>OX451736.1:1002202324-1002628668 GCA_948472305.1 Vicia faba | reverse complement strand
TATATATATATATTATATATATATATATATATATATTATATATATATATATATATATATTATATATATATATATATATATATATATATATATATTATAAACATAGGATAAAAATACAAAAATATTATATTTTTTATTTTTATTATTATTTATACTAAAAAACACTTTTTTTTCAATATATTTTTATTTTTGTACATATTAGTATATTTTTGTATATAAATTAAATAATAGATAATATTATTTTCTTAAAGAAAATTAGGGTTTACCCCTTTAATAAATAAAATTAATCTTTTTTTTATTTACATATTTCTTTGTATTTCTTTACATTAAAAAATACTTTACATACATAAAAACTCCTTTTTTGCATAAATACATTTTATTTTAATATTTATTTATTGTGTGTATTTAAATATTGTACATTTAAATATTGATGCATTCCTGTGCTTTTTGACCTTTCCTTAGGATAAAATAAAAAGTCAGGTGGCGACTCTTGCTAAAGCGAAACATTTGCGAACACAAACGCAAAATCCCAAGTCAGTTCTCCCACAGTATCACACAACTTATGGCAGCGTTCTCTGTCTCTTCTTCTTTCTACCATTGCAGATTCACCATGGTCACCATCATTAACACTTCGGCTTCAACTCAACTCTTTCATTCATCTCAACCTTTCACTTTGATGAACTCACTCTGCCGTAACGCCTTCCCTCTTCTCATCGTCAATCTCTCTGATGACTTCAATCATAGCACCACAACTAGCTTTTTCATTCAACTAAATAACAACGAAGTTTGTCCCTTTGTCTCGATTTTGTCTTCTTCTTCTCTGATCCGATCCGCCTCACTTGCTTCTTCTACTTTCTATGATCTTTCGATTATGAACAAATTGTAATGTTGTTTGTGTTGATGATTAAGTGAAGAGAATAAAGATCTTTCTACGAAGATGGTGATTATTGTTGAAGCGTTATTGCTGATTTCAAACTTGTAGGAGATGACGATGATGATGATTTGAAGCAAGATGCAGAGAGAAAAGATCATTGAAGTTGTAGATGCTTGCATTGCAAAGGTGATGATGATAGAGATTGAGGATGTTGGATTGTAGAGGTTATGTTGCTCTGTGTTGAATAGGCCGTGAAAGATGATGGAGAATGGAAGAATGATGATTGAAGAAGGTGAAGAGAAAATTCAGTGAAGAGAGAATTTTCTATGGACATTTCTTGGTAATTTTTTCTGTATGTATGTGAATGATTCTGTGTGAATGAGGTTTTCAGAAGAAGTATGAAGATGAAGATTCTTGAAGGAAGAACGGTTTATCCAGAAAAAGAATAGTGAAGAGGTGAGTTTTCTTTTTGTATTTTTTGATGAGTGAATTGTGCGCTTCCTCCTCTCCTCCCTGTGTTTCTTTTTTTGTTTTTATTCTGTTACATACCTGCTGAAGTTTGTTAGAGGGTGAGTTAGAAGTTTTATTAGTTGGTTTAAGATGTTAGAAATTCTGTTAACAATTAGTTATGGAATTGGTTAGGAGGTTGTGAGAAAAGTGTGGAATTCTGTTGTGACAGTCAAGAGATTAGAAGTTGGTTTAATCTATTCCTTACTACTGAGCTGATTTTCCATTAGTTACTGATTAGAAAAACAATTGGAAGTTAATACTGATTAGTCTATTTTTTTGATCTAGTTATTTTCTGAAATTTAGAGGGCTTGTGCAGGACTGGGGGAATTTTGATTTGGTTGTTGTGAATTCAATTTGCAGGGGATGTTAGGACTTAAGTTCTGTTAGACTTGGTTTGTTAATGAGGAAACTAGTTAGAGCTATGAAATTATGTTATTTATCTGCTATAGGCGGTTATAGAAGTTGTTAGCAATTCTGTTATGGGCTGGAGTTAGTCACTGTTTTTCTCTTCTTTTTCCTGACTTCCTGAGCAACTGAATGGTGAACTGGTTCTGTTCATTGCTGTTATTTCCTGGCTTTCTCTTCTTGATTTCTGAATTTTTGTTTTTCTACTTTTATCAATTTTAGTTTTCTGAGTTTTTCTGTATAAGTGTGTGAACTGGATTTTTAATTGATGCTGAATGAATGATTTGAAGAGTTAGCATAACCAGACTGAACTGTTGACTATTATTCATATATGACTTAAGTGTTTATCTCGCATCTATTTTGGTATTAAGGGTTTGATGGTCGGTTCTAACGAATGTTGAACTGCTTGGGATTATTTTACAGGGGCTGCAACTTTAACGTTATTGGTGGCAAACTCATGGTTGTGGCATTGGTTGATAGGGAAACCATGGTGTGATACGGTGGGAGAACTGACTTGAGGTTTTGCGTTTGTGTTTGCAAATGTTTCGGTTTAGCAAGAGTCGCCACCGACTTTTTATTTTATCCAAAGGAAAGGTCAAAAAGCACAGGAAAGACCTTTGAGATGTTTTTCTTGGGTTCGGGGGTGGGTAGATTATGAAAAGGGAGGGTGCTAGCACCCTTTTCATCCATGGTTTTCCATGGGCTCTTAGTTACTTGTTTAGATCACTTGCTTTTGCTTTTCAATTATTTGAAATGGTGCTTTGTGTGTGGTTTTGAAAATATTTTGAAAAAAGGCCTTTGTCTAGGCAACCTTTGTAATGATTCTTGTTTGAATGTATACAAAGGTGTTTGTGTAGGATCAAGCGCTTACCACTGAGTTAAAAGCAATTGCTTGTAGCCAAGGTGCTACTCTATTTCCTTATAGAGAATCTAACAAGGGGCCTACCTAGCCCACCTAACACACCTGTGTAGGCGCCCATGGGGGGATGTTAAGCCCTTCGAATCCCTAAGGTTGACGCTGGATATTTTAAATCCAACAATCTCCCCCCCAGTGTCAGCCAGGGGGATTCGAACCCACGACCTTGCTTTGATACCACTTGTAGGATCAAGCGCTTACCATTGAGCTAAAAGCAATTGCTTGTAGCCAAGGTGCTACTCTTTTACTTATAGAGAATCTAACAAGGGGCCTACCTGGCCCACCTAACACACCTGTGTAGGCGCCCATGGGGGGGATGTTAAGCCCTTCGAATCCCTAAGGTTGACGCTGGATATTTTAATCCAACAGTTTGTCTTTTGAAAAAGATGTTTCAATGTTTGAAAGTTTATTTTGGGAAATGTTTTGAAATCGTGTGTTTTGAAATTAGCAAGGATGGTTTACAAGTTTGATCAAGTAACTAGGAATTGTCTACCCTACTCAAAGATCTTTCCTACACATTTTTAACCCTTTGACATTGTTGTTTTACCATTGTATTTGGTACAAAATCTTATGTTTGGATGTTAAACGGGACAGGCGTGGGTCATCGTATGACCAATGATAGATATGTTGCCAAGTAATCTTAGCAAGTTTTGAGGGACTAGATCATTTTTGTATAGGCAACCAAGATAGCGTCATCGAGGGACTATGATCTTTTTATTTTGTTTTTGTTTTGCCAAGATACCTAACATGCATACGATGACCATTTTAAAGGCAACAAGTGGATAAAACCCTAGGGGTGCTTGTGTGCATTGTGTTGTCATTTTTCATGCCTTTTTGTCATGTATTAGTCAAGCTATTTGTTTGATTTTGGTCATTAGCACACAAACCCTAATCTTTCTATCATGGCATATTTGAAAGCAATAAAGTGCGTAAAAATAAATCTAATACTATTACAACATTGATATGGGGAGGGGGATACAAGTTTGAATAGGGGGAATATTTGCCAGAAAAACCCTAATTTCAACTATTACAACCAAATTGAGTTCATTGTATAAATAATAAATTGACAATATTTAAATATGCAATGAAATATGAATATGCAAAAATGTTTTTGTATTTATTTTATGTATGTAAAAATAAATTATTTAATGTATAAAAAATAAGAAAATAAAAGATTATTTTTGGAAAGGGTAAAAACCCTAATTTTTGGTTTAAGAAAATATATGTATTATAATTATTTATTTATGTACAAGAAAATAAAATAAAATAAAATATATACAAAATGTTAAAAAATAAAAATATGTATGACAATATTATTTTTAAGTGTATAATATAATAAAATAAAATGTATAAGTATTTTAAAATTATTTGCAATTTATTTAAGAAAAATAAAGTATATGTTATTAGTAAACTATTTTTATGCCTAAAAAAAAGTGAAAATTTAAGAAAATATCTTTAGTGATTTT
The DNA here is from genome assembly GCA_948472305.1 of Vicia faba. Classification (NCBI taxonomy): domain Eukaryota; kingdom Viridiplantae; phylum Streptophyta; class Magnoliopsida; order Fabales; family Fabaceae; genus Vicia; species Vicia faba. Next base: position 1,002,624,498 of record OX451736.1, on the reverse strand, counting down.
TTATATTTAGAAAAAATAATAAAAGTTAGAAACTAAAAAAGAAATGAAAAATATGGAGAAATAAACAAATGGGCCAAGGGGGTGTAAACAACAAGCTAGGAGGTGCAAAAAGTATGAACAAGCCAAGCCCAACCCAGATGGCCTTCATCCCTGTCCTCCAGAAACAACAAACACGCGCGCCATGTTCAAACTGCTAACTCCTGCATTTGTTCTTAAAAACAAAAACTTGCAACATGAAAGTTATAGAGCATGATCATACGATTCTAACCATATAAAAAACTTAATATAAATCTCAAAGACCAGAGAGAATTTCTCTGGCCCTAATTTCTAACCTAGTTTTTTCAGAAAGTTCATCATTCAAATTCTCCCAGCTCAGTTAACTTAAATGAATTCTATGCATATGTAAAGCTCAAGGGAAATGAGGACTACATTTTTTATTCACAAACCTAAGCCTAATGATTCCTAAATAGAGAGATAGAAGTTTGAACTTTACCTGTTTCAGTCAAGCTCGAGTATGGCAATGTAGGGGTTGCGAGTGAGGCCTGAGATACTTTTGAGCTTGCTTGAAGTTCCTTTGAGCTTTCCCAATGCTTAGATGGCTTTGAATTTGCTTGAATCTCTCTATAAAACTCAACCTGCAAACTCAGAATTCAAAAATGGTGAAGTGTGTAAATGGAGTTACAGTGATTTGGGAATGGTTGGGATAACTTAGGTGAGTTGTATGGAGTGTGTTGGAACTGGTTGCAAGTAAAACGCACGAGTGGATTGTGATTTGGAAATCAAAATGCAGATCCTGCCCTGTTTTGACAAGAACTTGTGTTTTGGTGTTTTGGAAGGTTTGAGGACTTGCTAGCTCGTGTTTCTGGCTTGGTGTGTTATGTAAAACTTGTTTGAAATGTTTACAAACTTTGGTTTTATCAGATTGCAAAGTTGTGGTGATTTTGCAAGTTGACTTGCTTTTGAAGAAAAGGTGATTTTGACAATGCTATGGACTGTACAAGCTAACTCCAAGCATGCTGATAGTTGGTGTACCTTTTCCTAAGTTTATGGAGTTGGTTTGCTGCAAAGGATTGGGTTCACAGCTCAAGAGAAACAAAATTGCATAAAATAACCTTTATCAAAATGGCATTGTTATCTTTTTGCCAAAAATGGATTAACCCTTTGTGTAATCTTCTAAAGCTCAGAACAATGCCTCTAACTAATATGTTTGCATTTAATTTTTGAGTGTGGAAGGGTTTAAGGACCTGTAAACAAGTACAAACATGTTTGGACAGAATTTGCAACTTGTAGCAACATGGAAAATGCCATGGACCAAAGTGATAATTTCCCATTTTCAAACCTTCGATTCTCCCTAACCATAAATGATTTTGGAGAGTTCTTGGACATTTTGGAATGCTTGTAACATTCTCTACAATCCATCCTTGAAATGAATTTTGAGATTCCACTTGTAACTATGTGAAAAATTGCCATGAAGATAGGTCAAAATCCTGGCTAAACTAGGGCAAAATTTCACTAAGTTAAAAGTTTCATAGACCCTTGTTCCAAAAATCATAACTTGAAATCCAAGCATATTTTGGGAAAACTTTGTGAATAAAAGTTGTAGGTATTTTGGAGGACTACAAATTTCATGTTGGAAGTTTTCTTTTAATCCAATTTCATCATGGTGAAAAAGTTTGGAAAAGTTGGGAAAAAATAAGAAATTTTCATAACTTAGAAAATTTCTAAGTTATGAAAATTTTCCATTTTAAACCCTAATTTTCAAAATTAGGTTTCTTGGTGAATAAGTTTCATGTTTTGACACATCTTGATGAAAAATGACCCTTGGCACTTGATTTTGACCAAAAAGTCGAAGTTTGACTTTTTAGTGTACAGTTGATTTTTGATTAGTTGGCTGGAAAATTCATCTATCAACCCAATGCATTTGAGATCTTTTGAACCTTGTGATTAGGTCAAGATGGTGACATTGAGTTCTTGAGTCAATGATTGAACCCAATTTGCCATTGGCTAGGTTAAAAATCAGAAATTGCCCTTCTGTAGTCAAAACCCTAAAAATGACCATTTTACCCTTTTGATGATCTGATCAAATTTCTTGAGGAGTTGTGGTCCAAACTTGATAAAATGATTCATATGAGTCTATAATGTTGATTTGGATAAAAAATTATGAGGTTTGACTGTAAATTGGCCACAGTTGACTTTCCCCCCAATATAGTTGATTTCTCGGTCAATTGTCCAATTGACTGGGCAAAAATTTGATTCAAGGCTTGAAACTTGGTATGAGCAATCTTAGAGGTCCAACATGAAGTATGAAAGTCACATTGAGCATTGAAAGTCCAAAAATCCTTATGCAAACTAAAACCCTAATTTCAGGTCAACAGTGCAAGGAGATGTCTTGAGCAGAGCAAACCCTAGCTTGGTCTTGAGTTCAAAGAGTCTTGTGAGGGGAAATCTTGATAAAATGAGAGGGAAAATTTTAGGGTACAACAAATACCCCTGTTCAATCTTCTTGAACCTGAAGAGTTAGATTGGCGAGTTTGCCTTTCGTGACTCAAAGGTAAAAGAGGATTGGACACTAGAGTTCCCGTAAATTTGCACTCGTCAAAATATAGTTGAGAGAATGGGCTTAAAGATGCCATTTGGAAGTGTGAATCTTGTTGGAGATGGGCTTAAAGATGCCATCCAAGAATGTTTGTTGAAAATCAGGAGAATGAGCATCAGAATGGTATCCGTGTCTAGAGCATCTCTGAGTTGGGGGTCTGAATAAGCAATAGATTAACATCCGTGTCTGGAGCATCCCTAAGTTGTTTTCTGAGCTTTAAATCTGAATAAGCAAATAGAATAACATCCGTGTCTGGAGCGTCTCTAAGCTGTTTTCTAAGCTTTAAATTTGAATAAGCAATAAAATTGCATCCGTGTCTGGAGCATCTCTAAGCTGTTTTCTGAACTTTGAATCTGAATAAGCAATAGAATTGCATCCGTGTCTGGAGAAACTCTAGACTGTTTTCGGAGTTTTAAATTTTAATAAGAAATAGAATTGCATCCGTGTCTGGAGCGTCTCTAAGCTGTTTTCTGAGCTTTGAATATGAATAAGCAATAGAAAAGCATCCGTGTCTGGAGCAACTCTAGACTATTTTCTGAGTTTTAAATTTGAATAAGTAATAGAATTGCATCCGTGTCTGGAGCGTCTCTAAGCTGTTTTCTGAGCTTTGAATCTGAATAAGCAATAGAAAAGCATCTGTGTCTGGAGCGTCTCTAAGCTGTTTTCATGATTATATATTGGTAGCTTGTTAATCTTATCCTGAAAAGGGTAAAATGTTAGCTAAAACACAAAGTTATGTTGCATGAAATGTATGATGCAATATATGTGTTTTATCAATGTTCATGACATATGAATGTAATGTATGCGCATGTAAGCTGATTAGCTGTCTTGCTGAGGAAAATAAATCCTTGATAGCCTGGAGATAATAAAATCTTTGACTGCTGGCGGGGAAAAAAAATCCTTGACCGCTGCTGGAGATTTAAAATCTTTGATTGTTGAGGATGAAACATCCTTGGACCACTACTGGGGATAGAAAAATCCTTGGCAACTCACGGGAATTATCAAAAACTTTGACAATCTTTGTGGGGATGTGAGAATCCTTCGCGACTTTCCTGGGGATGTAGGGATCCTTCAAGTCTTTGGAGTATGATAAACATTCTGTTGTGAGAATAAATGCCGAGTTTTGTTTGAGAAACCTGCTTGGGGAATCCCGAGAACTTGATGACTATGGCTGGAGATTACACAAAGGGAATCCTTACCCGGATGGGGAATAGGGAAAACTCTGGCGATCTCTACCGGGGATCAAACAAAGGAAAACCTTGATCTGCTGGAGAATAAGGAAGACTCTGATGGCTCCTGCGGAGAACTGAGAATGAGAATCTTCAATCTGCTAGGGGAATTTGAATCCTTGGGGACTTCAAGCTGAGGAAACAAGAATGAGAATCTTCGATCTGTAGGGGATTAAAAATTCTGACAAATTCATGCTGAGGAGATATGAAGACTCTAGCAACTTCACTAGGGAATCAAGAATAAGAATCTTCATTCTATTGGGGAGTAAAAACTCTGTGGGGAGATAGCTATACTGCTAGGGAGTAAGCTATTCTGCTGGAGAGATCAGGAGTTTAGGTTGTATGCCAATCTACTGGGGAATTATCCTAGGTTGGGGATAAGACAAAAAGTTAACTGTTTATCTGGTTGATTCTCAGACTTTAAGACAACTTGCTGGGGAGTCTGGGGAAAACTGAATGGTTTCCGCTGGCGATTGATAGTCTTAGCTCCGATGGGGATCTTAATGACATGCTGATTTGATTGTGTATGGAAATTTGACTCCGTTGGGGAAGAAGGTTTTAAGATAACTCTTTGGGGAATTATCTGGTTTTAAAGCGACTATCTGAGGAAATTGGAGGAAACTAGATGGTTTCCACTGGGGTTTAAAGGTTGAAGATTTGACTCCGTTGGGGAAGAAAGTTTCATCTTCACTGAGGGTCTGTAGTTTAAAGTCTTGCTCCGTTGGGGATTGGGAGTTTGAAGTTTTAACTCTGATGGGGATTTTAAATTTAACTTCACTAGGGATATGTATTTCAAGGTTTTAGCTCCGTTGGGGACCTAGATGATGTACTGCAGGGGATTTCTCCTGGAATAGCCTAAAGACATCTTCCTATACTTTCAACCTATCAGTAATTATTGTTTCTCATTTCGTTTTATTTGTAAACAGGTGATTATATTCAAATGCATATGCTCATTAAATAAATCATTGGACGTTTTCAAATAAAACATAAGTGTAAAAAGAAAGAAAAGGCAAATAGTTTTCTGCACTTTGAAGTATCTTCGTATTAACTTTGTGTAAGTATTTTGTACAAAGGAGACAGACATCCTAGTAAGAGAATGTTGTCGTACAAATGAGAAAAATTTATACAAAGAAAGATGTCTATGTGTAAAAATTCCATGGGATTCCCATTTTGCTATAGCCTTCGTAACTATGAATATCTTGTCCATTCGTTGCTTCGTCCGTAGATGATTGGATTGATCGGAAGCCTGAAGCTTGTCTGTGAAGAGATTGTCCTTAAAGTGATCCGACGAGACATAATCATACGCTTTAATTCCCTAACTTTTGCCTGGACTGCCCTTTTGGGTTTTCGATCCACCGGGAAACCCTTTTTTGCCCAAGTCGCCCTTTCGGGTTTTCAACTTGCCGGGTGTACAGATTTTTTTATATTTATCCCTAATTTTTTCCTGAACCACCCTTTTGGGTTTTCGATTCACCAGGATGCCCTTTTTTTCCCAAGTCGCCCTTTCGGGTTTTCAACTTGCCGGGTCATTTATGCGTAGTATCTTTTGACTATGTCTGCATTCGCAGGGTGCGACAAGTCATCGCCATCCATGGTGGTTAAAATCATTGCCCCACCAGAAAAGATGTTTTTTTATCACAAATGGTCCTTCGTAAGTAGGAGTCCATTTTCCCCTGGGATCACTTTGCGGCAAGATGATCCGCTTGATTACAAGATCTCTGACTTGATACATTTATCGTCTGACTTTCTTGTTGAAAGCCTTGATCATCCATTTTTGATACGTCTGACCATGACAAACAGCAGTAAGTCACTTTTCATCAATCAAGTTAAGTTGATCAAGCCGGGTCTGAATCCAATCGTCTTCAATCAAACCAACATCCTTCATGATTCTCAAGGAGGGAGTCTGAACCTCGATAGGTAAAACAGCTTCCATGCCGTATACCAAAGAATAGGGTGTTTCCCCAGTTGATTTACGTGCCGTGGTATGGTACCCGTGCAGAGCAAACGGTAACATCTCATGCCAGTCCTTATAGGTGACTTTCATCTTTTGAATGATCTTCTTGATACTTTTGTTTGCAGCTTCGACATCACCGTTCATCTTTGGCCGATAGGGAGATAAATTGTGATGTTGAATCTGGAACTGTTCACACAAGGCTGTGATCATAGTGTTGTTTAGGTTTGTACCGTTGTCAGTGATGATCCTGTCGGGGATACCATACCGGCAAATGAGGTTCTGCTTGATGAAGCGGGCAACCACATTCTTTGTAACGGAAGCGAAGGAAGCTACTTCGACCCACTTGGTAAAGTAATCAATGGCCACCAGAATGAAATGATGTCCATTGGATGCTGTAGGCTTGATCTCTCCAATCATGTCGATTCCCCACATTGCGAATGGCCAAGGAGCTGTTAGGACATTGAGAGGAACTGGAGGAATATGTACCTTGTCCGCATAGATTTGACATTTGTGACAAGTACGGGAATGTTGATGGCAGTTGTTGTACCCCAAAATTTTCCCTCCCATTTCCTCAACATTTCCTCATCACAAGACCTTTGAAGATCAAGATCCAATTAGGGTTTCCTATGCTCAAGACTTCTCCTTGCACTGTGGACTCAAATTAGGGTTTGTGTTTGCCTAAGGATGTTTTGACCTAAAATGCCTAAGATGACTTTCATGCTTCATATTGGACTCCCAAGTTTACCCATACCAAGTTTCAAGTCTTGATTCCAAGTTTTGCCCAGTCAATTGGACAGTTGACCTAGAAATCAACTGTATTGGGGAAAAAAGTCAACTGTGGCCAATTGACAGTCAAACCTCATGAAATTTGATCCACATCAACATTGTGAACTCTTATGGACCATTTGATCAAGTTTGGATCACAATTCTCCAAGAAATTTGATCAGATCACCAAAAGGGCAAAATGGTCATTTTTAGGGTTTTGACTGCACAAAGGCAATTTTTGACTGTTTGACCTAGCCAATGGCAAAACAAGCTCATATATGGCCTCAAGGGCTCAATGAAATTATCTTGACATGTTCATCAAGCTCAAAAGATCCCAAGTACACAAGATTGACAGTTGAATTTCCCAGTCAATTGATCAATTTTGACTGTATACTGAAAAATCAAACTTTGACTTTTTGGTCAAAATCAAGAGTCAAGATTCATTTTTCATCAAAACATGCCAAATCATGAAACTTGTTCACCAAGAAATCACAAAATGCAAATTAGGGTTTGAAAATGGAATTTTTCATAACTTAGAATTTTTCTAAGTTATGAAAAAACCCTAATTTTTTCCCAACTTTGCCCCATCTTTTCACTATGATCCACTTGGATTCAAACAAAAGTCAAAACATGAAAGTTGTAGCTTGTTGCATAATCTACAACTTTGATTCACAAAGTTTTCTCATTTGAAGCTTGTATCTCAAGTTATAATTTTTTGAATAAGGGCACTAAACCATCCTTTAACTTAGTGAAATTTGACCTATTTTGACAAGGTTTTCTACCCTACTTCAAGGCCACTTTTCATACCCTTCCACTTGGAATTTTGATTTGCATTTCAAAGATGGATTGTAGTACACATTCCAAGCTTTCCAAAATGTCCAAGAACTCATCAAACAACCTCATAACTTGAGAGATTCGAATTTCACAAGTTGGCAAAAATTCACCTTTTGTTCTTCATCAAGACATGTTCATAATCTTGCCAATTTGAAATCAGTTTGCTTTATGCTTGATTACAGGCCCTTGAACCATTCCATACTCAATAATTTAATGCATATTCAATGTGTTAAGGTGTTGTTCTTTGAGTGCAAGCATTGTATGCAAGATTAATCCTAAACTAGATAAAGTGAAATTTCCATTTTTGAAAAGGTTAACTTTATGTCCAATTGCAAATCAAGAAAGTACATGGAAAATCTGCTTGACACAAGATTATGTGCATAACACACTGATCAAGAGAGGATTATGCAGCATATTAGGGGGTCCTCTACTGACCTAGAAAGCCAACTTGCTTTTGCTTGCTTCAAGTTCAAGAAAAGTCCATAACTTGTGCCATATCTCATCTCAGCTTAGGAACAGAAGAGAGAAGTTATCAAACACATTCCATAGACCACATCCAAGCTTTTGCACGAGTCCTGAACATCTAAAGCACCCTCCATCTCAAAATCACCTTGAAACTGCTCAAACAGGGGAGCCCCTGTAGTTTGAGTGCAAACTCCCAATCCCTTCGAGCATTTTGATCCAAACCTTTTCCTCTACCTTCCCCTACAACATATACAAGCTAACCATGTCCTAAAATCAGACCTGTAACACCTCCAAGCCACTTCACCATTTTTAATTTTCTGTTTTGCAGTTGGAGTTCACTAGCTCGATTCAGGGAGTTTCAAGACAAAGTAGGAATTGGAAAAGCATCCTTACACTTCAAGGAAGCTGTACAAGTCATCATTTCACTCTGAAACATCCTCCATTGCAAAGCTCGACTCCAACTGAACAGGTACATTCATGGAGTTCTATCTCCCTTATTAGGCATTGTTAGCTTTAGATTTTTGAAGAAAACATGTCACAATCATAGCCCTGAATATGCTCATATGTTTAGATTTCATTTATATTTCGTGTGCTTAGAGAATTTCATGTCTGAACATTGATGAAAAGTTAGGTCAGAAATGGGGGGAGGAGAAATTCTCCCTCATCTTAGAGAGATAGGTCATGTTCTTTATATGGTTGAAACCGTCTCTTAATGCTCTACACTTTTCATGTTATGAGTTTTGCTTGAAAGTCCAGGAATCCAGAGATAAAAAACGCGTGTTTTGCTTGAAGGAGGTTGTACAGAGGTTGAAGAAGAAGTGGTCTGGGCTGGGCCTGGATTTATTTTCTTTTCACACCCCATTTCCATGTTTACACCCCCTGAGCCCATTTGCTTCATTTTTGACTCTTTTGACTTTTTCTTTTTTGGTTGACTTTGTTTATTTTTTCTCATGACATTAGAAAATTAAAAATATTTTTTTTCATCATTTTTTGCATTTATTGCATATTTATTTGTTTATTTTCTTTGTTTGTACATAAATATATATATACTATTATTAGAATAAATATAAAAATAATAATAATGTAAATACAATTTTTATTTTTATTTACTTTCTGAAAATATTTCACATAAAAATATACTCTTTTATTTATTTTATTAAAATATTAAATAAATGCTTATTTTGTGTATAATACATACTTAGGGTTTAATATATATATATATATATATATGTTTATTAATACATTTAAGCTAAAATGTAAAAATACTTGAATTTTTCATTTTTATTAATATTTGATACAAAAATACTTTTTTTTCACAATATACTTCATTATTATATTATTTTTATAAATAATAAATAAATAGTTGTATTAAATTAGATAATAATACCTTTTCTTTAAAATTAGGGTTTTTTGCCCTAAATTCAAAATACTCCAAAAAATAATACATTTTTATTTTCTTTTCTCTTTTACATAAATAATATTTTCTCATACATATACAAAACATTTTTTGTACATCTTGCATTCTTATTTAATTTTTGTACATTATTTAAATTGCAAATATTCAAATGATGTAATAATTTAGATTTAAATTCTTGTCAATATCCCCATTTGAACCTTTGTACCCCCTTCCCATATTTGGTTTTGTAATAGCTTAGTAATTTTAATTTCACACTTTATTGCTTTCTAATGATAACATGTTAGAATTAGGGTTTGTATACGAAAAAACGATAAAAAAGTAGTTTGACCTAATACAAGATAAACAAGCATGAAAATGGACACACAAATCACACTTGCACCCCCCTAGGGTATTCCACTTGTTGCCTTCAAATAAATGGGCCATATTGCATGTTGAACTTCTTTGGGCAAAGCAAACAATTTGAATGATCATAGTCCCTCGACAAAACTTTTCAAAACAAACAAAAACAAATGATCAAGTCCCTTAAAGAAAATTGCCCAAAGACATTTAACACCGTTGCAATTATGGTCTAAACGATGACCCGCGCCTGTCCCTTTCACATCCTAACACAAGGTTGCCCACCAAATACAATGGTGGAGCAAACTTGTTAAAAGGGTTAAAGTATAGCAATGATCTTTTGAGAAATTTAGGAGTAGATAACCTCTTAGTTACTTGAATTAACTTGCAAAACAAAACACTTGCCTAATTTCAAAACCACAATCCACAACACTTTCAAAACAACTTTCAAAAACAAATGAAAACCTTTTCAAAAGACATACATCTTTGTATACATCCCCACATGGATCATTACAAAGGTTGCCTCCACATTGGCATCTTTTCAAAACATTTTCAAACCCACACACTCAAGCACCATTTAAAACAATTGAAAACAAAAGGCAAGTGATCTAAGCAAGTAACTAAGAGCCCATGGATAACCATGGATAGAAAGGGTGCTAATACCTTCCCTTTCTATAATTTACTCCCCGAACCCAAGAAAACATCTCAAAAGGTTTTTGCTGTGCTTTTTAACCTTTCCTTAGGATAAAATAAAAAGTCGGTGGCGACTCTTGCTAAACCGCAACATTTGCGTATACAAACGCAAAACCTCAAGTCAGTTCTCCCACCGTATCACAGAACTGGCGACTCTGCTGGGGAAAACTTTTAAAAGTGGAGTAACCTTAGGGCTTAGATCACCTTTGTTTTCAATTGTTTGCTTTGTTTGCTTTTATATTTGTGGGCTTTGCATCGGAGTTACAAAGATCCTAACCCGGATCTGGGATATATCCTTTTTAGGTAGCGTAATCTGTGAGGGACCTGTCCGGCGTAGACCGACATGGGTGAAGCAGTGGCTACGTTGGTGTGGCATCTTAGTCTGTACCTATATCCCTTGTGTTGTAACGGGGAGAATATAGGTCTTCTAAGGGGTCATTAAACACCAACCAACCTTAGAACCCTAAATTGACCAACTTGGCTATTAGGACAGTAGCAGTATGCTACACTCATTGAGGCTAAACTCTCGAGATGGTTCTGGCCGCGAGAAAAGATTGCGATGCTGGAGTTATGACCGATTGAGGGTAGCCAATGATTTGAGATCCTCTAGAACCCGATTACTTTTGATAGGACAGGTTTTAACCAACAAAACCAAAAGAGGGTAATACCTGAAACTCATGCTGGCTTGAAACCTAAGGATGTCTTGTGTGACTTGTGTGCCTTATTTGCCTATGTGAATACTTGTGGTGTGCTTCATCATAGCATCATGTCATCATACCATTGCATGCATCCTGTATAAAGGACTAACCCATTTCAAAGACAAAAAGGGTTTCATCTTTGCTCTGTTTTATACGACATCATGATGCCTGTGCGAAGGAATACTATCCGGTTCAACTTTGTTCACCCACCTGAATTGCTTGAAGAGTTAGTTCGCAGGATTCCAAATACCACTTCCTTCATCCAGAGGCATGGTCCTCTTCTCAGTTTAGTCACTGTAAAGCGGGATCAACAGTTGATGAGTGTTCTGACCCAGTTTTATGACCCCCTGTATCATTGTTTCACCTTTCAAGACTTCCAGCTGGTTCCTACCCTGGAAGAGTTCTCTTACTTGCTTGGGATCCCTGTCTTGGAACAAACTCCATTCACTGGTTTGGAAAAGACTCCTAGACCTGAAGAGATTGCTGCAATTCTCCCCTTGACCAAGGAAGAGGTACTGTCCAACTGGGAAACTAGAAATGGGATCAAGGGCTTTTTGGTCAAATTTCTGGTTGGCAAGGCTAATGATTTTTGGAATGACTTGGACTTCAAGGCATACGAGGATATTCTGGCTCTTTTGATCTATGGTCTGGTATTGTTTCCCAACCCTGACACTTTTATCAGTATCCATGTCATAAGGATCTTCATGTCTCGGAATCCGGTACCCACTCTTTTAGGTGATATTCTACAACAACTCTATGCTCGTACTACCCGAAAACGGGGGACTCTGTGGTGTTGTGCTCCTTTGCTAGAAAGGTGGTTTATTTCGCACCTTCCTAAGTTCGTGCTGAAGAATGAAGAAGGAAAAGGTTGGGCTAGGAGGTTAATGACTCTCACTGATAATGACATCACCTGGACTCTCAGAGGACTGGATGAGATAGCTGTTATTGACCGTTGCGGAGAATACCCTAATGTTCCGTTGATTGGTGTCCAAGGAGGGATCTCTTACAATCCGTGTTTGGCTCTCCGTCAGTTTGGAAGAGCCCGAGGAGATGGGCCTCATGAAATGCTGGTTCCTCACTTCCATTTTGAGTTTCAGACAGACAATGACAAACTACGCCAGTGATTCATTAGAGCTTGGGACAGAATTCACAAAGCCGACCCACATGAATTGGGACCAAAGACTTCTCTGCCATTGAAGCCTTATTGCAAATGGGTCCGCATCCGTGCTCAAAGGTTAGGTATGCCCTACGAAGTTGTTAGACCTCTCATTCTTGAGTCTCCTGTTGAAGATGGGGTTCCTCCGACTGTCCTCCCTCCTCAGATACCTACTGATTTTGACACCATGAAGAGATCTTGGGCGCAACTAAAGGAAGAACGGGATTTCTATTGAGAGAAGTTCAACGAGCAGGAACGGAAGATCCAGAAGCTGACTAAGCAATTGGAAGAAGAAAGGGTCCTGAACAACTACATCAGCACTGAAAAGAGGAGGCCATGGGAGCATTGATGAGTTTTGGATGTTTCTTTTTGTAGTTTTATTTCCTTTTCAGTACTTTTCATTCCTGTAATGCCTAAGGGCAAGTTGTTGAACAATTGAAATTTTTAATCTAATGAAGTGTGTTTCCCTTTTTGTCTACAAAGTTGAACCTTGTTTGTCTTTGAAAACATAAAACATACACATTCCATTGTACCATATGCATAGCAGGTACCCTATTTCACAGAATGCTTAATCTCCTTCGCTGTTTATTTTGAACAGTCATCATGAATCCAGACTCCTCCAGTGAGCAAGCAATCAAGGCCCTTCAGGCCCAAAGTGCACAGTTTCAAGAAATGGTCCTAAGCCTAGCCCAAGGTCAGCAAGAGTTGAAGACTCTACTCCTGAAGAAGAAGAAGAAAAAGAGAACTGCGCTGTTCAACACCGGACGCAGATTTGGGAACACACTCCACAATGAAGCTGATCCAACCACTTCTTCTGCTGAGAAAAACAGTCCCCAAGGGGGAGGAGCTCCTAGTCCCGCAGTCTCCGACAACGAGACAGACTATAATGACGAACAATACCCACCTGCTGCTGACAGATACAAGCAATTGGAGGACCGTTTGAGCGCCATGGAAATTCAGAACGTGTCGGGGTTGGATTTCGGAGATTTGGGGCTATCTTCCGGGGTAGTAATTCCACACAAGTTTAAGGCGCCTGCCTTCGCCAAGTATGATGGGGTCTCCTGCCCAAAGTTGCACCTGAGGTCGTACGTAAGGAAAATCCAACCTTACACGGCGGATAAGAACCTTTGGATTCACTTCTTCCAAGATAGCCTCTCGGGGTCACAGCTTGAGTGGTTCTACCAATTGGATGGAGCTAGCATCCGACACTGGGAAGATTTGGCAACCGCATTCTACAGACAATACCAATACAATTCTGATCTCGCTCCTACGCGTACCCAACTTCAGGGTATGTCTCTAGGAACGGGTGAAGGGTTCAAAGAGTACGCTCAAAAATGGAGAGATTTGGCTGGCAGGGTGCAGCCTCCATTGACTGATCGAGAGCTGGTTGATATGTTTCTAGGGACGTTGTCTGGTCCGTTTTTCAATCATTTGGTTGGTAACTCCTCCGCTGGGTTTACAGATTTGATATTGACGGGAGAAAGAATTGAAGCTGGCATCAGGTCAGGCAAGATACAAAAGGCTGCCTCTACAAGTGCTGAGAAGAGGCCGTTCAAGAAAGAAGCAAGTGCCGTCTATGGTCCTAGAAGACAAGTCAAGCCCGAAAATCGCCAAGCCGTCAATGCTTTGGTCATCTCAAAACCTGTTGCTGCTCCTCAGCAGTACAATCAACAAAGAAGCGAAAGGCCCAAGAGGCAGTATACCCGACTAAGTATGACCTTATCTCAAATTTTACCCCAACTGTTATCCACCAACCTGGTGACCCTCAAAGAAGCTCCTAAGGTCGTCAACACTGCGTCTCCTAAATATAACCCAAATGCCCGGTGTGCTTATCATTCTGATAGTCCCGGGCACACTACTGATGATTGCTGGGCCTTGAGAAACAAAGTGCAAGATCTGATCGACTCAAAGGAAATTCAGTTTGAAGCGCCAGAAAGACCAAATGTTGTAACTGCTCCTATGCCCCAGCATAGAGTAAATGCCATCGAAGAAGAAATGTACGCTGTTTCGGTAAATGAAGTTGTCACCGCTCTGAAGACTGTTAAGAAGAACCTACTGCGGGCCGGTTTATTTCCGGGTTGTGGTGAAGGTTGCCTGTTCTGTGCTATTTCCCTATCTGATTGTCCCTTGCTGAGGTTAGGCATCCAAGGCCTAATGGATAGCAAGGAAATTCTATTCAAAAAGACTGCTGTTCAATTGGTTCCGATGAAAGAAGTTTCTGTGATTACCATCTTCAAAAATCCAATCAAGGCTCTCCCGAAGAAGCCTGTTCAAATCATGACAGTTGCGCCTGTGATCATTACTGTTCCGGGGCCTCTCCCCTACGTGTCTGATAAAGCTGTCCCCTGGCATTATGGGGCAGACGTGTATGTGAATGGAATCAAAAAAGAATTCGACGCTGGTGCCAGTATCTGCGATATCACTGGTCCAGCCAAAGTTACCCGCAGTGGCAGGCTCTTCTCGCCTGACATTGCACCGCCCGCTATTCGAAGACCCCTTCTTATAAAACCTACAAGTATACCTGTTACTGTTGCTGATCAAGTTGTTTCCCCTGCTGCCGAGTCATCAAATGCTCGAGGCAAAGGGATTGAAGAAGAGCCTGCCCGGAAGGAGGCACCAAAACCTATAAATGCTGAGGCCTCCCGACAAGAAATGGAGGAGATTCTGAAAATAATAAAGAAGAGTGATTTTAATGTTGTCGAGCAGCTGGGGCATACACCCTCCAAGATCTCCCTGCTCTCCTTACTGCTATGCTCCGAGGCCCATGCTAAGGCCTTAATCTCATTTCTCAAGACGACCCATGTGCCGCAAGAGACGTCTGCAGTCCAGTTCACCGATTGCATAGCGAATCTAACAGCAGACAATGGCTTGGGATTTTCAGATGCTGACCTGACCGCGAAGGGAAGAGACCACAATGATGCCCTGCATGTCTCTATCGAGTGCAGGGGCACTACTCTGGCGCATGTATTGGTGGATACTGGATCTTCTCTGAATGTTCTACCGAAAAAGGCTTTAGATCGTCTGGATTATGAGGGCCTGGAGTTGAAACCCAGCAATATCATCGTCAGGGCCTTCGACGGTTCCAAAAGGATGGTTCATGGAGAGGTTAACATCCCTATTCGTGTGGGCTCTCAAGTGTTTGACTCTACTTTTTATGTGATGGATATACGTCCATCATACTCTTGTCTACTGGGTCGACCTTGGATCCATAAAGCTGGGGCGGTGACCTCCACCTTGCACCAGAAACTGAAGTATCCCGTCAGGGGGAAGATCGTCACTGTGCAAGGAGAAGAGGAGTATATGGTGAGCCATTTGAATTCCTTCAGATACATTGAGATGGATGGGGAGTTTATTGAAACCCCCTTTCAACATTTCGAGGAAGTACATCCAATTTCAGCAGCAGCAGAAACAGTAGCCGAAGAGAATGATTCCTTGAAGATGGCTTCCCTAAGGGATGCCCGGGCTGTGGTTCAGAAAGGCAGTTGTGCACACTGGGGTCAGCTTCCTGACTTCACTCAGAAGAATGACAAGTTTGGGCTAGGCTTTACTGCGGAGGCTCAGAGGGCTGTGCGCAAAGAGAAGATCAGAAAGGCTCCGGTGTTTATCTCCAGCTCAAGGGTGAATGCTATCGAGGAGGATGTAGAGGAAGTAGATTTTGACAGTTGGATCTACCCGACTACCAGCGACGGACCAAGCAACTGGACGGCAAAGGATTTTACCCCTATCACATTTGTCACGCAGTAATTGATTTCTTTTGATTTCCAAATTTGTAACAAACAATATGTTAAAACTCTGTTGGCTCGGTGTCCTACCCGGGGCATCGTAGCTCCATTTGTGAGGGCTTTTTGTATGACATTTTCATATATCATCAATCAAAACATTGGACGTTTGTTGCATTTCAAATCTTGTGCTCTTTTCCTTTATGTGTTATATATATTGCAAAACAGCTATATTCACACACACTCACTTATACAGGTTTCAATCCACTCTGGATCTCACTGGTAACAGCTCTGCTACCGCCAGTTATGACTTCGAAAATCCGATCAACTTGGCCGAAGACGAAGGTGAAGATGATTGCGAAGTACCTGGTGAACTCGCAAGACTGCTACTCCAGGAAGAGAGAGCTATTCAACCGCATGAAGAGCCTGTGGAGACAATTAACCTGGGTACCGAGACGGATAGGAAAGAGGTCAAGATTGGTGCCAATCTAGAGCTCAGCGTGAAGCAACGATTGATCCAGATGCTACAAGACTACATGGAGATTTTTGCTTGGTCCTATGAAGATATGCCTGGGTTGGATGCCGACATTGTAGTTCACCATCTGCCAACCAAGGAAGATTGCCCTCCGGTAAAGCAAAAGGTCCGACGGATGCGTCCAGAGATGTCTGAAAAGATCAAGGCCGAGGTTATGAAGCAGTTTGATGCCGGGTTCCTTGCAGTGACTTCTTATCCTCAGTGGGTTGCCAACGTGGTGCCGGTACCAAAGAAGGACGGTAAGGTCAGAATGTGTGTTGACTACAGGGATTTGAACAGGGCCAGCCCCAAGGATGACTTCCCCTACCTCACATCGATGTCCTTGTTGACAATACAGCTCAACACAAGGTGTTCTCCTTCATGGATGGTTTTTCAGGGTATAATCAGATTAAGATGGCTCCAGAGGATATGGAGAAGACTACCTTTGTGACTCAGTGGGGCACCTTCTGTTATAAGGTCATGCCATTCGGATTGAAAAATGCTGGGGCAACCTATCAACGTGCCATGGTTGCTTTATTTAATGATATGATCCATCATGAGATTGAGGTATACGTTGATGACATGATTGCAAGGTCTCAAACTGAGGAGGAGCACCTTGACCATCTGAGGAAGTTGTTTGATCGACTCAAGTTATACAAGCTGAGGTTGAATCCCAACAAATGCACCTTTGGGGTAAGATCCGGAAAATTGCTAGGTTTCATTGTAAGTGATAAAGGTATTCAGGTGGACCCTGCCAAGGTAAAAGCCATACAAGAGATGCCGACTCCAAAAACAGAGAAAGAAGTCAGAGGTTTTCTGGGACGACTAAATTACATCGCCCGATTCATCTCACATCTAACTGCTACTTGTGAGCCAATCTTCAAATTACTGAAGAAAGATCAAGTGGTACGCTGGAATGATGAATGTCAGGCCGCCTTTGAAAGGATAAAGGAATATCTCCAAGAGCCACCCATTCTTATGCCACCAGTGGAAGGAAGACCTCTGATACTATACTTGACGGTACTTGATAATTCAATGGGGTGTGTGCTGGGGCAGCATGACGAGTCTGGCCGAAAAGAGCACGCTATTTATTACTTGAGCAAAAAGTTTACCGACTGTGAGTCTCGTTACTCACTGCTTGAGAAAACTTGCTGCACTCTTGTATGGGCTGCTCGCCGGCTGAGACAGTATATGCTGACTCACACTACCTTATTGATTTCAAAAATGGATCCCATCAAGTACATATTTGAAAAGCCCGCTCTGTCTGGAAGAATAGCGAGATGGCAAATGATCTTAACAGAATATGATATCCAGTATACAACTCAGAAAGCAATTAAGGGAAGTGTACTGGCAGATCATTTGGCACACCAACCTGTGGACGATTACCAATCATTGAACTTTGATTTTCCGGACGAAGACATCATGGTGGTAACTGACTGTGAAGTACCTGGACCGGATGAAGGACCTGAGGAAGGATCCCGATGGTCTATGCATTTTGATGGAGCCTCCAATGCTTTGGGTAACGGCGTCGGCGCTGTAATCATATCTCCCAAAGGAACTCATACTCCCCTCACCGCCCGATTATGTTTCAGCTGCACCAACAACATGGCAGAATACGAGGCATGTATCATGGGTTTACAAGATACAATCGACTTAAGGATTAAGTTTCTAAGTGTCTTCGGAGATTCCGCTCTCGTGATCAATCAGATCAAAGGCGAGTGGGATACGAAACACCCGAATCTTATTCCTTACAAAGAGTATGTGTTGACCTTGCTTCCCCACTTTGAAGAGATAACTTTTGAGCACTTCCCTAGAGAGGAGAATCAGCTAGCAGACGCCCTAGCTACGATGTCTTCAATGTTCAAAGTTAAATGGGATAATGAGGCTCCCCGAATCATTATCTGGAAGTTGGATGAACCGGCATACTGTTGCGAGCTCGAGGCTGAGAAGGTTGTTGAAAAACCCTGGTATCATGAGGTGAAGAGGTATTTGGAAGCTCAGGAATACCCTGAAGGTGCATCTGTCAATGATAAGAAGTTCATGAGGAGGTTTGCTGCAAAATTCTTCCTCAGCAACGGCATTCTCTACAAACGGAATCATGATTCGACTCTGCTACGTTGTGTGGATAAGGCTGAAGCGGAGAAAATCATGATGGAACTGCATGAAGGTACATTTGGAACACATTCCAGTGGACACACCATGGCTAAGAAAATCCTTCGGGAAGGATATTTCTGGTCCACAATGGAAGCCGATTGTTACCAACACTCCCGAACTTGTCATAAATGCCAGATCTATGCTGACAAGGTGCATATCCCTCCGGTTCCTTTGAATGTCCTAACGGCACCTTGGCCTTTCGCAATGTGGGGCATCGATATGATCGGTGAGATCCGACCAACGGCATCCAATGGGCATCGCTTCATCTTGGTGGCGATCGATTACTTCACGAAATGGGTTGAGGCAGCTTCCTATGCCACAGTAACCAAGAGCGTCGTGGCACGTTTCATCCGGCATAATCTGATCTGTCGGTACGGCGTCCCAGAAAGAATCATTACGGATAATGGTACCAATCTCAATAACAAAATGATCACTGAACTCTGTGAACAATTCAAGATACAGCACCACAATTCTTCTCCCTACCGGCCGAAGATGAATGGGGCTGTAGAGGCAGCCAATAAGAATATCAAGAAAATTGTGCAGAAGATGACAGTGACCTATAAAGATTGGCACGAGATGTTACCGTTCGCTCTTCATGGGTACCGCACCTCAGCAAGGACATCAACCGGGGCAACTCCCTTCTCCTTGGTCTATGGCATGGAGGCAGTCTTGCCAATCGAGATCCAGATACCCTCTCTCCGGATAATGAAGGATGCAGACTTGAATGAAGATGATTGGATCCAGACTCGACTTGATCAACTAAATCTGATTGACGAAAAGAGGCTCACTGCTATCTGTCATGGTCAAACGTATCAAAAACGGATGATCAGGGCATTTAACAAGAAAGTCAGACCGCAAGAGTATCAAGTTGGGGACCTGGTAATCAAACGTATCATCCTTCCTCAAAGTGATCCCCGGGGCAAATGGACCCCTACATACGAAGGGCCATTTGTGGTTAAACGTGTGTTCTCAGGAGGAGCCATGATCCTAACCACCATGGATGGTGACGACCTTCCTCACCCCGCCAATGCAGACATAGTGAAAAAATACTACGCATAAATAAAAGACCCGCTAGGTTGACATACCTAGGCAAAATAAGGGCTTCCCGGTGAACCAAAAGGGTTCGGGCAAAAATAAGGGATGAAATGAATAAAAGTCTGTACACCCGGTAAGTCGAAAACCTGAAAGGGCGGCTTAGGCAAAAATGGGTATCCCGGTGGACTGAAAACCCGAAAGGGCGGTCCAGGCAAAAGTTAGGGATAAAAGCGTAACACTATGTCTCATTGGATCACTTCGCATCCGGAATTTGGCATCAACTATCTGGCTCCAGGTTTCGGCATCGACCAATCAGCTTCATCTTCAACTAGGCAGCAAAGCGATGAGATGTTCAAGGACATAAAGGCAATAGCAGAGTTGGAACCCAGTGGGATTGTTCACATAGCTGTTTTGTTCCCTTTTTTCAAAATTGTAAACTCTATACTATTTGGCGATATCCTCTTACTAGGATGTCAGCCTCTTGTACAAAAACGCCTATTCACAGGCAAAGTTTAAATCAATACAAATATACTTTTCAGTTAAAAGTACCAATTGTTTTCTTTTTCTATTTTGTCTTGCGAAGAACGTCCAATGTTCATTTTTGATATATGCATTTGACATTAAAATTGCTGATTCATAAATGTTTACATATAAAACAAGAGATTAATCACAGGTGACATCAGAAACAGGGGCAATGTGAAGTTGTCTAGTGCAGTCTGGTTGTTTTGTCCGCCGAAGTACCAAGGTAGATTCAACTGAAGAATGTGACCAAAACATCTCAACTCCCCGCAGAGTAAAACAAGATTCAGCAATACTTCTCCCAAGCATAATTGATTCCCCGACAACCTTGAAAGAGCACAACATTCCCCAGTAGATTCTGGAAGCGTACCCCCTACGGAGCACGGACGTCTCTCCCGAGTTTTATTTAGAGTTATTTCCTCACAAGGACTTATAACTGGGTTATCCTCAGCTAAAAACCACGGAAGACCACCCTCGGCGAAGTTCCTTCATATCCCCAGCGGAGTTTATCATCATTATCCCCAGCGGAATCTATCATTTAGAGTCCTCAACAGGCCTCGCATCAAACTTCGGCCAAGTATCTCTTCCACAGAGCAACTTCCCGGCCGTTCGTCAAGGATTTATTTTCCTAAGATGAAATTACACTCATAAACATTTCACATGATGAAGCGCATACAACACTATCTCATGACTGAGCATCATAACACCATGCATATCATACATCATGACATTGCATACAACTTACGTTTTTGCCTTTTCAGGGAAAAAGACAATCCCAAAGACAACTACCTTCAACTGTCACAATTCCAGATTCGATACCTGTATCTAGCCAGGGCATGTCTGAGAGTGACCAGTTTCCAGACTCGATTCCTGTATCTAGCCAGGGCACGTTTGAAGAGTTCGAAGATTCGATTCCTGTATCCAGCCAGGGCACATCTATCAGCCACAACATTCCCGAATTCGATTCCTGTATCCAGCCAGGGCATATCTGTTGACCACGTTTCTAGACTCGATTCCTGTATCTAGCCAGGGCACGTCTGAAGAGTCCGAAGATTCGACTCCTGTATCCAGCCAGGGCATATCTGTTGACCATGTTTCCAGACTCGATTCCTGTATCTAGCCAGGGCACGTCTGAAGAGTCCGAAGATTCGACTCCTGTATCCAGCCAGGGCATATCTGTGAGCAACCAATTGTAGACTCGACACCTGTATCTAGCCAGGGCATATCTGCATGAGAAGATTGAAGATCAAACACCTGTAACAAGCCAGGAAAACATCCGTCTTTCTCAAATACACCAGTTCTCACTAAGGAATCTCTTATGCGATCGACACTTCCAAATGGAATCTATAAGCCCATTCCCGACAAGGTTCTGTCACATCTCCAGATGGCATCTATAAGCCCATTCCCGACATCACATTGTTGAGACTCCAGCATGCGAGTGCAAATTTCCGGGCACTCTAGTGTCCAATCTCCTTTTACCCTCGAGTCACGAAAGGCAAACTTGCCAATCTAACTCTTCAGGTTCAAGAAGATTGAACAGGGGCAACTGTTGTACCCCAAAATTTGCCCTCCCATTTCCTCAACATTTCCTCATCACAAGACCTTTGAAGATCAAGATCCAATTAGGGTTTCCTATGCTCAAGACTTCTCCTTGCACTGTGGACTCAAATTAGGGTTTGTGTTTGCCTAAGGATGTTTTGACCTAAAATGCCTAAGATTACTTTCATGCTTCATATTGGACTCCCAAGTTTACCCATACCAAGTTTCAAGTCTTGATTCCAAGTTTTGCCCAGTCAATTGGACAGTTGACCTAGAAATCAACTGTATTGGGGAAAAAAGTCAACTGTGGCCAATTGACAGTCAAACCTCATGAAATTTGATCCACATCAACATTGTGAACTCCTATGGACCATTTGATCAAGTTTGGATCACAATTCTCCAAGAAATTTGATCAGATCACCAAAAGGGCAAAATGGTCATTTTTAGGGTTTTGACTGCACAAAGGCAATTTTTGACTGTTTGACCTAGCCAATGGCAAACCAAGCTCATATATGGCCTCAAGGGCTCAATGAAATTATCTTGACATGTTCATCAAGCTCAAAAGATCCCAAGTACACAAGATTGACAGTTGAATTTCCCAGTCAATTGATCAATTTTGACTGTATACTGAAAAGTCAAACTTTGACTTTTTGGTCAAAATCAAGAGTCAAGATTCATTTTTCATCAAAACATGCCAAATCATGAAACTTGTTCACCAAGAAATCACAAAATGCAAATTAGGGTTTGAAAATGGAATTTTTCATAACTTAGAATTTTTCTAAGTTATGAAAAAACCCTAATTTTTTCCCAACTTTGCCCCATCTTTTCACTATGATCCACTTGGATTCAAACAAAAGTCAAAACATGAAAGTTGTAGCTTGTTGCATAATCTACAACTTTGATTCACAAAGTTTTCTCATTTGAAGCTTGTATCTCAAGTTATAATTTTTTGAATAAGGGCACTAAACCATCCTTTAACTTAGTGAAATTTGACCTATTTTGACAAGGTTTTCTACCCTACTTCAAGGCCACTTTTCATACCCTTCCACTTGGAATTTTGATTTGAATTTCAAAGATGTATTGTAGTACACATTCCAAGCTTTCCAAAATGTCCAAGAACTCATCAAACAACCTCATAACTTGAGAGATTCGAATTTCACAAGTTGGCAAAAATTCACCTTTTGTTCTTCATCAAGACATGTTCATAATCTTGCCAATTTGAAATCAGTTTGCTTTATGCTTGATTACAGGCCCTTGAACCATTCCATACTCAATAATTTAATGCATATTCAATGTGTTAAGGTGTTGTTCTTTGAGTGCAAGCATTGTATGCAAGATTAATCCTAAACTAGATAAAGTGAAATTTCCATTTTTGAAAAGGTTAACTTTATGTCCAATTGCAAATCAAGAAAGTACATGGAAAATCTGCTTGACACAAGATTATGTGCATAACACACTGATCAAGAGAGGATTATGCAGCACATTAGGGGGTCCTCTACTGACCTAGAAAGCCAACTTGCTTTTGCTTGCTTCAAGTTCAAGAAAAGTCCATAACTTGTGCCATATCTCATCTCAGCTTAGGAACAGAAGAGAGAAGTTATCAAACACATTCCATAGACCACATCCAAGCTTTTGCACGAGTCCTGAACATCTAAAGCACCCTCCATCTCAAAATCACCTTGAAACTGCTCAAACAGGGGAGCCCCTGCTGTTTGAGTGCAAACTCCCAATCCCTTCGAGCATTTTGATCCAAACCTTTTCCTCTACCTTCCCTACAACATATACAAGCTAACCATGTCCTAAAATCAGACCTGTAACACCTCCAAGCCACTTCACCATTTTTAATTTTCTGTTTTGCAGTTGGAGTTCACTAGCTCGATTCAGGGAGTTTCAAGACAAAGTAGGAATTGGAAAAGCATCCTTACACTTCAAGGAAGCTGTACAAGTCATCATTTCACTCTGAAACATCCTCCATTGCAAAGCTCGACTCCAACTGAACAGGTACATTCATGGAGTTCTATCTCCCTTATTAGGCATTGTTAGCTTTAGATTTTTGAAGAAAACATGTCACAATCATAGCCCTGAATATGCTCATATGTTTAGATTTCATTTATATTTCGTGTGCTTAGAGAATTTCATGTCTGAACATTGATGAAAAGTTAGGTCAGAAATGGGGGGAGGAGAAATTCTCCCTCATCTTAGAGAGATAGGTCATGTTCTTTATATGGTTGAAACCGTCTCTTAATGCTCTACACTTTTCATGTTATGAGTTTTGCTTGAAAGTCCAGGAATCCAGAGATAAAAAACGCGTGTTTTGCTTGAAGGAGGTTGTACAGAGGTTGAAGAAGAAGTGGTCTGGGCTGGGCCTGGATTTATTTTCTTTTCACACCCCATTTCCATGTTTACACCCCCTGAGCCCATTTGCTTCATTTTTGACTCTTTTGACTTTTTCTTTTTTGGTTGACTTTGTTTATTTTTTCTCATGACATTAGAAAATTAAAAATATTTTTTTTCATCATTTTTTGCATTTATTGCATATTTATTTGTTTATTTTCTTTGTTTGTACATAAATATATATATACTATTATTAGAATAAATATAAAAATAATAATAATGTAAATACAATTTTTATTTTTATTTACTTTCTGAAAATATTTCACATAAAAATATACTCTTTTATTTATTTTATTAAAATATTAAATAAATGCTTATTTTGTGTATAATACATACTTAGGGTTTAATATATATATATATATATATATATATATATATATATATATATATATATATATATATATATATATATATATATATATATATATATATATATATATATATATATATATATATATATATATATATATATATATATATATATATATATATATATATATATATATATATATATATATATATATATATATATATATATATATATATATATATATATATATATATATATATATATATATATATATATATATATATATATATATATATATATATATATATATATATATATATATATATATATATATATATATATATATATATATATATATATATATATATATATATATATATATAATATATATATATATATATATATATGTTTATTAATACATTTAAGCTAAAATGTAAAAATACTTGAATTTTTCATTTTTATTAATATTTGATACAAAAATACTTTTTTTTCACAATATACTTCATTATTATATTATTTTTATAAATAATAAATAAATAGTTGTATTAAATTAGATAATAATACCTTTTCTTTAAAATTAGGGTTTTTTGCCCTAAATTCAAAATACTCCAAAAAATAATACATTTTTATTTTCTTTTCTCTTTTACATAAATAATATTTTCTCATACATATACAAAACATTTTTTGTACATCTTGCATTCTTATTTAATTTTTGTACATTATTTAAATTGCAAATATTCAAATGATGTAATAATTTAGATTTAAATTCTTGTCAATATCCCCATTTGAACCTTTGTACCCCCCTTCCCATATTTGGTTTTGTAATAGCTTAGTAATTTTAATTTCACACTTTATTGCTTTCTAATGATAACATGTTAGAATTAGGGTTTGTATGCGAAAAAAACGATAAAAAAAGTAGTTTGACCTAATACAAGATAAACAAGCATGAAAATGGACACACAAATCACACTTGCACCCCCCCTAGGGTATTCCACTTGTTGCCTTCAAATAAATGGGCCATATTGCATGTTGAACTTCTTTGGGCAAAGCAAACAATTTGAATGATCATAGTCCCTCGACAAAACTTTTCAAAACAAACAAAAACAAATGATCAAGTCCCTTAAAGAAAATTGCCCAAAGACATTTAACACCGTTGCAATTATGGTCTAAACGATGACCCGCGCCTGTCCCTTTCACATCCTAACACAAGGTTGCCCACCAAATACAATGGTGGAGCAAACTTGTTAAAAGGGTTAAAGTATAGCAATGATCTTTTGAGAAATTTAGGAGTAGATAACCTCTTAGTTACTTGAATTAACTTGCAAAACAAAACACTTGCCTAATTTCAAAACCACAATCCATAACACTTTCAAAACAACTTTCAAAAACAAATGAAAACCTTTTCAAAAGACATACATCTTTGTATACATCCCCACATGGATCATTACAAAGGTTGCCTCCACATTGGCATCTTTTCAAAACATTTTCAAACCCACACACTCAAGCACCATTTAAAACAATTGAAAACAAAAGGCAAGTGATCTAAGCAAGTAACTAAGAGCCCATGGATAACCATGGATAGAAAGGGTGCTAATACCTTCCCTTTCTATAATTTACTCCCCGAACCCAAGAAAACATCTCAAAAGGTTTTTGCTGTGCTTTTTAACCTTTCCTTAGGATAAAATAAAAAGTCGGTGGCGACTCTTGCTAAACCGCAACATTTGCGTATACAAACGCAAAACCTCAAGTCAGTTCTCCCACCGTATCACAGCAGTCAGCTTCCATGGTAGACCAGTAATAGCCTGCCCGTAGAATCTTCTTAGCCATCGTATGACCGCTCGAGTGGGTGCCAAATGTACCATTATGTAGTTCAGCCATGATCTGTTCAGCTTCAACCTTGTCCACACAACAGAGCAAAATGCAATCATGATTGCGCTTGTAGAGGATACCATTGCTCAAGAAGAACTTTTCCGAGAACCTCCTTAAGAACTTTTTGTCGTTGACTGAAGCTCCTTCAGGATATTCTTGCGCCTCGAGATACCTTTTGACTTCGTGAAACCAAGGTTGGTCCACTACTTCTTCGGTATTAATCTTGTGACAATGTGCAGGTTCGTCCATTCGCTCGATGGTGATTTGGGGAGCCTCATTATCCCAGTTAAGTTTAAACATGGATGACATTGTAGCTAGAGCATCTGCTAGCTGATTTTTCTCTCGCGGGAAGTGCTCGAAAGTAATCTGCTCGAAATGAGGTAGCAATGTCAGGACATGTTCTTTGTATGGGATGAGATTGGGATGTTGAGTGTCCCACTCTCCTTTGATCTGACTGATGACCAAAGCTGAGTCTCCAAACACAACCAAAGATTTGATTCCCAGGCCTATTGCAGCCTTGAGACCAAAGATACAAGCTTCATACTCGGCCATGTTGTTGGTGCAGTTAAAGCAGAGTCTAGCAGTGAAAGGTGTATGGCAACCTTGTGGAGAGATGAACACAACACCGATACCATTGCCAAGTGTATTGGAGGCACCATCAAAGTACAGGGTCCTTCGGGATCCTTGTTCAGGTCTGTCATACGGTCCGCTATCTTCAATGTTGTCCAATGTCAAAATGTCTTCGTCGGGGAAGTCAAACTTCATGGATTGGTAATCTTCGACAACTTGATGAGCCAGATGGTCAGCTAGTACGCTCCCCTTTATGGCTTTTTGGGTCGTGTACTGGATATCGTATTCAGTGAGGATCATTTGCCATCTGGCTATCCTTCCAGATAATGCAGGCTTCTCGAAGATGTACTTGATCGGATCCATCTTGGATATCAACAAAGTGGTATGAGTCAACATGTACTACCTTAGCCGGCGAGCAACCCATACCAAAGCGCAACAAGTTTTCTTGAGTAGTGAGTATCGGGTCTCATAGTCGGTAAACTTTTTGCTAAGGTAATAAATGGCATGCTCTTTTCGACCAGACTCGTCATGTTGGCCCAGTACGCACCCCATTGAATTATCCAAAACAGTCAGATACATGATTAGCGGTCTTCCTTCGACGGGAGGCATCAAGATATGATGTTCTAGCAAATACTCCTTGATTTTATTGAAAGCAACTTGACAGTCATCATTCCATTTAACCACCTGATCTTTCTTCAACAACTTGAAGATTAGCTCACAGGTAGATGTTAGGTGAGAGATGAACCTTGCAATGTAGTTTAGGCATCCCAAAAAACCTCTGACCTCCTTCTCTGTGCGAGGGGCAGGCATTTCTTATATAGCTTTGACTTTGGCAGGATCAACCTCGATGCCTTTGTTGCTGACGGTGAATCCCAAGAGTTTACCGGACCTGACTCCGAAAGTTCACTTGTTAGGGTTCAGTCTGAGCTTGTACTCTTTCAACCTGACAAATAGCTTTTGTAGATGGTTGAGGTGTTCTTCTTCTGTCTGTGAACGGACTATCATGTCGTCTACGTAGACTTCAATCTCATGATGCATCATGTCATGAAACAAAGCTACCATGGCGCGCTGATAGGTTGCCCCAACATTCTTCAGTCCGAATGGCATCACTTTATAGCAGAAGGTACCCCACTGTGTAACAAAAGTAGTTTTCTCCATGTCTTCAGGTGCCATTTTGATATGGTTGTATCCTGAAAATACATCCATGAAAGAAAATACCTTGTGATGAGCTGTATTGTCAACCAAGATGTCAATGTGCGATAGTGGAAAGTCATCTTTAGTGCTAGCCCTGTTCAAGTCTCTATAATCACACATTCTCACTTTGCTGTCCTTCTTAGGCACGGGCACAATGTTAGCAACCCATTATGGATAGGAAGTAACAACAAGAAACCCGACATTGAACTGCTTCATCACTTCAACTTTGATCTTTACAGACATATCGAGCCTCATTCGACGAACTTTCTGTTTAATTGGTGGACAGTCTTCTCTTGTAGAGAGACGGTGAACCACAATATCTGTATCGAGTCCCGGCATGTCTTCGTAGGACCAGGTGAAGATCTCAACATATTCATTCAACAACTGAACTAAGCGCTCCTTGACATTTGGTTCTAGGTTGGCATCCACTCTGACTTCTTTTCTGTCTTCATTAGGACCCAAGTTGATTGTCTCTAACAGCTCTTCATGGGGCATAATAGCCCTTTCTTCCTGTTCTAGAAGTCTAGCCAACTCTCCTGGTACCTCACAGTTTTCATCACCTTCGTATTCGGCATGATTGACCAGATCTTCAGAGTCACTGAAGGCCATAGCAGAATTATTACCCATGGAATCCGGGATGGAAGGGTACCTGCATTTTGTGAGTGTGGGTGTGTGTAAGGGATAACCATCTTTAAACAAATAAAATGTAAAAAGAAAGAAAATTAATACAAAAGTTTATATGTGAAAACGTCCATGATTTATTAAAAATGGCATATGAAGATGAAAAATCAAGCCCTTACAAATGGACCTATATGTCTCGGGTAAGGCATAAGGCAAAAAGTGTATGAATTGTTTAAGAATTATTACAGACCAACAAAAATGTTTGAAAGATAAATTACTGATTTATGAAAGTAATGGGAACAAAGTCCTTTGCCTCCCAGTTGTTCAGTCCTCAATAGTAGGGAAAATCCAGTCTTCTAGGTTGCTTTCCTCTTCACTATCCTCCAAAGCATTAACTCCATGATGGGTGATCTTCAACGGTGGCCCTCCAGCCCGGGAGCAACGTACAACCTTTTGAGCAGAAGCAGTGAAACCCAAACCAAATTTATCAGATTTGAAAGGAAAGTCTGGTAGCTGACCCCACATTGTGTTTCCTCCTTCTTCAATCACAGCCTTCACATCTTTCAGGGATGACATTCGAGGCACAAGTTTGGTAATAATGGGTACAGAAGGCACCGTCTTGGTTGCTGCAACTTCAGGAGAAACCTCTTCAAAGTGTTGAAAGGGGGTCTCGATGAATTCACCATCCAATTCCATATAACGGAAATAATTAAGATGGCTTATCATATATTCCTCTTCACTGTGAACTGTTATAATTTTCCCCTGGACTGGGTATTTGAGAATTTGGTGCAAAGAAGAAGTGACGGCCCCAGCATTATGAATCCAGGGTCTTCCCAACAAGCAAGAATAATAGGGACGGATGTCCATCACATAAAATATGGAGTTGAAAGTTTATGTTCCCACTTTAATCGGGATGTCCACCTCCCCGTGGACCATCCTTTTAGAACCATCAAAGGCTCTAACAATGATATTGCTGGGCTTCAGGGTCAAACCTTCACAGTCCAATCTGTCCAATGCTTTCTTCGGCACGACATTTAAAGATGACCCAGTATCAACCAGAATGTGAGCTAGAGTAGTCCCTCTGCATTCCACCGAGACATGCAGCACGTCATTATGCTTTCTCCCCTTAGATGTTAAATCAACATCGGAGAAGCCAAGACCATTGTCGGCTGTTAGGCTAGCTACACACTCCTGGAACTGGTCTGCGGAGGTTTCCTGAGGCACGTGGGCCGTCTTCAAGAATCTGATCAAGGTTTTGGCATGAGCTTCGGAATAGAGCAACAGGGCCAACATAGAGATTTTTGAGTGGGTTTGCCCCAGTTGTTCTACAACATCATATTCACTTTTCTTAATTATTTTCAAAATCTCCTCCATTTCTTTTTGAGTGGTCTCAGGGATGACCAAAGGCTGAGCCCTCGTCCTGACGGGCGCTTCTTGGATCCCCTTCCCTTTATCAGCAACAACAATAGAGGGTACAACCACAGGAGTTACAATTTCTTCAATAACTGGAGTTCTCACAGATATGTTGACCGGCACAGGAGTGACCTTAGGAGCATTTGAGGGTCCAAAGACTGCCCTTGGAGGAGCAATCTTCGGAGAGAAAATTCTTCCGCTGTGGGTGATTTTACTCGTACCAGCAATATTTCCAATGTCAGGAGTCTCTTCATTGGAACTTTCTTCAACTGATTCAATCTGTTTAATACCATGGTAGAAGATCTCTCCCCCATAGTTCCACGATATTGATTTGTTGGACTTGTACGGGATAGGCCCCGACATAGTTATCTTCAGAGGTACAATCTTTGGATCGGATGTAATCTTAACATGTCTTTTGGAGACCTTGGAAAGATTGGCGGAAATGGTAATTATAGCAACATCATTGACAGGAGTCGGTGTAACATGAGTCTTTTCAAAAAGGATTTCTTGATTATCCATTAGGCGCTGGATGCCTAATTTCAGCAACGGATAGTCGGTTGGTAAGGATGAACAAAGGTAGCAATCTTTTTCACATCCTGGGAAGATCCCAGCCTTCAACAAATTTAGCTTGATTATCGGTAACGGAGTCATCAAATCATCAACAGTAGCAACAAAAAGATCCTCTTCAATAGCATGGGCATTGTGGCCATGCTTTGGCATTAGAGCAGAGATCACATTCGACTTTTCAGGGGTGTCGAATTCCACTTCCTTAGCGTCTATTAAATCCTGAATCTTATTACTGAGGGCCCAACAATTGTTGGTGTCATGCCCCAGGCTGTCCGAATGATAAGCACACTTGGCGTTGGGATGGTAGTGTGGTGATGAAGTGTTAGGGTTTTTAGGTGCCTCCCTCAAACTGGCAAGGTTTAACTTCAAGAGATGGGGTAGAACCTGAGCATGTGTCATGTTTATCCAGGTGTATTGCCGTGCAGGCCTTTCCACCCTTTGCTGGTTGGTTCTAGGTTGATTGTTTCTGGGCTGATCAGCTGCAGACTTCTGAATCATTACGGCCCCCACCGCTGGCTGGAGCTCAACTCTTCCTTGACCTCTTTGAGAGTAGACAACTGAGACTTCTTTCTTTGCTGGAAAAGTCTTCTTGATGGCAGCAGAAGCAGATGTATCTTTTTGAATTTTACCGCTCTTGATGTCGGCTTCAACTCTTTCACCAGTTAGAATCAACTCGGTGAACCCCACAGATGAACTTCCTATCAGGTGATTAAAGAATGGACCTGACAGAGTCCCCAAAAACATATCTACAAGCTCTCTCTCTCAGATAGAGGTGGTTGAACTCGTCCCGCCAAGTCTCTCCATTTCTGGGCATACTCCTGGAGACCATACCCATACTCTATAATTGAGTACGAGTAGGTGCTAAGTCCGCATTATATTGATATTGTCTATAGAAGTCAGCATCCAAATCCTTCCAATTGTGCACATCATACCTCTCAAGCTGGTAGAACCAATCCAATTGCGTCCCCGACAAACTATCCTGAAAAAAGTGGACCCACAAGTCCTTGTCAGAAGAATGAGGTTGAATTTTTCTGACGTAAGACCGTAGGTGCATCTTTAGGCAAGACACCCCGTCGTACTTAGCAAAAAGAGGCACTTTAAACTTGGGGGGGATGACAATCCCAGAAACCAATCCTAACTCTTCGAAATCCAGCCCAGACACCCTCTGCACCTCCATAGCTACCAGACGCTCTTCCAGATTCTTGTACTTGTCATCTGCAGGAGGGTACTGCTGTTCAGAATAGTCTTCATCCTCCTCTTCTTCTTCTTCAGCCTCAGACTCAGATGGTACTGTAACTCCTTTTCCTTTTCCTACCCCTTCATCAGATGTTGAGGGGAAGTCCAGGACCCTTCTAGTTTGACCTTCAAATCTTCTACCCAAAGTAGCCACACCAACTCTTTTCTTTTTCTTTTTCTCCTTTTCCTTCTCTAACAGAGCTTTAAGATACCCCTGACCCTTTGCCAAGGTCATGAGTAGTTGTTGGAACTGTGAATTCTGCGCTTGCAAATCTTTGACCGTCGGCTCTATATCCATCTTGCTGAAATAAACAATAGAGAGATAAGGAAACCTGGTGTGAAGACCTGTTTATGCATATGATGAATGAAATGTATTCATGTAATGCATTCAAGGATTCAGAAATTCAAATTTGTTGTAAACAAAAAGGAACACACGTCATATTAATAAGATAGAATTTGTTAGTACATAAATGCCCCATGGGCAAGATAATACAAAATTCTAAGGTAAAAAGACGTTGCGCATCCTCTTCGGTGCAATGTAGGTGTTGAGAGTCTGCTCTTCATGGAGTCGGCGAGTAAGTTCCAAAACCTTCTTCTCACTGGCGTAGAATTGGGCTTCAAAAGTATTACGTTCTCCTTTGAGTTGTATCCAACTCCTTTGTAAATCTTCCAATGATGTTGGATGTAGGAGGGTGTATGGAACCTCTCCTTCCATAACAGGATCTTTGATCACAGGGAGAATGTAGGGGTAAGGCATCATAAGACTCTGGGCGCGGGTTCGTACCCACTTGATGTAAGGCTCAAGGGGGATGGAATTCTTGTGTCCCAGGGTCTTACTGTCTACCTTGTTGGGCATCCTCCAAGCTCGGATGAACCTTTGTCGAAGTCCTTGAACGTCGTTGTCGAAGTCAAAAACCAAGTCTGGAATCAGCATGTCATGTGGGCCATCCCTTCGGGCATACCCAAACTGTCTCAGAGCTAAACAGGGGTTGTAGGTAATGCCTCCCCTAATGCCAAGTAGTGGGACATTAGGGAATTCCCCACAACGATCAATGATGATGACATTTTCTCTGGACCGAGAACACCAATGAACATCAGAATGTGTAAGAGTCATCAATCGCTGTGACCACCTTAAGCCTTGCTCATTCTTCAAGACTGACTGGGGAAGGTGAGAAATAAACCACCTTGCTAGAAGAGGAGTACAACACATGAGAACACCTCTTTTCCTCATTGTTCGTGTGTGAAATGAGTGGAGGATATCCCCGAGCAGTGTAGGCACAGGATTCCGAGATATGAAAATCTTGATAGCATTCACATCTATAAGCTGATCAGGGTTTGGGAACAAGACCAACCCATAGATGAGAAGTGCTACAATCTCCTCAAAAGCTTGTAGATCAGAGAATTCCAGCAGTCTTGTGCCTTCTCAAACAGAAACTTTGCCAAGAAACCCTTGATACCACTTCTGGTTTCCCAATGACCTATGATATCAGATGGTTGCAAATGTAGGGCTTGAGCAACATCTTTAGGCTTTGGATCTCTTTCTGTACCGTTGTAGGGTAGTTGATGGAGAACAGGAATCGTCAGGAGTTGAGAAAATTCCTCTAAAGTAGGCACTAACTGGTAATCAGGAAATGTGAAGTAGTGGTGTAGGGGGTCAAAGAACTGGAAGAGAACTTTCACCATGTCTTCCTCTGTACTGGAGTTGACCAAGTTGAGAAGTCGACCATGTCTTTCAGTGAATGGATAATACTCTGGAATCTTGGAAGCAAGCTCCTTGAGTTGAGGAGGAATTCTCACAAGGTTGACCTGAATTGTTTTCCTGCGGAGTGATTCCATAACCTACAAAACAGGAACAAAGATGAAGATCCAAACCCTCGAAATGGTTATTGGATGCATATGATGCTTCATGATGTTCATTATGTATGCACAAGTATATGTACAAGCAAGTCACACAAGTTCCTAGTTTCAGGCTTGCATGGGGTTTCATAGGTAAGTACCCTCTTGAAGTTTAGTTGGCTCAACCTATCCTATAAATAGTAATCGGGTTCTAAGGAGCTCAATATCACTGGATTATTTTCTGTGTTCATTGTTTCAGTTTAGCCACTTTACTGGCGACCAAAATATTCCAAGAAAACAACCCTCAATGAGTGTAGTATTGAGTATCTACCAACTTCGAACTGCACCAAAGCCGGTCATCTCACTACCCCTAAAAAGGCCAAGATGGTCAAGTAAAGGTTCTAAAAGTCCATTAGTGCTTCATGACATTACTCAGCGGCCGCTACCCACAAATATGTCACACTAATATAGCTATTGCTTCAACCATGTCGGTATACCCCGCACAGTTTCCACAACGTATTGCTATTTACCTATGAATGTTTCCCAAATCCGGGTAGAGGATTTCAAACCCAAACAATAGAACCAAATGTAATGCAATCAAAGCAAACAAGGTAAGCATGTAAATGTGATCTACACCCTAAGGTAACCCCACTTTTAGATAATCCCCAACAGAGTCGCCAGTTCTGTGATACGGTGGGAGAGCTGACTTGAGGTTTTGTGTTTGTGTTCGCAAATGTTTCAGTTTAGCAAGAGTCGCCACCGACTTTTTTATTTTATCCAAAGGAAAGGTCAAAAAGCACAGGAAAGACCTTTGAGATGTTTTCTTGGGTTCGGGGGGTAGATTATGAAAATGGAAGGTGCTAGCACCCTTTTCATCCATGGTTTTCTATGGGCTCTTAGTTACTTATTTAGATCACTTGCTTTTGCTTTTCAATTGTTTGAAATGGTGCTTTGTGTGTGGTTTTGAAAATATTTTGAAAAGAGGCCTTTGTCTAGGCAACCTTTGTAATGATTCTTGTTTGAATGTATACAAAGGTGTTTTTCTTTTAAAAAAGATGTTTCAATGTTTGAAAGTTTGTTTTGGGAAATATTTTGAAATCGTGTGTTTTAAAATTAGCAAGGATGGTTTGCAAGTTTGATCAAGTAACTAGGAGTTATCTACCCTACTCAAAGATCTTTCCTACACATTTTTAACCCTTTGACATTGTTGTTTTACCATTGTATTGGGTAAACAATCTTATGTTTGGATGTTAAACGGGACAGAGTGGGTCGTATGACCATGATAGCAATGTTGCCAAGTATCTTAGCAAGTTTTGAGGGACTAAATCATTTTTGTATAGGCAACCAAGATAACGTCATCGAGGGACTATGATCTTTTTATTTTGTTTTTGTTTTGCCAAGATACCTAACATGCATACCATGGCCATTTTAAAGGCAACAAGTGGATGAAACCCTAGGGGTGCTTGTGTGCATTGTGTTGTCATTTTTCATGCCTTTTTGTCTTGTATTAGTCAAGCTATTTGTTTGATTTTGGTCATTTGCATACAAACCCTAATCTTTCTATCATGGCATATTTGAAAGCAATAAAGTGCGCACAAGTAAATCTAATACTATTACAACATTGATATGGGGAGGGGGATACAAGTTTGAATAGGAGGGATATTTGCCAGAAAAACCCTAATTTCAACTATTACAACCAAATTGAATTCATTGTATAAATAATAAATTGACAATATTTAAATATGAAATGAAATATGAGTATGCAAAAATGTTTTTGTATTTATTTTATGTATGTAAAAATTAAGTATTTAATGTATCAAAAATAAGAAAATAAAAGATTATTTTTGGAAAGGGTAAAAACCCTAATTTTTGGTTTAAGAAAATATATGTATTATAATTATTTATTTATGTACAAGAAAATAAAATAAAATATATACAAAATGTTAAAAAATAAAAATATGTATGACAATATTATTTTTAAGTGTATAATATGATAAAATAAAATGTATAAGTATTTTAAAATTATTTGCAATTTATTTAAGAAAAATAAAGTATATATTATTAGTAAACTATTTTTATGCTCAAAATAAATAAATAAAAAAAAATGTGAAAATTTAAGAAAATATTTTTAGTGATTTTTTATATTTAGAAAAAATAATAAAAGTCAGAAACTAAAAAAGAAATGAAAAATATGGAGAAATAAACAAATGGGCCAAAGGGGTGTAAACAGCAAGCTAGGAGGTGCAAAACGTATGAACAAGCCAAGCCCAACCCAGATGGCCTTCATCCCTGTCCTCCAGAAACAACAAACACGCGCGCCATGTTCAAACTGCTAACTCCTGCATTTGTTCTTTAAAACAAAAACTTGCAACATGAAAGTTATAGAGCACGATCATACGATTCTAACCATATAAAAAACTTAATATAACTCTCAAAGACCAGAGAGAATTTCTATGGCCCTAATTTTTAACCTAGTTTTTTCAGAAAGTTCATCATTCAAATTCTCCCAGCTCAGTTAACTTAAATGAATTCTATGCATATGTACAACTCAAGGGCAATGAGGACTACATTTTTTATTCACAAACCTAAGCCTAATGATTCCTAAATAGAGAGATAGAAGTTTGAACTTTACCTGTTTCAGTCAAGCTCGAGTATGGCAATGTAGGGGTTGTGAGTGAGGCCTGAGATACTTTTGAGCTTGCTTGAAGTTCCTTTGAGCTTTCCCAATGCTTAGATGGATTTGAACTTGCTTGAATATCTCTATAGAACTCAACCTGCAAACTCATAATTCAAAAATGATGAAGTGTGTAAATGGAGTTAAAGTGACTTGGGAATGGTTGGGATAGCTTAGGTGAGTTGTATGGAGTGTGTTGGAACTGGTTGCAAGCAAAACGCACAAGTGGATTGTGATCTGGAAATCAAAATGCAGAACCTTCCCTGTTTTGACAAGAACTTGTGTTTTGGTGTTTTGGAAGGTTTGAGGACTTTCTAGCTCGTGTTTCTGGCTTGGTGTGTTATGTAAAACTTGTTTGAAATGTTTACAAACTTTGGTTTTATCAGATTCCAAAGTTGTGGTGATTTTGCAAGTTGACTCGCTTTTGAAGAAAAGGTGATTTTGACAATGCTATGGCCTGTACAAGATAGCTCCAAGCATGCTGATAGTTGGTGTACCTTTGCCTAAGTTTATGGAGTTGGTTTTCTGCAAAGGATTGGGTTCACAGCTCAAGAGAAACAAAATTGCATAAAGCAACCTTTATCAAAATGGCATTGTTATCTTTTTGCCAAAAATGGATTAATCCTTTGTGTAATCTTCTAAAGCTCAGAATAATGCCTCTAACCAATGTGTTTGCATTTAATTTTTGAGTGTGGAATGGTTTAAGCACCTGTAAACAAGTACAAACATGTTTGGATAGAATTTGCAACTTGTAGCAACATGGAAAATGCCATGGACCAAAGTGATAATTTCCCATTTTCAAACCTTCGATTCTCCCTAACCATAAATGATTTTGGAGAGTTCTTGGACATTTTGGAAAGCTTGTAACATGCTATACAATCCATATTTGAAATTAATTTTGATATTCCACTTGGAACTATGTGAAAAATTGCCATGAAGATAGGTCAAAATCCTGCCTAAACTAGGGCAAAATTTCACTAAGTTAAAAGTTTCATGGACCCTTGTTCCAAAAACCATAACTTGAAATACAAGCATCTTTTGGGAAAACTTTGTGAATCAAAGTTGTAGATTTTGTGGAGGAATACAACTTTCATGTTGTAACTTTTCTTTGAATCCAATTTAATCATGGTGAAAAAGTTGGGAAAAAATAAGAAATTTTCATAACTTAGAAAGTTATGAAAATTTCCCATTTTAAACCCTAATTTTCAAAATTAGGTTTCTTGGTGAACAAGTTTCATGTTTTGACACATCTTGATGAAAAATGACCCTTGGCACTTGATTTTGACCAAAAAGTCAAAGTTTGACTTTTCAGTGTAAAGTTGATTTTTGATCAGTTGACTGGAAAATTCATCTGTCAATCCAATGCATTTGAGATCTTTTGAACCTTGTGATTAGGTCAAGATGGTGCCATTGAGTTCTTGAGTCCATGCTTGAACCCAATTTTCCATTGGCTAGGTTAAAAATCAGAAATTGCCCTTCTGCAGTCAAAACCCTAAAAATGACCATTTTACCCTTTTGATGATCTGATCAAATTTCTTGAGGAGTTGTGGTCCAAACTTGATCAAATGGTTCATATGAGTCTATAATGTTGACGTGGATAAAAAATTATGAGGTTTGACTATAAATTGGCCACAGTTGACTGTTTCCCCAATACAATTGATTTCTAGGTCAACTGTCCAATTGACTGGGCAAAAATTTGATTCAAGGCTTGAAACTTGGTATGAGTAATCTTAAAGGTCCAACATGAAGTATGAAAGTCACATTGAGCATTGAAAGTCCAAAAATCCTTATGCAAACTCAAACCCTAATTTCAGGTCAATAGTGCAAGGAGATGTCTTGAGCAGAGCAAACCCTAGCTTGGTCTTGAGTTCAAAGAGTCTTGTGAGGGGAACTCTTGATAAAATGAGAGGGAAATTTTTGGGGTACAACACATGGTTATGAGCACTTCGAATCCGTCGAGCATATTATGAAACAGTAAGCACAATTAGAATATTTTCTTGCATGTGAGTGAAGATGCCTTGTTTTCTTCTTGGAAACATATATGTTAACATAGATTGTATCAGGATATGGACTAAATTTTGATAGGGATGTGTTTTTCTTATCTTTCAGGTTTGGAAGTTGATGGTGTATATGGTTTCAAATAAGCACAAGTTTGGAGGATGCTTGAAACTTGAAGATTAAGAGTTTAGGAACAATAGGTTTAGGATAGGTCTTGATGATAATTTTTTATGTAATTTTATTTTGTAATGGACTTATAGATGTAGGTTTCTGTATAGTGCACATTGATGTCGTGATGAATTTGGTAATTATATGCATATATGTGTAAGTCTTTTTGAATGGCATATTGTACTGGTGTATCAATGGTTTTTTTAAAGGTTATTTGTAATGGTTTGAATGATGGATGCCTAATGTTATGGATGTACGGGTGAATCCTGTCATGTACTTTGAATCATGTAATGGAAATTATCCTTGAAACATATAATGAAATGGTTCCTTCGTCAAATTCAAGCTTGATAACTCTTCCCTCCCATTTGCATTTAATTTGAATTTTTCAAATATTTCCTTCAATTTGAACCATTTGAATGAATAATACCAAGATGAGATGGAAACCAAAAACAAACTCATTAGGAGATTTGGTCAAAAAGTCAACCTCTCATGGTTGACTTTGACCAAAAGTCAATTTTTTTAGCAAATGACTTCCAACTTAGAAATGATTCCAAAAACTCGATCTAAAACTCCAAGCTCTTTAAAGAATGCCTAAGTAGTGACTTGCCACACGAGTAATAATCACGAACAAATCCTTGTTTGATGAATGGTTGACAAATAATCTCATATTCTTCTTTTCTCACCCAAAAACCAAAGATTACACCATGTATCTCAAGTAACAGAATGAACACCTGAACTAATGAGAGATAGACCCTCATATAAGGTCTCAATGCACATATTGTCATGACAAAAACCCTTTCTTAATTGATGGACCCCTCATAGTAGTAGACGCCTTGATTCAAAGACCATATAGGAATAAATGTATTCAAGTTCAAACAAATGATTAGAGAATTCTTTAGATGAAGATTGAGCTTGAAATATGGAAAGAGGGATGCTTAAGATAGCCATTAAACAAAACCATAATCCACATGATCCTCAGTTGAAATATTTCCATGCATAGACACAAAGGATTGGAAACCATTGGACTTTGATGAATATTGATGAAGACATGATCTTGTGCGTTAAGGAGACTCAAAACCTTGGTCTTAATACATGCTCAATGAAAACACCAGTTGAATCAAGCTCTCTTGATATGTGAACTTTACACCATGTAGAAACCCTGATCTCAATGATCCTTGATCCCATGCTAAGATTTATGGATTAATGATGCATGATGTGTTAAATGACCTAATGTAAAAGTATGTACACGAAGGCCGCAAGATGCATAAGATAGACGATCCTTATAAAGATGTAGGACAAATTTGGGGTATTATAGCTGCCCCTATTTAATCGTCTTAAACCTGAAATTTGGGGTATTACAACGAGCATTTCAAACGTTCGAGGTAGAAGATGATTAAATACTGTGATACGGTGGGAGAACTGACTTGGGTTTTGCGTTTGTGTTCGCAAATGTTTTGGTTAAGCAAGAGTCGCCACCGACTTTTTATTTTATCCTAAGGAAAGGTTAAAAAGCATAGCAAAAACCTTTGAGATGTTTCTTGGGTTCAGGGGGTAGATTATAGAAAGGGAAGGTATTAGCACCCTTTCTATCCATGGTTATCCACGGGCTCTTAGTTACTTGCTTAGATCACTTGCCTTGTGTTTTCAATTGTTTGAAATGGTGCTTTGTGTGTGGGTTTGAAAATGTTTTGAAGAGAGGCCAATGTGGTGGAACCCTTTGTAATGATTCATGTTTGAATGTATACAAAGGTGTACTTGTATTTTGAAAAGTTTTCAATGTTTTTGGAAGTTTGTTTTGAAAGTGTGTTGTGATGTGTGTTTTGAAAAGAGGCAAGTGTGTTTTGCAAGTTTTGATCAAGTAACTAAGAGTTGTCTACCCCTAAATTTACTCAAAGGTTTTTCCTATGTTTTAACCCTTTTAACAATTTTGTTCCACCATTGTATTTGGTGGACAATCTTGTGTTAGGATGTTAACGGGACGGGCGCGGGTCATCGTTTAGACCATGAATGCAATGGTGCCAAGTGTCTTTGGCAACTTTTCCTTTAAGGGACTATGATCATTTTTAGGCAACTTTCGAAAGCGTCATCGAGGGACTATGATCATTTGATATTGTTTTGTTTTGCCAAAAACACTCAACATGCAACATGGCATATTATTGAAGGCAACAAGTGGAGTAACCCTAGGGGTGCAAGTGTGATTGGTGTTGTCCATTTTCATGCTTTTTTGTCTTTTGTTTAGTCAAGCTAATTGTTATTTTTGATTTTTGCATACAAAACCCTAAGTCTATCATGGCATATTTAGAAAGCTTTTAAATGTGAAAAATAAAATCCTAAATTATTACAACACAATTATGGGATGGGGGGGTACAAATGTTCAAATGGGGATATTTAGAAAGAAATTTAAACCTAAGATATTACATCCAAATTGAATATGCAAAGATTAATTGTACAATAATTAAGTAAATAAATATGCAAAAATGTATTTATGCACAAAAATGGTTTTTATATGTATGTAAAAGTATTTTTCATGTGACAAATAAACAAAAATAAAAAGGTTAATTTTTGGGTATTTTCATGGTTTAGGGCAAAACCCTAATTTGCTAAATAAAAAGTATTTATTATTTAATATATACAATATTTATTAATTATTCACAAAAAATAAATAAAAAGGAAGTATATTGTAAAAAAGTGATTTTTGAGGTTAAATATTAATAAAAATAAAAATGTATTATTTTTTGTATTTATCCTAAATATTTAATAAAAGATAGATAAGTATTTATAGTATTTACTAAATATATTAAATATGTACAAGAATAAAATAATTATTATTTACAAAAAAAATATATTTTTTAGAAAATGTTTTCAAAAGATAAAATAAAAATAAAATGAAAAATAAAATGTATTTGTATTATTTTTTTTAGTATTTTAAATAAAAGTATCTATGTTTATTTATATGTACAAATTCAAATAAAACAAATAAAATCCAAATAAAATGCAAAAATGGTTGAAAAAATGTTTTTAATATTTTTAATATTTTGACAAAAATAAACAAGTCAGAAACAAAAAGAAAAAATAAAAAATGATAAAAATAAAACACAATGGGCCAAGGGGGTGTATGTGTGAAATGAAGGTGCAAACAGAAAAAAAAAGTCAGGCCCAGCCCAAGGAGAGTTGTCTTCAACCTCCAGCAACCTTCCAAACAAAAAACGCGTGTTCTTCCTCTATCTCTGCAATCTCTTGATTCCTTGATTTTCAACCAAAACTCACAACATAAACTATGTAGAGCATTAAATCACGAATTCATTCATATAAAAAAGTTGTTCTAACTCTCAGAAATGAGAGAGAATTTCCTCTCCCCCAATTTTTAACCTAAGTTTTTTCCAATGTTCATGTCTTAAATTCTCTCTGCACACACAAAATAAATGGAAAGTGAGGATATGAGTAGCTTCAGGGCCATGAGTAGGACATGTTTCATTCATAAACCTAAGCCCAACTCTTCCTAGATTGAGAGATAGAAGTCCAAAGTTTTACCTGTTCAGCTGGAATCGTGTGCAATAATGGAGGCACTTTCAATGCAATGTGAAGACTTGTACAACTTGCTTGAAGTTCAGGGATGCTTCTCCAACCTCTAGCTTGCTCTGAAACTAGCTGAATCGAGCTATGGAAGTTCACATGCAAAGTTGAAAACTGAAAATGGAAAATGATGTTAGGGATGTTACAGTTTGTGTTCAATGCTTGGGATAGCTTCAGTGGGTGATATGGAACATGTTTGAACTCCTTTTGGCCAAAGTGCACGAGTGGAAAGGTTTATAGAAGTCAAGTTGCAGAAGGGACTCTCTTTTTTGCAGTAGGATGGTGTTTCTGTGTTTGGGGAGGTATTGAAGGTGGTTGGCTCGTGTTTCAGGTCAGTTGGATCAAGTGGAAAGTGTTTACAAGGTTTGCTTGAGTTAGTTCTTGCAGCAATGTCTGTTGTGTTTCAATATGCCAAGTTCCTTCTATCATAAGCAAAGTTTGTCAAGTTAGGTTATAGGCTCATACAGGCCCCTCAAGCATGCTGCACAAATCACTATTGATCAGTGGAATTGGTTCCTGAACTTGTGCCCAAAATATCTGCCTTGGTACTTCTTAGATTTGTGTTTGACATAAAGTTGATCTTTACAAGAATAGATAAGTTACTTTTTCTAATTATGGATTAAACTTCCATGTAATGACCAAATGAGCAAAATAATGCTAGAACACAATGGATTGGAATTTAATTATTGAGTAAGAAAGGTATTAGAGGCCTGTAACCTAGCTTGTGCAAGCTGATTTCAAAAATGCCCAAGTTATGAACATGCATTTGGCCATGAATCAAAGTGACTTTTGCCCATATTGACAAATTCTATTCTCCCTAACCACAAGGGTGTTTGAGAAGTTCTTGGACAATTTGGAAAGCTTGGAATGTGTACTACAATCCATATTTGTAATGCAAGTTGAAATTCCAAGTGGAAGCATGTGAAAAGTGACCATGAAGTTAGGCAAAAATCCTGCCTAGAATAGGTCAAAATTTCTCTAAGTTAAGAATGTTTTGCACCCCTATTCCAAAAATCATAACTTGAGCTACAAGCTTCTTTTGAGGAAACTTTGTGAATCAAAGTTGTAGATTTTGCAATGGACTATAACTTTCATGTTTTGAGTTTTTCTTTAATCCAAATGTATCTTGATGAAAAAATGGGACAAAGTTAGGAAAAAATTAGGAAATTTCATAACTTAGAAAATTTCTAAGTTATGAAATTTCTTCATTTCAAACCCTAATTTGTGATTTTTGATTTCTTGATGAACAAGTTTCATAATTTGACATGTCTTGATGAAAAATGAATCTTGGCACTTGATTTTGACCAAAAAGTCAAAGTTTGACGTTTCAGTATACAGTCAAATTTGGTTCAGTTGACTGGAAAATTCATCTGTCAATCTTCTGCATTTGGGATCTTTTGAATTTGTTGAACATGTCAAGACAATTCCATTGGGTCCTTGAGTCCATATGAGAGCTTAGTTTGCCATTGGTTAGGTCAAACAGTCAAAAATTGCCTTTGTGCAGTCAAAACCCTAAATGACCATTTTGCCCTTTTGGTGATCTAATCAAATTTCTTGTGGAATTGTGATCCAAACTTGTCCAAATGGTTCATATGAGTTCATAATGTTGATGTGGGTCAAATTTCATGAGGTTTGACTGTCAATTGACCACAGTTGACTTTTTCCCCAATACAGCTGATTTCTAGGTCAACTGTCCAATTGACTGGCAAAGATTGGAATCAAGGCTTGAAACTTGGTATGGATAAACTTGTGGATTCAACATGAAGCATGAAAGTTATTTTGGGCATTTTAGGTGAAAACATCTTTGTGCAAACTCAAACCCTAATTTGGGTCAACAGTGCAAGGAGGAGTCTTGAGCAGAGCAAACCCTAACTTGACCTTGAGCTCCAAGGGTCTTGTGGTGAGAAAAATATTGATGAAATGGGAGGGCAAATTTTGGGGTACAACAAATACCAATGCCAAAAATTTGTCCCGAAAGAAAGTGTGAGTGTTTATTTATTTATTTTATTTTTGTTGGGGAAAGTATTCTGGTGTTTTTCTAGTGAGAAAGATTTAAGGGTAGCTTTTAACAAAGTGACAGTGCTAATACATGACGGAGACCAGACTTATAACATAGCAACTAAGGCTAATACAAGGAAA
Source organism: Vicia faba (assembly GCA_948472305.1). Taxonomy (NCBI): domain Eukaryota; kingdom Viridiplantae; phylum Streptophyta; class Magnoliopsida; order Fabales; family Fabaceae; genus Vicia; species Vicia faba. Next base: position 1,002,580,313 of record OX451736.1, on the reverse strand, counting down.
GGTGATGACTTGTAATGTGGCGTGAAGCAAATACAAGGAAAAGGTTGGACTTGTAATGTGGCATGATACTAATACAAGGACAAATAAGACTTGTAACATGGTGTGATGCCAATACAAGTAAAAGGTTGGACTTGTAATACAAGGACAAAGAAGACTTGTAATGTGGCATGATGCCAATACAAGGAAAAGGTTGGACTTGTAACTTGGCGTGATACCAATACAAGGACAAAGAATACTTGTAACGTGGCGTGATGCCAATACAAGGAAAGGTTGGACTTGTAACATGGTATGATACCAATACAAGGAGAAGGTTGGACTTGTAACGTGGAATGATGCCAATACAAGGAAAAAGAAGACTTGTAACATGGCATGATACCAATACAAGGAAAGGTTGGACTTGTAACGTGGTGTGATACCAATACAAGGACAAAGGAGACTTGTAAAATAGTGTGATACCAATACAAGGAAATGTTGGACTTGTAACATGGTATGATACCAACACAAGGACAAAGAATACATGTAACATGGCATGATGCCAATACAAGGAAAGGTTTGACTTGTAACATGGTGTGATACCAATACAAGGACAAAAAAGACTTGTAACGTGGCGTGATGCTAATACAAGGAAAGGTAAGACTTGTAACATGGTGTGATACCAATACAAGGAGAAGGTTGGACTTGTAACGTGGCGTGATGCTAATACAAGGACAAAGAATATTTGTAACATGGCGTGATACCAATACAAGGACAAAGGAGACTTGTAACATGGTATGATACCAATACAAGGAAAATGTTGGACTTGTAACGTGGCATGATTTCAATACAACGAAAAGGTTGGACTTGTAACGTAGCGTAGTGCCAATACAAGGACAAAGAAGACTTGTAAAATAGCGTGGTGCCAATACAAAGACAAAGAAGACTTGTAACGTGGTGTGATGCCAATACAAGGATAAAGAAGACTTGTAATAAGGTGCGATGCCAATATAATGGAAGGTTAGACTTGTAACTTGGCGTGATGCCAATACAAGGACAAAGAAGACTTGTAACGTGGTGTGATGTCAATACAAGGACAACGAAGACTTGTAACATGGTGTGATGCCAATACAAGGAAATGTTGGACTTGTAACATGGCGTAACGCTAATACAAGGACAAAGAATATTTATAACATGGTGTGATACCAATACAAGGACAAAGATTAGACTTGTAACTTGGCATGGTGTAAATACAAGGATAAAGAGGACTTGTAACATGGCGTGATACCAATACAAGGAAAGGTTGGACTTGTAACATGGCGTAATGCCAATACAAGGACAAAGAAGACTTGTAACTTGGTGTAATACCAATATAAGGAAAGGTTGGACTTGTAACGTGACGTGGTGCCAATATAAGGAAAGGTTGGACTTGTAACGTGGTGTAATGCCAATACAAGGACAAAGAAGACTTATAACATGGTGTGATACCAATACAAGGAAAGATTGGACTTGTAACATGGTGTGGTTCCAACACAAGGACAAAGAAGACTTGTAACATGGTGTGATACCAATAAAAGGAAAGTTTGGACTTGTAACTTGGCGTGATGCCAATATAAGGACAAAGAAGACTTCTAACATGGCGTAATGAAAATACAAGGACAAAGAAGACTTGTAACATGGTGTGATACCAATACAAGGAAAGATTAGACTTGTAACGTGGCGTGATGCCAATACAAGGACAAAGAAGACTTGTAATATGGCGTAATGCCAATACAAGGACAAAGAAGACTTATAACCTGGTGTGATACCAATACAAGGAAATATTGGACTTGTAACGTTGCATGATACCAATACAAGGACAAATAAGACTTTAAACGTGGTGTGATACCAATACAAGGAAATATTGGAATTGTAACGTGGCGTGGTGCCAATACAAGGAAAGGTTGGACTTGTAACGTGGTGTAATGCCAATTCAAGGACAAATAAGACTTGTAAATGGTGTGATACCAATACAAGGAAATATTGGTACGAAAAAAATAGCGGATAAGATCTACAGGCGACCTCTGATCCTAAGGTGAAACATGAGAGTGATTTGCCGGAGAACTAGGCATATGTGCGACCTCATAATTCTAAAACAAGATCTATAGGGAGAACCTAACCAACGCGAGATCTCAGGTTCTAAGATGATCTATAAGAAGAACCTATCCAACATGCGATCTCAGGTTCTAAGATGATCACATGGGTTACGACATGACGAGTGTTTAGAAGTTGACACGACAAATGTTTAGAAAACAGACATGGATGAGTCTTTGGAAAGCTAACACGAAAATTGTTTAGAAAACTGACATGGACGAGTGTTTGGAAAACTGACATGGATGAGTGTTTATGAATTTGAATTAATTGTCAGACGGGAACTAACTACCAGACAAGAACTAAAATTAGAATTGATTGTTAGACGAGAACTGACTACCAGACGGGAACTGGGTTTAGAAATGGTTTTCCATGGCGAGAACTGGACTTAGAAATGGTTGGCCAGTGTCATACCCCAAATTTATCCTACCTTTTAATTTTTTCTGGCTTAGACTTCGCATTTCATCTACATCATCTTCACTAGTTCATTTGCATATCATGAATTTCATTGAATAAAGCACTTTGGTTCAAGAAGCGGTATTCGTGCAAGACTAGGGTTTCATGTTGGTTTTGAGGTTCCTTCATCAGTTAAAGGAATATTCATCTGGTCCATGAGCGGCGAACTATGTGGAATTAGGTTTTGAATTATGTTTATTATGGATTTCTCCAAGATCACTAATGTCTAGGGCTTGTTCAAAGTGTTTCAACAAGTGAATCACGTGAATTGGGGTTTTGGTAACTTGGCTACCTAGAGCATCATGCCTTTAGCATTTCCAAGTATGATGGGATCTCTTAACTTCTTGGTTGGAAATAGTTAATATTTTTGGTATACTTGGGTTCAAGATCTTTCTCTGTGGATAGTGAATCAAGTTACTCAAGCATTTGTGTTTGTTCATCAGTCCATATAAGGTTTCCTCAAGAGCTATCATATGATGCATTGAGATATATTTTCATCAATTCAAGAGTTTTTTGATTTATTGAAGATTGTGATTCATGTATCTGTGAATTGGAGTTTTCGTATCCATCGGGTTTACGCTTGTTAGCATTTCATCATTTGAGGTTCATTGGATGTCATGGTAAAGTTACGTTGGTCACATTTCTCTCCATCTTCTTCAAAAACTATTCAAGGAAGTGATTTTAACAAGGATTGAAGATTTGTCAAGTAAATTTTTATTACTTAAAGAACAAGTCACGAGTTACAGGACATTGGCAAGGCTTAATTCCAATTTAAGTTGCAAGGCACGTTCAATCATTTCAAAGTTTTACTATAAACATTTGAAGAAGGCATTTTGACACTATTTTAAAAGGAATAAGAAAGGAAAGATTTTGTATACCTTGGACTATGTGAATCAAGAGAAGGAATGTTTTAAGAATTCAAGTTTTGAGATAAGAAAGAAATGAGAATTTGAAGAAGGCATCATCATCATTAAATTTTCAAAGTCATATAATCATTCAAGATTCAATTCTTATTTAAGTGCATCATAAATCCAAAGATTCAACCAAAAGTCCAATACTTATCCAATTTCCATAAAACAAATTCATCATTCATAAATTCAAAGAGAAGACATTCAAGTTTCATATTCATTACATTTTGATCAATTCACAAGGAAATTTACAAAGTTGAAATACAAGTTACAAGTATCTTATTTACAAAGAAAAGATAATTATTTCCTTGCTCCATCTTCAAACGACTTGTCTCATGCCTTGCTATGAATTCTTCTTCAAGTCTTCGGTATTGCCTTGCCTTCTTCACCTTCCATCAATGTCACATGAAAACAAACAAGGTGTTAGTTAGAACAATTATCATCAAAACAAGGAAATTTAAACAAGAAGTGTCAAGCAAATTTTATTCTAAATCTCACCATGAGGGTTTATGTTTGGAATTAGAAATTTAGAGGGTGTTTTCAATCGTGTGCTTAGCCCAATTCAAAGCCTCATACAAATCAGATTTCAAAGTTTTAAATCATAGGCCTTATCTCTTATTGAAAATCACAAAAGCGTATTCTGTTTCACAATAAAAGAAAAGAAGGTCCCTGCAATATAACAGATGCAAATCTCAAATAAAATAAATCAGAAAAGAGATTCAAAAACCAGCCCTGCACCAAAGCAAAACAATCTAAAAATCTGCACAAACAGCTCTGTACCACATCCACAAGCACTGTCAAAACAGCCTGCACAAATCTATGCCAAACCTACACAAAATGCAGCTCACATCATACCAAATTGCTGCTAAAAGATTTCACAGAAGTAGGCTAACACAAGCTGCATCAAAAAGGCAACGAAATAGGGCTACAAATTTGTTCAAAATCATGTTATTGTTTCCCCCCAAAATCCTTTTCTTTTGAATATATAATAGAGACAAAAAAAAGATAGAGAAAAAGGGACTGTTCACACTAACCCTAACAATCGCATAAAAAACCATCAAAACCTAAGAAAATTGACTATCATCATCTCCCATACACTCAAACCCTATAAATAAATAGAAATAATCATTCACAAAAAGCACACAAAGGCCGCAGCATACACACAAACCCTACGATACTATCATCATCTTCCATATACCACAAACCCTTCAGAAGATAAAGACGTTGCAATTTTTGCGACTAAGAAGAGGAAGAGGAAAAGAGTTTCATAAGGATCTCACCGAGACAGATTCAGAGGTGTCGCCCTTGTCATCCGCCGCTAAGCATATTTCACCGTTGTTTTGGTCCCCCTTTGCGTTCGAAGGTTGTTATCCGCATACATAGGGCGCCTTAATCACTTCCTCTACCCTCATTCATCATTATCTTCATCATTTTATACTTAGGGTTTTGAAACCCCTTTCTAGATCTAGAGCCAACCATGTGTTTCCTGTGAAATCATACCACAAATTCATGATTAGGAAGAATAGACGAGTATAAAAATGTAAGAAAGGTGGGTTTTAGCATCGCACTATCATCGTCACTGCCGTGAGGAGATTTTTGGCGCGGTCGTATTGTAGTCTCCGGCAGGGACCTCATCAGAGGAGGAAGATAGAACGTATGAGGAGTGAGAGAGAGATGAGGGTTAATGTCTATTTTTTTTGTTAATTTGTGTTAGTTTAGTGAATTAAGTGTTTGGTTCCTAGATGATCAGGTGGTGACATTGTCACCACCCTTAATCCTATATGCGTACAAGCACCCCACCTTCTTTACCATGTACCTGCGTGTTCCCAGCCTTCTGATCTTCTTTAGAGCCCCATCAAATGTTAAGGTGTGTATTCCCATGGTACACATTCACTGGCTGGTAGCACTGGATCGCGAGAGCACTTGGGCCGCCATTTATTTGGGCCTTCTGGATTTATTTTTACACCTCTTTTGCTACATTCAGGCCCAATTCTAAATCCTTTTTTACTTATATTTTGTTATTTTAGTATAAGATAAAAAAAATATTTGTTTTAAATGATTAATTAGATTGAGAAATATTATTTAATATTTTTAATTAATTTATTAATTAATTACATTAAATAAAATTATTTAATTTAATTATTTATTTAAATTAATTTTCAATTTGGTTGTATTGTTTATTTAACTAAATTTTTAATCGAACTTTCAATTCGATTCATCCTCATTCATAAACTTGTACCCCCATCCCCATATGATTGTAATAGCTTATGATTTACTTCTTTGTATGTTTTAATTGTTGCTTAATTATGCATATGTCATTCAATTAGAACACATGGCCTCCTCTTGGGCTCATCATTAATGTAAAGGTATACATTTACAAAAGCACACTTGCGCACATTCATAGCTTGGTCATCCGCTTTCCTACGGTTACAACTATTTGATCGATTATTTCAATTGGTCATTTAGAATACTAGAGACACGCTAGTCCCACTTTTAAAGAGCATGCATATAGCCACCCTGTATAGGCTTTTGATTTTTTTTCTTATACATTGAAGAAACTTCTCTCTTTCCTTGGTTCACATATTGAGCTTTTCTTAAAGGGTCGCATAGTTGAGTTTGGGCATGACCATTCTCACGAGATTAATCAAGTTTTACCCTTGATTAATCATAACCCGAACCAATCACTTTGGTCCACATACCAAGTGTTTCCATGCATAAAGGGTCTCATGGTTGAGGCCAAGAGCACCTACCCTCACGAGATTAATTAAGTTCACCCCTTGGTTAATTATAACCCGATTCAATTCCCATACACCAAGCATTCCATTTACGCCTTTCATGATACTACTCGTTGTGCCATCACTTTTGCCATGATCACCGTGCATGATCACTCTTCATAAACACTGTCTAATTTTGTTTGATGCGTATAACATGCTCCCTTAGGATTATAGTTTCCTCTTCTTTAATATGTGAACTAATTAGACCTTAGGTTAGAACCCATGCATGACAACATTAGGGTAGACTTTCCCCTTTGACTTTTTCTTTTGTAATTAATAAAAATTTCTCATTCACAAATCAAAAAATCCCAAAACATTTAATCATTATTCAAACTCATTAAAAATATCAAAAACACTCAACCAATTAAAACCTCCCCAAAAGGGCATGTTATCTCTGTTCTACCACGATACAGGTTGTGCCTATTTCTAGAATCCACGCGTTAATGTCTCCCACTAAAAAACACCATGAAACCAACATCTTCTAGAAGAACTACGATATTCTGATTCCTTCACTGGATACGTAGGAAAAGGGCGGCGATACCCTCACGAGCGCACTAATAAAAAAACCATTTCTTTCCCCTTAGCAAGTACAGTTATAGATAAACACACCCTTAGAAGCAAACAAATAAAATGGATCCCGTTGAGTCAACGGATGTGAGGGGTGCTAATACCTTCCCCTTGCATAATAGACTTCCTTACCCTTTCTCTTGGTCGTAAGACCATCTTATCCATCCTCTTGTGGTTTTCTCTATATTTCCCCTTCCTTCGAGATAAATAAAGTTCGGTGGCAGCTCTGCGTTTTTTGCTGGTAGCTTCAGCTGGCGACTCTACTGGGGATTTCTGCAAGTCTCTCCTAGTTTTGTTTATTTATTTCTTTGGGTGCTTATTTATTTACTTTATTTGCTTTACCGCTTTATTTATTGCTTTATTTTCTTTTGTATATATTGCATTATACTGTTGCTGCTCACATAGTCTGGATATGATGTATTTTTTGTGATGTTGGGTTGGGTGATCACATTCGACAAGTCCTATACCTGGACTTGGGGTTACACTTAGGATTAGGACGGGAGGTATAGTCATGCTAACTTTGAGGGAGTAATCCCAAAGAAGGAGGCATGAGATCCCCCACTCAGTGGAGGTCCCCTTGAATGTAGCGTTGTTTACCGAGTAATCGGGAAAACATTATTGCTTTTAACCTGGGAACTAGAGAAGCTGAGAACCATAGAACCATTAAACCATCCTTGACTTTTTAGGTGTAGTGTGGAGACTATAACGTAGTAATCTGGAAGTATTTTTCATGCGATGCTGCACTCAGACGAGTTTTTCCTACAAATATTACTGATTACCGAGTAATTGGGACGTCAGTAATATCCAAAGGAAGAGTGTAAACTCTGAGGTTTCCCTAGAACCTTGTTCGGCATATGATAAACCCCTAGTACATACCTTATGGGTGGTTACTTTGACTCCATGCCTCTGACGTCGGACTTTTGATCCTGTTACTTTCAGCTTATGCCAAGGACTACACAGTGGTTATCCAGAATATATGGAGTTGAGATCTCATGCCAAAGCATACCATGACATCATACTATCAAGTATATACATCTCACATCTAAGGGATTCCAAAGACAAGTCTCGTTGGTCGAGCTCTTCAAAAATGAAAACAAAATTTTTAAAAGATAGACGAGTCTTTGGATTTCCTCGAAAATGAAGATAAAACATTCATTCATATTATCATGCATTCATTATTCGCAACAAAAAACTTATTGGGGTCCCTTTTCCATCAGACTTCAGTGAACAGCAAAGACGACTTCCCTACATACCTACCGTACAAGAAGCAACCATCGAAGACTTATGGATATTTTCGAAGAAAATCAGAATGCTCTGCCGAGATATGGACACCACGAGCACTCGCATGGATCAGCTTATGGAAACCCTTCATGCTATTATCAAGGGTCAAGAAGAGTTACATCAAAGTGTTTCCAAGCTTGCCACCGCAGCCCCCTCCACTTCTGCAAATTGAGGGAATAATAATGAAAATGTTGAGACCCCTACTGGAGTTCCTCGGAATGATGTTGATGATCATCACGACGCCATTGATCTTGATGAGCCCCACGCGAATCTTGCCGCTGGAGTTGATGAAACTGCAAAAAATGTACCATGCTCTTGAAGAGCGTCTCAAAGCCATGGAGGGTATCAAGACTTTGGGATTCAATACTGCTGCAATGTGTCTCGTGCCTGGGGTAGTTATCCCTCCCAAGTTCAAGGTTCCTGATTTTGACAAATACAAAGGCACCTTATGCCCAGATACTCAGATTTGTTCCTACTGTCGCAAGATGGCAGCCTATGCTGAAAATGAACCGTTACTCATGCACTTCTTCCAAGATATCTTGACCGGGGCACCGTCAGTACTTGGGGAGAGCTTGCTGATGCCTTTTTGAAAAATTACCATTATAATACTTCCATGGCTCCTAGCCACACTCACCTTCAAGGGATGATACAGAAATATGAAGAGTCATTTAAAGAGTACACCCAAAGGTGGCGTGAACTGCCTGCAAGGCCCATCCTCCTCTTTTGGATCTTGAACCGATTGATTTGTTCATGGGAACTTTACGAGGTTCTTATCTTCAACACATGCTCAGCAGTACCTCTACTTCTTTCTCTAATATGGTTATTATTAGAGAACATGTTGAAACTTGTATTAAGGCTGGAACGATCCAAGGTATCCGTAACAATACCAACAACAATACTAGCATTGGTAGCAATCCGTTTTCTGGTTTCATCAAGAAGAAAGAGGGCGAGACTAGTGCTGTCACCATTAACCAAGGAAAAGCTCATGCATATCCTCAAGTTCGATTTCTGTATTTCCAAACACCTGTTGCTGTTCCTAATTAATATGTTCCTCAAGTGTATGCTTCTACAACTCCAGCACCCTGGATGGCTCATCGACAACCTTTTGCTCCTCAACCACAGTATCTTCCACAACAACAATTTGCACCACCTCCAAATTATCAACAACAAAATCAACAACCTCAATGTCTAAGAGCTCAACAAAGACAAAGAGCACCCGAAAGAAGATTTGATCCCATTACTATGTCCTATGCTCAGCTTCTCCCTCAGTTACTTTCTAATCAGTTGGTTCAACTACGTGAACTTGATCCACCACCAAATCCTCTCCCCAAGGGGTATGACATTAATGCTCATTGCGAATTTCATTCTGGAGCCCCAAGCCACACGATTGAGAATTGTAGAGCATTCAAATGTAAAGTTCAAGACCTCCTCGATGCAAAGGCCATAAATTTCAACCCTGTTGGTCCCAATACTCAGAATAATCCCATGCCTCCTCACCCAGGGGAAACGGTCAATGCTATTGAAGAAAGTAGTGAACAGACTCTGGTAACAAAGGTTGACGAGATCAAGATGTCATTAGGATCTGTTAGAGAACATTTGTTGGAGCACGAGGTGCTGCAGCAACTCCATGTATTTTGCTTAACATTTTCCTCTAAACCTGAAGAGTGTACTAGTTTGAGGACGGATACATAAGAACTAATGGATGAAGGTGTCCTACAGGTAGATAAGATATTTCAAGAAGAAGAGATTGATGTCTTGGAAATTCTTTATTATCCGGGAAGCATCTCAGTAACACCAGGCACCCCATTGACAATTCAAGCTCCTGATACCCCATTAACGATTCAAGCTCCAGTTACTCTCGCAAGAACTCAAACTCCTATTCCTCCCCTGTGTAATAACTCAAAGGTAGTTCTGTGGGAGTATAATATGGTCTATAATCTTGGGAAGAAATATGAGTGTCCTCCAGTAGTTGACAAGAATATTACTAACATTTCAGGAACCAATAACATGACTCGTAGTGGCACGATGTTTTCTCCCTCATCATCGCCTCCCAAAGAAACCAATGATGATGCTCTAGCCAAAGCTAGGGGCAAGCAAGTGATTGATAACCAGCCTGAACCTTCTATAGGACAAGAAGCGAAGCAGCTTTTAAGGATTCTTAAGAAAAGTTATTACAAAGTGGTGGATCAATTCAACCAGACGCCGTCCAAGATCTCCATCTTGTCTCTCCTCTTGTGTTCAGAGACCCACCGTAATGCCTTACTGAGTATTTTGTGTTCTGCCCATGCTACACAAGACATTTATGTGGCCCAGTTTGAAGGGATCGTAACCAATATTTCCATAGGAAATTGTTTGGTTTTTGGTGATGATGAGATTCCAGTTGAAGGCAGAGCCCATAACAAAATGTTGCATGTTTCTATGAAGTGTTTGGATACAATTTTATCTCAATTTTTGGTAGATACAAGTTCTTTGCTCAATGTGATGCCCAAGGCGTCTCTGTTTAAACTGAACATGGATGGGGTAATGATGAGGCCTTCCACCCTGAGTGTTTGAGCATTTGATGGTTCAAGGAGATCTGTGGAGGGAGAAGTGGAATTGCCTATTAAGATTGGTCCCCACACTTTCTATCTGTCATTCTATGTTATGGACATTCATCTATCTTATACTTGCATTTTGGGTCGCTCGCGGATCCATGTAGCAGCAGTTGTGACATCTACTCTTGACCAACGCTTGAAGTTCATTGTGAACGACATAGTTCTTGTATTTTGTGGAGAAGAAGACGTAGTGATTAACAATCTGACAACCTACCGTTATGTGGAAGTGGAAGGTGAGGTGCATGAGTTTCCCTTTCAAGCCCTGGAGATTGTTTCCATTGGCAGGTTCCCCGTCATGGAAGGTAAGAAGTATGAAGCACCCCTGGCCTCTTTTAATAATGCCAAAGCCCTCATGGAAGCTAGATCACCCTAAGATGGTTGGTGTAAATTGATTGAAGTACCTGAGAAGAAATATCGTTGTGGTCTTGGGTATCAACCATCGTCCTCCGTGCAAGCTAGTTTGGTTTCTCTTAAAGGAAAACAGGTTCTCTCAATTTTTGAAGTGTTCAATAGTGCTGGTACAAGCAAAGAAGGACAATTGCTCGCAACAGATGATGAAGGTGACAATGAAGATGTTTCCAGATTTATCTATCAGGTTGCGTCAGACCAGGAGCTCAGCAATTGAACTGTCGTGGACATCCCTGAAGTTGTTTTCCTTGATGTGTAACTTTCTGTTCCATTAAGTCATATACCCTGCCCGAGGCATAAAGACAACTTGTATAAGGGGCCCATTATGTTTTAATCTCTGTTTAAAATTGAATGAAAATCACACTTTCACATACAATTTTGTTCCCTGTCTTTTCTTTTACTTTTACTTTTCAAAATAAAATGGCAATGCTTTTCTTTTCATATTCTAAATATTTTCTTGCACTTTCTAAAATAAAACATAAAATCATCAATCATGCAGATCCGTCTCGAGTTCCATTAAAAATGATAGTGCTATGGTTCCTAATATCCTTGAGAATTCAGTTGACCATACTAACAAAGATTATGGGGAAAATTGTGAAGTCCCTGAAGAATTGGAAATAATCTTGAGACAAGAAGAGAAGGTCATCCAACCATATCAAGAAGAAACAAAAGTTATCAATCTCACTACTGAAGAGGTAAAGAGAGAAGTCAAGATAGGTGCTTCCTTGAGAAGTGAAGAAAAGAAGGGGTTGGTTGAGTTGCTTCGAGAGTATGCTGACATCTTCGCCTGGTCGTATAAAGACATGCCTAGTTTAGATACTAATATAGTGATGCACAGATTACCGCTCAAGCCAGAATGTCCTTTTGTAAAGCAGAAGCCACGAAGGACCAGACCCGACATGGCTTTGAAGATCAAAGAAGAAGTTCAGAAACAACTTGATGCATGTTTCTTATTTGTGATAAATTATCCACCTTGGATTGCTAACATTGTGCCTATACCTAATAAAGATGTTAAGGTACATATGTGTGTTGACTACCGAGATTTGAGAAGAGCAAGCCCAAAGGATGATTTCATGTTTCCTCATATTGATGTATTGGTTAATAATACTGCTCAGTCTTTAATGTTCTCCTTCATGGATGGATTCTCGGGTTACAATCAGATAAAGATGGCTCCTGAAGACATGGATAAAACAGCTTTCACAACTCCTTAGGGTACCTTTTGCTATAAGGTCATGCCTTTTGGTCTCAAAAATGCTGGTGCAACATATCAATGTGTTATGGTGACTCTCTTTCATGACATGATTCATAAAGAGATCGAGGCATATGTGGATGATATGATTGCCAAATCGTAAACTGAGGAAGAACATATGGTCCATTTGCAAAAGTTGTTTGATCGTCTACAAAATTTTAGGTTAAGGCTTAATCCAAACAAGTGCACCTTTGGGGTTCGATCAGGCAGGTTACTTGGTTTTATCAGTCAGCGAGGGATTGAAGTAGATCCTGACAAAGTAAGAGCAATACAAGATATGTCGGCACCGAAAAATGAAAAAGAAGTATGTGGGTTCCTTGGAAGGTTGAATTACATAGCCAGGTTCATTTCTCATCTTACGGCTACCTGTGAACCCATATTTAAATTTTTGCGCAAAAATAAGGATGTCCATTGGGATGATAATTGTCAAGAGGCTTTCGAAAATATTAAGCAGTACCTTCAAGAACCACCAATACTCATACCTCCAGTTCTAGGGAGACCTCTCATTATGTATTTGACTGTTCTTGAAGGATATATGGGTTGTGTGCTCGGACAACGTGATGATACTGGACAAAAAGAACATGCCATTTATTACCTGAGAAAAAAGTTTACTGATTGTGAATCAAGGTATTCATTACTTGAGAAGACTTGTTGCGCTCTTACGTGGGCAGCTCGACGTTTGAGGCAGTACATGTTGATACACTCTACGTTTTTGATATCCAAGATGGATCCAATAAAGTACATATTCGAGAAACCAACACTTACAAGAAGATTGGCTTGGTGGCAAACGCTTTTGTCTGAGTATGAAATACAGTACATCACACAAAAGGCTATCAAAGGTAGCATTCTTGCTGATCATGTCGCCTACCAGCCATTGGAAGAGTATCAGTTAATGAAGTTTGATTTTCCAGACAAGGATGTTATGAAACTTGATGATAAGGAAGGATCTGAACCAGGGGAGAGATGGACTCTCATGTTTGATGGTGTATCAAATGCCACGTGCCATGGTATTGGGGCAGTTCTGACCTCTCCATGAAATACTTACATACCTTTACATCCATACTATGTTTTGATTGTACGAATAATGTCACAGAATATGAAGCTTGTGTAATGGGCCTTGAAGCAGCCATTAATTTGAAGATCAATATTCTTGAAGTTTATGGGGATTATGCCTAAGTAATATATCAAGTACGAGCTGATTGGGATACACGACACCCTAATTTAATTCCATATCGGGATTACATATTAGAGTTATTGTCCGCTTTTGATGAGATCACCTTTGAGCATATTCCTAGGGAAGTAAATTAACTGGCAGATGCTCTAGCCACTTTAGCAGCAATGTTCAAAGTTAGTTATCTGAATCATGCACCCAATATAAGAATCATTCATTACAAGGAGCCAGCACACATTTTCCCTTCTCATTGTCTCACAATTGAAGACGTGTCGAATGAAAATCCATGGTATTTCGACATAAAAAGATATCTTGAGAAGCAAGAGTATCCCGAGGGTGCTACAATTTGTGATAAGCAGACTCTTAGAAGATTAGCATCCAAGTTTCTACTGTTAGGAGGCGTTCTGTACAAAAGAAACCATGATTCGGTTCTTCTCAGATGCGTGGATAGACATGAAGCAAAATCTATCATACGAGAAATTCACGAGGGCTCTTTTAGGACTCATGCCAGTGGACATGCAATGGCCAAGAAAAATCCAGCGAGCAGGTTATTTCTGGATGACGATGGAAAGTGATTGTTGTATGTATGCAAAGATGTGCCACAAATGTCAAGTTTTACACAGACAAGATACATATCCCTCCCACTCATTTGAATGTGATGACTTCACCATGGCCCTTTGAAATGTGGGGAATTGATATGATTGGACGGATCTAGCCGAGCGCTTCAAATGGACACATGTTAATTCTTGTGGCTATTTACTACTTCACCAACTGGGTGGAAGCGGATTCGTATAAGAATGTGACCAAGCAAGTCATCAACCTCTTCATCAAGAAAGAAATCATATGCCGTTACATAACTCCTAACAAGATCATCACTGATAACGAGTTGAATCTCAACAATAAAATGATGAAGGAAATGTGTGAAGAATTCAAGATTGAGCACTATAATTCATCACCCTATCAGACAAAGATGAATGGGACAGTCGAAGTAGCTAACAAGAACATAAAGAAGATTGTACAGGAAATGGTGAGAACATACAAATATTGGCATTATATGTTGCCCTTTGCTCTACACGGCTATTGAAATTCGATGCTTACTTCCACTAGGGAAACTCTTTTTTCGCTAGTGTGTTGTATGGATGTAGTTCTCCTAATTAAAGTGGAGATTCCTTCATTAAGGGGTCTGATGGATACTAAACTTATTAAGGCTGAATGGATTCAAACAAGGATCGACCAACTCAATCTCATCGAAGAGAAGTGCCTAGCAGCCATTTTTCATGGCCATTTGTATCAACAACGTCTCAAGAGAGCATTTGATAATAAGATTCGACCTCGAGAGTTCCACACAGGTAACCTGGTCTTAAAGAAGATTCTCCCAATTCACTCTGATCCAAGAGGCAAGTGGACTCCCAACTATGAGGGGCCATACATCATGAAGAAATCTTTCTCAGGAGGTGCTCTAATCCTCACAAACATGGATAGGGTAGACGTTCCACTCCCAGTTAATTCAGACTCAGTCAAAAAATACTACGCTTGAAAAGACCCGCTAAGTCAAAAACCCGAAAGGGCGGCTTAGGAAAAAGTTAGGGCTAAAAGAGGAAAAAAGAGAAAAAGGAATAACCCTCTAAGTAGAAAACCCGAAAGGGAGGCTTAGGAAAAAATGGGTGTCCCGGTGGATTGAAAACCCGAAAGGGAGATCCAGGAAAAAATTAGGGATAAAAAGCGAGAGAATACAATCTGAAAACTCTTCACAAATAACAAGTACACCCTCCTAACCCTAGATGGATCAATTCAACTATTATCCTTCGGAAGCACAACACTAGGACAATCTGGGATATGAGAACTATAACAATATCAGTTTTAATGGAAGTTCGAGATTTTCTTATTTCCATTTTACCTGTTGTATTTTGTCTTTTATTTGCAACTTCCTCATTTATGAGTTGTTTCCATGTACAAATGCCTACTCAGAGGCCAAACTCATTAATAAAAATGTGCCCTTCCACCAAAAATTCTTTGTTATGTCCTTTTTACTTTATTTTTTTGTATGCGAACTGTGATTTAAATTCTTTATTAAGCATTCCGTTGAAAACAATAAGGCAATAATAATCACAAGCTAAAATGTGAAACACGGCGTTACATGGACATGAAGGCATCCCAAGGGAATGCCGTGACATTCAATTGTTGTTTTCGTATGTAGGTAGCAAGTCATAACGGTCGACTCGACTAAGCTTTCTTCATCGTCACCTCCTTACAGACGATTGAGCATTCGATTCTTCAACACCGATAAACTTAGGGCATTCGATGAAATCCATGTATCTACTCAATCATCCACAAGAAGTCCAACATGTAGGGAAATTTAGATCAAGCCACTCCTTCTCATCAAGATTCAATCCTCGACAAGGCTATAACTCAATTCTCGAAATTTTCAAGCACCAATCTGTATTGGCATCTCAAGACAACAGACCCTAATAAGCCCCATTGCTTGCATTCTGCATATAATAATCATCATGGCATATTACATTGCATCCTCAAATGCATAGCATATCCATTAAAATGGATTATCACGCCACACTTCAAAATGCATATGAAGCATGAGCCAGATTTGGTACTTTGCACGAAAGCGCCAAATAAATCCTTAAAATAATAAAACATCCCCACAAAGAATATAATCCTCATAATTCCCAGTTGACATATGTTATTACACTACCAACCAAAAATAAGCCATGGTGCCAGTACATTACACTCCTCAACTCTCTATACCCACGTTATCTTTTTTAGGGTCGTAGGTTGTCCGTAGATCTTATCCTCACGTTATCTTTTTTAGGGTCGTAGGTCATTCGTAGATCTTACCTTCACGTTATATGTTCTAGGGTCGTAGGTCTCTCGTAGGTCTTACCCTTACATTATCTTTTCTAGGGTCGTAGGTAGTTCGTAGATCTTACCCTTACGTTATCTTTTCTAGGGTCGTAGGTCGTTCGTAGAACTTACCCTCACGTTACCTTTTCTAGGGTCATAAGTTTCTCGTGGGTCTTACCCTCATATTACCTTTCCTAGGTTCGTAGTCCGCTCATAGATCTTACCCTCACGTTATCTTATCTAGGGTCGTAGATCATCCGTAGATCTTACCCTCACATTACCTTTCCTTGGGTCGTAGGTCATCCGTAGATCTTAAGTTCACATTATCTTTTATAGGGTCGTAAATCATCCGTAGATCTTACCCTCATGTTACCTTTCTTATGGTCGTAGGTCATCTGTAGATCTTACCTTCACGTGATCTTTTCTTGGGTCGTAGGTCGCCCGTAGATCTTACCCTCTCGTTATATTTTCTAGGGTCGTAGGTCGCCCTTAGATCTTACCCTTATGTTATCTTTTCTAGGGTCATAGGTCGCCTGTAGATCTTACCCTCACCTTATCTCTTCTTGGGCCGTA
Organism: Vicia faba; assembly: GCA_948472305.1. Classification (NCBI taxonomy): domain Eukaryota; kingdom Viridiplantae; phylum Streptophyta; class Magnoliopsida; order Fabales; family Fabaceae; genus Vicia; species Vicia faba. Next base: position 1,002,563,373 of record OX451736.1, on the reverse strand, counting down.
GGTCACCCATAGATCTTACCCTCACGTTATATTTCTAGGGTCGTAGGTCGCTCGCAGGTCTTACCCTCACGTTATCTTTTCTAGGGTCAAAGGCCGCTCACAAGTCTTACCCTCATATTATCCTTTCTCTTGGGTCATAGATCATACGTCGATATTTATCCGTTATCTTTACCTTTCTTTTTGGGTCGTGAATCCCACACGATAGATTCTCTGTTGTCGTCGAGTTCTACCCATTGCCTTTAAGTTATCATGTTGTCATTAATCCTACTTTCAGTCACCACGACACCATCAACCATATCTTTTCGGTCACTTTAACATCCACTTCCCTGAGAACCTTGTATTGACACCGTTACCCCAGTACAAGCTATCATTATTCAACCATATTTACCCATCATGATCAGTTCACCAGAAAATTTATTTTTTATCCCCAATAAACATCACAAATAATAACACTTACACCATATTTCCAAGATAAATTTCAGGTCTTGGTATTTAATCTTCTTCTACCTTAAATGATCGAAAGGCTGACACCAATCTAACCTTCAAGTTTAAGACAATTAAATAGGGGCGACTGTCATGCCCTAAATTTGTCCTACCTTTTTACTTTTGTCTAGCTTAGACTTCACATTTTATCTACATCATCTTCACTAGTTCATTTTCATATCATGCATTTCATTGAATAAAGCACTTTGGTTAAAGAAGCGGTATTCGTGCAAGACTAGGGCTTCATGTTGGTTTTGAGGTTCCTTCATCAGTTAAAGGCATATTCAACTGGTCCATGAGCGGTGAACTATGTGGCATTAGGTTTTGAATTGTGGTTATTATGGATTTCTCCAAGATCACTAATGTCTAGGGCTTGTTCAAAGTGTTTCAACAAGTGAATCACGTGAATTGGGGTTTTGGTAACTTAGCCACCTTGAGCATCATGCCTTTAGCATTGTCAAGTATGATGGGATCTCTTAACTTCTTGGTTGGAAATAGTTAAGTTTTTTAGTATACTTGGGTTCAAGATCTTTCTCTGCGGATAGTGAATCAAGTTACCCAAGCATTTGTGTTTGTTCATCAGTCAAAATAAGGTTTCCCCAAGAGCTATCTATTGTACCCCAAAATTTGCCCTCTTCTTTTTTAAAAAACTTCTCAAGATCAATGGATAGATAGTTGAAATTTTGTCAACTGATGAAAAAGTCAAATGTATACTGAAAAGTCAAACTTTGACTTTTTGTTCAAAATCAAGTTTCAAAAAATCATATTTCGTCAAGACATGTCGAAATACAAAGCTTGATCATCAAGAAATCAAGAAAGTCAAAAGTCAATATGAAAAATCAAACTCTTCAAGACTTCGAAATTTTTCTGTGTTTTTATACATGATAATTTCATGTCTTCGTGCCAATTTTTCATCATGATGCAAGATGATTCAAGGAAAACTTCCAACATGAAAGTTGTAGATCTCAATGAGATCTAAAACTTTGTAGGGTAGGACTTTTTCTAGAAATGCTTGGATTTTGAGTTATAAATTCATGAAGTCATGGCATTTTTGAATAAACACTTAGAGAAATTTTCAGCAGTTTTGGTCAGGATTTTATTCCAACTTCTTGGCATTTTTTCACATAGTTCTAAGATGATTTTGTCAAAATGCCCAACATAAAAGTTATATAGAATGTTTCAAGATTTCCAAAACATCAAAGAGCATGAATTTATCATACTTGAGCTAGGAGATTCAAGGGCATGAAGTTGAGCATCCATTCTTGAATTGCAAGTCATTTTAGTGAAGAACACATAACAAAACCCTTATGCTATGCTGCATAATCTTTTGTTGCAGGCCTTCTTAATTTCCAATCTCATAATAATTTAATGCTTACACCCACTCATGAGCTATTACCCAAGTGTTTAAGCCATTCTCCAAAAGATCTTTCCATTTATGGCATAAAGGCACCATTGTTATTCTTGAAAAGCAAGCTTGTTGGCACAAAACTTGTCTTGAGCCTATACCTTGTTTGTTTCTGATTTTACACCACCATAAATCATGGAAAGAAGCCCCTCTAAACCAGCAACTCTGGTACTTCATCTTGGGACCATGACATAACTTGATATTTGCAATCCAACCTAGCCAAAACTTCATAGTTTTTAAACCAAATCAGTTTGTACACAAACCTCTTGCCTATAAATAGAAGAAGCATTTGCAAGAGAAAGAGGCCAGAAAAAAGAAAGAGAAACTAACACTTAAAATCATTTTGCTGTCAAAAACCAGAATTGTCCATAAAACCTCAATTTTTGAACTTTGAAGTCTAAATCTTTAAATCTCACACCTTGCATGTTTTCTCCAAACAAACCATCCAAACACTTCACATAAACCATATAGAAGTTGTTCAAACATAAGAAAAACTTTTGTAACATCATTGTCACCACCTTCTAAACTCAAAAACCATACTTTGCAATTTGACTTGGTTGGAGTGGTTCAACAACTTTCAACACAAAGTGAGGATTGGAAAAACTTCAAAAAGGTCTAACGGAGCTCAATCAATCATCACTTTATGCTTGAAAACATCCAAACACATTTTGAGTTTTCACTTCAAGAGGTAAGTTTTCTCAAACTGTAATTTCCTTGTTCATACATCATTTTACTTTCGTTTTCAAAAGAATAAAATAGGACAAATCAAAGTAGAAGAGTTGCAAACACTCAAAATCATAAAAAGTGCTTCTGGAAGTCTGACACGGTCGGCCGTGTAACCTGACACGGGCTGTGTCAGGAAGAAAACAGAAAAAATGGTAAGTCAGGGCTCTGACATGGGTGCTCGTGTTATAGGACACTACCCGTGTCCCACATACTAGAGTTAAAACTTGACAAAATGGCAGGACAGGGTCCTGATACGGGTGTATGTGTCACGCGACACTGCCCGTATCAGCCCATCTAGGACAAAAAAAGACATGCATAATTATTACAGGGTTCTAACACGGGTGCCCGTGTCAGCTTCAACACCAAAAATCTTGATTTTTTGAGACTTTTTTGCAATTATTTTTATTCAATTTGGTTGTAATAGTAATTAGGTTTTAATTGCTTTCCTACCTATTTATAATTTGTATCCCCATCCCATAAATGATGTAATAGCGTAGGTGTTGTACCCCAAAATTTTCCCTCCCATATTCTTCAAGGTTTATCAAGAATCATCTTCAAATGGTTCAAGATTGCTCAAAGATTGCACAGTCCAAATGCCTCCTAAGCCAGTCAAAATTAGGGTTTTGGTTCTTCCAAGGAATTTGAGGTTTTAATGGCTCAATCAAGTCCCATATGCCTACATACATTGTCAAACATCTACATGTCAAATCTCAAGACTCACAGTGCCAAATTCTACAGTCAAAAGCTCCATTTGCTTCACAATCAACTGCAGGGGCAAAATGGTCATTTTACAGTCAAAAGTCAGAATTTTTGGTCAACATCTTATTTTGAGTCCACAATCATCATTTGATCAAGTCTTGATCATGATTCCACAAGAATGGCTCAAAAATCATCAAGATGCAAAAATTACTATTTTTGGACAGTAGAAAAGTCAACTGTATCTTGACCAGGGCATAACTTTTTCATGGTTCATCATAAAAATCCCATCCAATGTTCATTTTGAAGGGGATAACATTTCCTACAACTCATCTTCACATTCCAAGTCCAAGAAATGCTCTCACAAAAAGTTATCAATTTCTACATTATAGGTCAATTTCAAAAGTCAACAAAAATGCACTTTAAGTCAAAGCCCATAACTTGAGATTGGTAAATCCAAATGACATGGGACCAAAGTCATTGGTTAGAGGACTTCAAGACCTTTCCAAAATGTCCAAGAACATGTTCATAGGATCAAAATTGAGCAAGATATGCATTGGAGAAGTTGGGAAATTTTTGTGAATTTGCAAAAGTCAACTTTGCTCAAAATACTTTGTTTTTGCTAATGGGCCTCAAATTCCTTCTTGAAACTTTATCCAAGGCTTATGCACGACCCATTGAGATTAAATTGAATTATTTTCTTATTTTTTATTAATTAATTGAATTTTTAATCAATATTAATTCATTTAATTCATTTAATTGTAGGAAAATATCAAGATATGGTTTTTCAATCTTTTCATGAAGCAAAAGTGGTCAACATATGCTGGAAATTTCGTGTATCAATCAAGGGGACAAGAATCTCCAAAATTAGCAAGTTTTCTCAATCAAAAAGATTGAAAAATATTTGATTTTTAATCAAATATACAAACCATAATTCCATGGATTTTTGGTCAAAGATTTAACCTAAATTCAGTCCATTATATATACACAACCTAAACCTATTCATATGGACGTGAGAATTGCTGCAGAAAGCCATAGCCAATATTGAAAAAAATCATAAGAAACTCAAAACTGTTTTCTCACTTCCAGGCCAATTCAAGGCTTTTAATTGCTTCTAATACATTGCAGGGATCCCCAGATACGTTTTGCAATCCAAACCATGTGCTAAAGCTCCAGAAATCACCTTAAACAGGCTCACGGTTTGACACTTTTGTTCATAATCATAATTCATATTTCATGCGCGTTTAACATTATTTATTGACTGTTTTGCATTGCTTGAACCTTTACAAAGCATTTGGCATAGGTTAATTGAATTATTATGCAATGAATCGAAAGTTGCCTTTGGAGAATTCTAGGGTTCTTGAGTTCTTGAATTAGGGCTTTCCCATACAGGAAAAATTGGGACCTCTAAGACCCATGGTTGAGACCGTCAGGACGAGACGAATGCATTGAGACCATCGCGCCATATTTATATAGAGCATAGCTCTATTCGCTATTTTTGGTCGTCCTATTTTGTGGGGGTTAAAAACCCCCGCTATTTGGTTTGTTTTGCAGGTGTTCAGGGAGGAAGATGAAGACGTGCTGGCTTCTGACTGGTCCATTCAAACAAAAAGGCGGGCGTGTTTGTTACAGCATATGCATTGTTTTTATATATATTATATTCATTGTTTATCTTAATAACAAAGGCAGGCATATGGTGTAGCGGTTGGTGATCTGGCTGGTTATCATTGGGACCTGGGTTCGATTCCCAGGTCCACCCAAAATTCTCATAATATTTTTCATAACGTATTCTCATGCAACGCTTTAGGAGGTGTCCACCATACACCTGTTGGCTGAAGATTTTGATAATATTATTAGAAGCCAAATGAATTAAACGTTTCGATCGAAATGAAGTAAAATGTCATGTTTCGAAGTAGCAGAAGTAGTGTTTCGAATAAGCATGTCAAAGCTGGAGCTTCGAGTGGCAATTATGGGAACATATCTAAAGAAGTCTCGAAATGACAACAAGGCTGTGTCTGGGAAGTGCGTTCGAAACGGAGAAGTACCAAAGCATTTGAAATTCAAATGGAAGCGGGACATTCGAAGTTTGAAATTTATGTGCTGGAGCATTTGGAGACACGTGGAAAGAAGAAAGAAGCATTGTTCTGCATGTTCTGAACGTGGCATAATCCTATAGCAAGACCGTTATGGTCGAATTAGTATAAATAGAAGTCTTAGTATTAGGATTTCGTGTGTCATATCTATTGTACTAAATACTCAGTAACATTCAAACTACCACATGGCAAGGGAAACGAATGCAAGAGCAATGTACGTATGATAGCACCATATACATTTATGATTTAATGAAAACCTTTTACCATTTCTAGCACTTTCCTTTATCTTTCTGTCAAATAACATTTACAAGTTTTCTCATTTACAGTCTTTTCACTTCGAAATCTCTTCTTTAAAGTTTTACATTTTAATGCTTTCTTCACATTTCAAGCACTTTACATTTCAGAAAACTGTCATATTTTCCATGCCTTTACCTTCAAACTTTATCCTTCGAATGCCTATTTTTACTTAAAGTCATTTACAGATTTCTTGCATTAAACGCTTTCTTCATATTTCAAACCTTTTACGTTCCAGAAATCCTTTACATTAACTGTTTTTATAATTCGAAACCATTTACTTGCCTTTTATGCAACTTTACATGTCTTTACAATTAACATTTATTCATGCAACTTAGTTCGTACACGCACATTTTGATTACATCTTTAGACCTCTAAGAGAGAAATCGAAATAAGCCAAACACCTATATAACACTCAAATATCAACCATGAATATCTGTTCGATCATGAGAGTAACCTTAATGTCCAAGGAATCCTAGGATCAATCTAGTCGATCCTGTGAGTTACCAGAGGAATTGAATAACAGTCAGAAAGATTATTCGATAGTTTGGAAGACTAGCGGTTGTTTACCAGAAATCACTGGAAACAAATTGGCACACCTGGTGGGACCAATAATTGGATATTAGAAACAAATATTGTTGAGACATAACCATTATAAAAACGTTGGAACCTAAGAAGTTTGCTGTTTTATGAACCTAAGAAGTGGTAAAATAACCAACAGCAACCAACCTTTATCCAGAAGAAAACGTTTGGACAAAATGTCTAATTCTGACAATCAACAAGGGGAACAAAATGCCCCACATACAACAGGAACTAATGTGTCCACTTCGATCGGAACATCTAATGTGATCCCTTCGAATGCACAGTCTGTTGCATCTTCAACCAGTAATATAGCCACCAATGGAGTAAGTGGCATATCAACTAATAGTTCGATCTTAGGAAATACTGGAACCATTGGTTACCCTGGGGGATTCGTTCCATCATCAGGGACACAATCCCATTTCGCCACTCCATTAACTAGACCACCCAGTTTTGATGGGAATAGAACCATAAATTCCTCTTATGGAATGCCAACATCTTTTATGGCAGGTTTACACAATTCCACATCGAATTCATCCCCACAACTAGGGTCTGGGTCTAGGGCGAATCAGTTTATGACAAATAACCAAGGGTCAGTGGGTTATAGCACAATGCCTATCTTAACCACAGACAACCAGTTGGCTTTTAGGAAATTGATGGATGACAGTAACCATAATATGATAGGGGTGTTAGCACAAACCCTGCAGGAGATATTTGCCCCAATAGTGCAAAATGTGACTGTGACAAACAGGGAAAATGCTGACAACATGAGTCGAATAGCAGATTTCTTTGCTCCCCCAGAAAGGTGTAGGCAGAATCAGGCGGGATTTCGAGCAAACATACCTGTTATAGAACAAATTGCTAACGACCCAATTTATAGACCACCCAAAGAAGAAGTTAACTTAGGGGCCAGGGCACCAAGGTTAGAAGCCCCAATAATCCCAGGCCCACAAAGAGAAATTATGGAACCAGGGGCAAGGGTCGAAAGGCTAGAAGCCCCAGAGTTTCGAGAAGAACAACCTAGGGGAGTTGTCTTGGTTGGTCGAAATCAAGATGCCAATGCTGTCGTTCATAGAATTCGAAACGATAACATCTTGGCAGAAAACAATCTAACCACCATGATAGAGAGAGTCATGGCCCAGAATGGCCTCAACACAGGAATGAGAAGGCCAAATTATGCTTCTCCTATATTGGATTGCATAATGCATACTGATTTACCAAGGGGATATAAAGTCCCTAAATTTACAAAGTTCGCTGGGGATACCAATGAGTCAACAGTCGAACACATAGCGAGATATCTAACCGAAGCGGGAGATATAGCCAATAATGAAGATCTCAGGATAAAATACTTCCCAAGTTCCTTGACAAAAAACTCCTTCACATGGTTTACCACTTTGCCTCCTGGGTCCATTGATACTTGGGCTCTCTTGGAGAGATTATTCCATGAACAATTTTACATGGGACAGTCGAAAATAAGTTTGAAGGAATTGGCCAGTGTTAAGAGAAAGTTCACCGAACCCATAGATGATTATCTGAATAGATTTAGGCTTTTGAAATCCAGATGTTACACAGTAGTGCCTGAACATGAGTTAGTCGAAATGGCCGCTGGTGGCTTGGATTATTCTATTCGAAAGAAACCAGACACTCAATATTTGAGGGATATGGCTCAGTTAGCCGATAGGGTTCGACAGGTCGAAAGGCTAAAGGCCGAAAAAGCCAGAGTCTTTAAGAATAGCAAGAAAGAAAGGATTTCCTATGTTGGGACTGAGGAAGCAGAAGAATATCCTGAATTCAAATTCGAAGAGGTCGAAATCGACCTCGCTGAATTAAAACAGGCCCCGCCTTATTCCTGCAAATTGTTGGTTCCCACAAAAGGGAAAGACATTGTGGAAAATGAGAAAAGTGACAAATTTCCAAAGAAGGTTTATACCTTCGATGTCACTAAATGTGACGAGATTTTTGACTTACTTGTCAAAGATGGCCAACTAATTGTGCCATCAAATGTCAAAATACCTCCTTTGGATCAGAGAAAGAAGAGAGGATTTTGCAAATATCATAGTTTCCTAGGCCACAAAACCTCACAATGTTTTCTTTTCAGGGACCTAATTCAAAACGCGATCAAAGATGGCAGAATAAAGTTTGCTGATAAGGTGAAGATGAAAGTGGACGAAGATCCCTTGGACGTCGCAGACACCAACTACTCCGAGCCTGCATGCATTAGAGAGATCAACATGGTGGAAACTGATCAAAGCGACGCCCTAACAGGAGAGAAGGGTACTGAAACTGAAAACTGGGTGATGGTCGAAGTCAATAAGGAGGTCACTGAAGACATCCAGAATACGCCAAAGACTTCGATTGCCGCACCTGTAGCTGTTGCAAGAGAAACCCAGGCTACTGAAGGCCAGGGAAATCAAAACCAAGAACTAACACAAGTCACTGAAGGCTTGAGGCTGGAATTGGAGAAAGTCCAAATCACGAAGCCAATTTCCCCTCAAAAGGAAATATAGGACACTCTAGGGGAACCCAGTGGAAAATTTAACTACTTGGTCAAATATTCTGCCCCAGAGAGTTCGAAAGTTCAGATCAAGGATATAAAGCCCACAGGATGGGGCGATGATGAAGCTAAGGGGGAAGATGTTGAAATAAATATGGTGGATATGGAAAGGCCTCGCTCTGAGATGGAGGAAGTAGAAAAATACTTAGAAAAAGAAAAGTATAGAATGGAGGATAATCACACTGGAGATGCTAGTCTCAAGGATTATCTTATGACATGCCACAAAGGAGATTCAGGCATGATATTGTGCCCTAGGTGTATCATCCTCTGCAATCAAAGAATCGCTGCGAATTTCGAAAGGGTACAGAGGACTCGAACTGGCAACAATTGGCGCCAGGATAACTAGCTTTTTAGGTGTTATCCCAAGGCTGGAGAAAGTTTGATGGAATTTGTGTTTCGCTGCTACAAAGGGGCAACCAAGTGCTTGATTTGCCCAAGGTGTTCTGCTGTGTATGACCAAAGCATGGCCAGAGCCTTCGAAACGATTCCCTTCGCCCCTTGCTGGAACCATCAAGAAACTGTCCAGATGGGCCCACGTTTCGACAGCAGACACAAACAGCGAAGGCCTGATAGCCCTCACCCCAAGGCTGCTCGAAGAGTGACTTTCAAACTCCCTGCTGAAGTGCCAACCGATAGATGGTTACAGGTCAGAAATGACAAAGGCAAAGATAGATGGAGAAACGCTAAACGAAATGCACGCCATGCTGTGACATACAGGAGGCAATTCAACACAGCAAAAAGGGAGGAGGTGAGATTAGAAAATTACAAAGGAAGGAACCCCATGTCAAGATCCCAATGGCGCAGACATCAAAGGATTCGAAAGGTTGAGAGGGAAGCTGTGGCAAACAAAGGGGTTACTTCAACAAAGAACCAAGGTGAATCTAGCACCAACAAACCAAAAAATCAAAATGAAGACAAACCTCCAGTCAATAGGAGGCTTTTCTCTGAAGTACAACGCGATGAACCAAAGGAATACACTCCAGGCCCGGAAGAGGACGAAGATATGATAACAGATAACTTCGAATCGGAGGGGGAGTCTTCATTTAACCTGAACTGTAACGTGGTGTCTGTGCTTCCCTGTGAATTTGGGCAGGAAACCGAAATCGATGAGTATGAGGAGGAAGACACCACAGATTTGATGAAACATAGGCTTGTGTGCTACTATGTGATGGACAATGGGGCTGTTGAGGAACAAAATGCGTTCTTCGAACGTCCAGAACCTGCTATGAAGAACCATCTCAAGCCACTTTTTATTCGGGCGAAAGTTGGTGTCCATGGTGTGAACAAAGTTCTAGTGGATGGGGGTGCTGCAGTCAATTTGATACCCCATTTCATGCTAAAAAGATTAGAGATCCGCGAAGGAGACATCAAGCCCCATAATATGGTTCTGTCCAATTATGAGGGAAAAGTGGGCAAAACACTGGGAGTGGTCCAGTTGGAATTGACGATAGGCTCAAGCTGTAGGCCCACCATGTTTATGGTAATCGAAGCCAAGGCCAACTATAACTTATTGCTGGGAAGGGAGTGGATCCATGGCTTGGGGGCAGTTCCTTCGTCAATGCACCAGCGACTAGTTCTGTGGAGAGACGATGGAATCGTGGAAAACATCGAAGCAGACCAGAGTTACTTTATGTCAACGGTCAATTTAGTTGACAAGAGGGATTATGATAAAAATCTGGCAAAGATTGCTCCGTGTGTTCCAAATGATGAGATTAATGAAACCAGAAACGCCCACTACTACATGACCCTTCGCCATGATGGCCTTTACTGGGATAGAACAATAATCAGTGAAGAAGAGGGAGTCGAAAGCACCATATAAAAACGGCCAGCAGGCTGGGACTTCGACAACCTTATCCATGACTGAGTCCACCTTTTTCGAAAGGATTTTGGCCTATATGGCTGAGAACGAATCAAAAGCGGCCTTAGAGGCTGAAATAAATAAATCAACTATAAAGATGAACGAAGTAAGTGGGGATGGTTCGAAATGCTCACCCTTCGAAGAGTTTGAGATGGATCAAAGGTTGGATGCCATCTATGATAAAGAACCCTTAGGCTTCGAAAGGGACCCCGTAAACTCAGGTGCCAAAATGCTGGCACAAGATCCACTCGAAGAAGTCAACTTAGGGGATGAAAAAACGAAAAGGATAACCTACATAAGTGCAAAACTTAGCCCAGGCCTCAAGAAAGAAGTAATCGAAGTCCTTAAGGAAAACAAAGATTGCTTCGCATGGGATTATGACGAAATGCCTGGTTTAAAGAGGGAGTTGGTCGAACACAGACTGCCAATCAAAGATGGCAAGAGGCCCATCAAACAAACTCCCAGAAGATTCGCACCAGCGGTCCTCACAAAAATTAAAGCTGAGATCGAAAGGTTGCTGCGTTGCAAATTCATCAGAACAACAAGGTACGTCGAATGGTTAGCAAACATAGTACCTGTTATTAAGAAAAATGGTTCTTTAAGAATTTGCATAGATTTTAGGGATTTAAACACTGCAACCCCTAAAGATGAATATTCCATGCCTGTGGCAGAAATGCTAGTAGATTCTGCTGCAGGGTTCGAATACTTGAGTATGTTAGATGGATACTCTGGGTATAACCAGATTTTCATTGTTGAAGAAGATGTTGCAAAGACAGCATTTCGTTGCCCAGGAGCCTTAGGCACCTACGAATGGGTGGTGATGCCTTTTGGTTTAAAGAACGCTGGGGCAACTTATCAAAGGGCAATGAATTCAATTTTTCATGATTTCATTGAAACCTTCATGCACGTGTATATTGATGATATAGTCATCAAATCTATATCTGCAGAAACACATTTGCATCATTTAAGCCAATCATTCGAGCGAATGAGAAAACATGGCTTAAAGATGAATCCCCTTAAATGTGCATTTTTTGTGCAGGCTGGAGATTTTCTTGGTTTTGTGGTTCACAAGAAAGGAATTGAAATCAACCAAAAAAAAACCAAAGCCATAATGGAGACGAAAGCACCTACGTCAAAAAGGGAGTTGCAATCTCTGCTAGGGAAAATTAACTTCCTCAGAAGATTCATTTCGAACCTAAGTGGAAGAACCCAAGCTTTCTCTCCGTTACTTCGTCTAAAGCAAGGCCAAGCCTTCGAATGGAACGAAGCTCACCAGGAGGCATTTGACAGGATAAAAGAATACCTTTCTCAGCCTCCTATTTTGTCTCCACCTTCATGGGGGAAGCCCATGAGATTGTACATATCTGCCTCTGAAGTTAGTATAGGTAGTATGCTAGCACAAGAAGATAGCAATGGCATCGAAAGAGCCATATACTATTTAAGTAGAGTGCTAAATGATGCAGAGACCAGATATAGCAATTTAGAAAAGCTATGTCTCTGCTTGTATTTCTCTTGTATGAAACTCAAGTATTATATAAAACCTGTTGATGTTTATGTTTCATCTCATTTCGATGTCATTAAACATATGCTTTCAAAACCAATAATGCATAGAAGAGTTGGCAAGTGGGCTTTAGCCTTAACAGAATATTCTTTGACTTTCATGCCTTTAAAAGCTATGAAAGGTCAAGTGATTCCTGACTTCATTGTGGACCATTCTTTGGTTGAGCAGACTGTCATGAGTTACGTCGAAATGCAACCATGGAAATTGTACTTTGATGGTTCAACCCACAGGAATGGAAGTGGCGTTGGAGTCCTTCTGATTTCTCCTGAAGGAATTCCAACAAAATTAAAGTATAAATTAGATGGTCCTCGTTGCTCGAACAAAGAAGCTGAGTATGAAGCGCTCATTGTTGGACTTGAAGCTTTGTTGTAATTGGGGGCAACCAGAGTCGAAATTAAAGGAGACTCTGAATTAGTGGTCAAACAAATCACAAAGGAATACAAGTGCATAAAGGAAAACTTAATGGTATACTTCGTCATAGTCAATAGGCTATTGAGGAAATTTAAATACATGGATATTCAACATATACCAAGAATAGAGAACCAAGAAGCAAATGACTTAGCGCAGTTGGCTTCGGGTTATAAAGTGTCTACCAAGAACTTTAAGGATTTGGTCGAATTAAGGGGTAGAGTTATGGCTACTAGATTCACACCATCGGATCTGGAAAGTATGAAATTGGGATATGCTGAGAAACGGGGATTCGAAATATTAGCCATAAATACTTTGACAGATGCAGATTGGCGAAGTCCACTGAAGAGTTATTTAGCAGACCCAACTCTAAACGTGGATAGAAAGACAAAATACAGAGCATTGTCATATCTCCTCATGGGGAACGAATTGTTTAAAAAGACCCAAGAGGGTGTATTATTGAAATGCCTAGGAGAAAGTGAGGCATATTTAGCATTGTCAGAAGTCCATAATGGGGCATGTGGGGCACATCAAGCAGGCCATAAAATGAAATGGCTGTTATTTCGATACGGCTTGTATTGGCCTAGCATGCTCAAAGATTGCATAGACTTTGCTAAAGGATGTGAGGAATGTCAGAAACATGCAGGGATTCAACATGCCCCTGCAAGTGAGTTGCATTCAATCATCAAACCATGGCCATTTAGAGGATGGGCATTGGATTTGATAGGAGAAATAAATCCTGCTTCGTCCAAAGGACAGAAATACATCTTGGTGGGAATAGATTATTTTACCAAATGGATCGAAGCTATACCACTGATAGTTGCTGATCAAGAGGCTATTATTGAATTTATACAAAAGCACATTATCTTCAGGTTCGGATTGCCAGAGAGCATAACCACAGACCAAGGCTCTGTGTTTACTGGTAGAAAGATGCAAGGATTTGCCCAAGAAATGGGGTTTAGATTGCTAACATCAACGCCATATTATGCTCAAGCAAACGGTCAAGTCGAAGCAGCAAATAAAGTAATAATAGGATTAATCAAGAAGCATATTGGCAAAAAGCCAAGAAACTGGCACAAAACTCTGGACCAAATATTATGGGCTTGTAGAACATCTCCTAAGGAAGCTACTAACACTACGCCTTTCCAACTCACATTTGGTCATGATGCAGTATTGCCAGTAGAAATTCATCTACAATCAGTTCGAATTCAGAAACAAAACGAAATCCCAGCTGCATTATATTGGGAAATGATGATGAATGAATTAGTTGAGTTAGACGAAATTAGATTACATGCATTGGAAGTCTTGATGAGACAAAAAGAAAGAGTGGCCATAACATACAATAAAAGGGTGAAGAAAAAAGTATTCTTTATTAATGACTTGGTTTGGAGAGTCATATTGCCTATGGACAAGAAGAATAAAGCATTAGGTAAATGGTCACCTCATTGGGAAGGACCCTTTCGAATATTAAAAGTATTCTCAAACAATGCATACGGAATCGAAGAACTCGTGGATGATAAACGTATCCTAAAGGTTAATGGGAAATATTTAAAGAAATATAAGCCACGCTTGCAGGAGATTCGAATAGTAACAACGTAACCAAGATGTTATAAAAGGCCAAAATGGCAAGATAAAATGCCAAAATGGCGTTGTTCGAATATTACATATAAGAAACCAAAATTGTAGTCAAATGAATATCAAAATCTAGAAATAAGAGTTATTTTTCAATCGATTGAAAGTGCTTCGAAATGATTCAAGCTTCTGCTGAGCGAACCGCCTGGCTCCTTCCAAGGTTGCCACTTCTCCTTTAAGTTGTTCTGCAGTCTCCATTTCTGCAAGCCCCTGGTTGAGAAGCTCTTCGAATTGGTTACCAGCAGGATTAGTTTCGAAGGCTATTTGTTGTTCTTTAGCCCCCTTAACCTTCTGTTGAAGTTCCAGAATCTGCCTTTCCCAAAGAAGTATGGACTCAGCTCGAGCCTCATAATCAGTTTTCGCCTGCTTCAGATGCATAGCTTGATCCTCAGCTTCTTGAGAGAGTTTTGAAGCTTGTTCATAAGCAGCATCCATGGCAATGCGTTTCTCTTGAACCTTCTTGGCAGCAGATTCGTCTTGGAGAAGGTAACCAGTTACGTTGTCCAGCAAAGCCTGAAGATCAAACAAGAGAGTACTAACTGGCAAGGAGCAGGTAGAAAGATTGACCTTTGTGAGCAGCTCCTTCATAGTATAGCAAGCAGTACTATCTTGTTTGAGCACTTCGAATATATCCACATTGAGAATTGTTTTCCTAATTTTATTAAGAAATACAATTCTTTCATCTGTGGGAAGAGGATAGCTGGTCGAACTTGTGCCAACCCTAGCAAGTGGGACGTCCCTCTGAGCCAACTTTGCCTTCATGTACCCAATAGGGTCATTTCGTCTCAGAAGTGCCAGTTCCTCGTCAGTCATTCGAGACAAAGAGGATTGAGGGAGTTCCACACGTAGGGGAGCCACGTCCATTTCAATCTCCATAGGTTCATTGGCTGCATTACCATCCCCTTCATTCGTTTCGTGCTCTTGGTCTTCTTCATCCTCATCCAAGTCCACCACTTCGATGCCATCCCTTTCACTGCTATTTGCGTTGGACTCCGTCCCAGCAATCGAACCGTCATTGGCATTCTCCTCCTCAGATTCTTCGTCTGCAGATTCTTCGTCTCTTTGCCCAGAATCAACTTTCTCTCCTTCAGTTTGAGTGTCCTTTGGGTCCTCTTGAAGAGTTTCAAGAGGGGACTTTTGAAGAGAAGCTCTTTGCAAATCCTCTGTAGATGTTTGAAGTGGTGTTTTGTTTGTCTCTTTCAGAGGAATGAAGGTACCTTGATCATCCTGCTGTTCAGAAGTTCCAGCCAGAACCGCCATATTGGAGGAACCTTTATTTTGAACGAGGTTGCTGGAATCTGCTTGAGGAGAGGAGTTGAGTGGAGCAGCAGCTCTGGATGGTGAGTTCGAAGTAGTGGAAGCTGGATTCAAGATGTTCTACAAGGAACAACAGAATGTTAAAAAACATTCACCAAGGTAATAAGAAGTTATTATTGTCAAAATTTAAAGGTTCAATTTACCTGTGGACTCTCGGAGGAGAGGTTACTAGCTATACGTTCCAACGTTGTGTTGGAGGTCGAAGGTGGATTTTTGGATTTGGGTGAGGGAGCAGCATCCCTGGAATCAAGTCCAGAGACACTAGTAGGAACGGTACTTTTCGAAATATCTTTCTTTGGCTTCTTCTTCGTAGCAGTGGTTGAGTTTCCTCCAGCCTTGGGATCTTCCCCAGTGGTGCTTGATTTCCGCTTTTTGGGAGTAGTAGGAGGAAGCTTGTTGGTCTGAAAGGATTTAAACGGAGAGTTAGATGCAAACCATAAAAAATGAGTGAATTCGAAACATCAAGGCTAAGTGATTACCGTTGGAGTTGGAACATTGGTTGTTGTTGGTATTATTGTTGTTGTTGTGGTTGCAGCAATAGTGGTTGTTTCGGGTGGAGTCACTTTGTCAGTAGTTTCGATGAAGGCTTGAGAGGCACTCCCTTCTTTCGACTTCGAGGCAGCTGTCTTTATCCTGATGGCTGAAAATCGAAACAATTAAAGCAAAGGTTAAAGATATGGAAAATAAAATACATTTGGGATTTTCCCAAGCATTCGCACCTGTGCCTTGATCAGATTTAATTGACATGGCAGAAAGGTCGTATCGAAGGTGTCCTGGGAAATCATGAAGCCAGTGTCGAGCCCATGTCACAGTCTCAGATGGATTTGGTTTCCTTTGAAGATGTTTGAACATCTCTTTGCAAGTGAACCACCAAGGATATGGAGGAAACCAAGCCAGAGCCAGTTCTGAGGTAGGTAATCTGGGAAATTTAGGTGGATGCATTTCGAATGCCAACCTATACCTATCCTCAGGTGACAGCCCTGAAGGAAGTTTTAACTTAGAAACTTTTTGTTTAAATTTTTCCTTCAAGGTCTCAGCCGCTTGATGCACAGTGGAGTCCAAGCGCGTGGGGTCATAAGTAGTTTCAAAATAATTTTGGAAAGCTTTAATCTCTTTGGCATGAGTAAACATACCTTTCTTTGCTGGTACCTGCACATCGAAGGCATCAATTAGTTTCTGTTGAATTGTAAGTGTATCGAACATATAAGTTTGATAAAACTTGGTCCACCATTCCAGAAACCCTTTAGCTGTGAGATGGGTAGGTTCGAAGGTTATCAGCTCAAACTGGGCAAAGCCTTGATATTGTTCTTGCTGTATTTTGGCTTCCCGTGCCTTGAAAGTTCGCCCAGAAGTAATGGCGCTCTCAGTGTGGAATAAAGGTTCAGGAATGAGTTGACATAAGCCAAACTGTCTCGAAATGAAATTTGGTTGGTAAGCAAAAAGAAAAATCTGGTTCTTGGCTGGAGTTATTCTTGAAGAAATGAGTCTAGGTAGAAGAAAAGCTCTCCATACATCCTGAATCTCCTTGCTCTTGATAGCTTCTGAGAGAGCCATGGTGAACCAAGAAGGTCCATGAGCCCTCGAAGCAAAAGGCGCCATGCTCTCTTCGAACTTGTGCCTTTTGGAGAATATCATGATGTACTTCGAGAATTGGACTTTGAAGTCATCTTTGTCGTCATTTGGAGTTAATCTTCGAAGCCTAGTGCCTTCGACTATCCTATCATTTATCTCAGGATCTTGTTCATCAATGGTGTTGGCGGTTGACAAGGAGGGTTCAAACATGGCATTTAGCCATAGCTGAAGCAACCAAAAAGGGCCAGCCAACAAAATATTCTTGGAGGTATGGGATTTGAGGCTCGAAACAGCTGACCTCAGGCTTTCATAAAGGTCAACTAAGAGCAGTTCACTTAGGCACACTTTTCGATTTTCATGCAAGTCCCTAGCTAGAGGAATGAACCTACTAGCTACCTGCAGGGACCTACTGCAGAAAACGTATCTTGACAGCCACAGGGTTAAGAAAGCAATGTGCTCTACGTCAGACACATTGTCCCCCTCAGCATGGTAATGACTGATAAACTTGGAAAAACTGGCTAGCTTGACTTCGAAGTCAATTATGCTTGAATGTTCTTCGTTGTCGGGTATATAAGTTTCTCCCACTGGCGATAGCCCAGTGATGGCCGCTATGTCGAAGAAGGTTGGGATGATCATTCCACCTGGGAGATGGAAAGTGTTATAGGTACTGTCCCAGAAATAGAGGGACGCGAATAGCAGAGGGTGGCTGTAGGTGAAACCAGGCTTCGATAGCTTAATCAGGTTATAGATACCTAATTCTTCCCATTGCTGGGATTTCTTAGCTTCTACTTTCTTGAACCAATTTTGATAAGCAATATCAGAGGTGGGGCAAGATCGAAATGGCTTAAAATTACTTTTTACATAATCCAATACAAAGGGGTCCTTAGGAGGTACAGTTGGGTTTTCTATGGTATTTGAACTAGAAGATTCTATTTCCTTAGGGGCGTCCATTTTGTTAAACAAGGGTTTAAAACTATAACAAACTGGGAAAATCGTCCTGGTGTCTTTTAATATTTCAAAAACCGTAAGAGGGCCATTTAAAGCTAACCTCTTACCAGCAACGTTGGTAGGAATGAGTACCTGTGACGCATACAACATTTCTTTTTCCTTTGAAATCATCTGAGGGGCAAGAATGGATTGACCTTGGTGAGTGATGATCTTACTTTCCATGGTAGTTCCTGCAGTTTTTCCTTTCTTCTTGGAGACTTTCTTGAGTTGGGATGAAGTAGAAGAAGACATTTTTGAAGGATGTTGAAAGCTTGGAGACTTTATTAAGTTGGTGATGTTTTATAATGGGAAGTTTAAGCATCCACTGAATAAGGGTGTGATACGTGGAAATCATGGGTTGGTGTGATGAAGAGGTGGCGTAAAGTTAACATGGGTAATAGGCGTGATTTAAAGATAATCATTATTTGTAACTGCACCATGCTGTGAAGTGGCTCCAGGCGGTTAAGGAATCCAAAAGGTGCTATGATTGACGTGACTGGAGTCAAATGCATTAAATGTTACGATGACTCGAAAGTCACATCAAAATCTTGTGTAGATGTTTAAAATAGGTATTTCTCAGAGGAATCGAAATACATATTTTAAAGGGGCAATTTGTTGGCTGAAGATTTTGATAATATTATTAGAAGCCAAATGAATTAAACGTTTCGATCGAAATGAAGTAAAACGTCATGTTTAGAAGTAGCAGAAGCAGTGTTTCGAATAAGCATGTCAAAGCTGGAGCTTCGAGTGGCAATTATGGGAACATATCTAAAGAAGTCTCGAAATGACAACAAGGCTGTGTCTGGGAAGTGCGTTCGAAACGGAGAAGTACCAAAGCATTTGAAATTCAAATGGAAGCGGGACATTCGAAGTTTGAAATTTATGTGCTGGAGCATTTGGAGACACGTGGAAAGAAGAAAGAGGCATTGTTCTGCATGTTCTGAACGTGGCATAATCCTATAGCAAGACCGTTATGGTCGAATTAGTATAAATAGAAGTCTTAGTATTAGGATTTCGTGTGTCATATCTATTGTACTAAATACTCAGTAACATTCAAACTACCACATGGCAAGGGAAACGAATGCAAGAGCAATGTACGTATGATAGCACCATATACATTTATGATTTAATGAAAACCTTTTACCATTTCCAGCACTTTCCTTTATCTTTCTGTCAAATAACATTTACAAGTTTTCTCATTTACCGTCTTTTCACTTCGAAATCTCTTCTTTAAAGTTTTACATTTTAATGCTTTCTTCACATTTCAAGCACTTTACATTTCAGAAAACTGTCATATTTTCCATGCCTTTACCTTCAAACTTTATCCTTCGAATGCCTATTTTTACTTAAAGTCATTTACAGATTTCTTGCATTAAACACTTTCTTCATATTTCAAACCTTTTACGTTCCAAAAATCCTTTACATTAACTGTTTTTATAATTCGAAACCATTTACTTGCCTTTTATGCAACTTTACATGTCTTTACAATTAACATTTATTCATGCAACTTAGTTCGTACACGCACATTTTGATTACATCTTTAGACCTCTAAGAGAGAAATCGAAATAAGCCAAACACCTATATAACACTCAAATATCAACCATGAATATCTGTTCGATCATGAGAGTAACCTTAATGTCCAAGGAATCCTAGGATCAATCTAGTCGATCCTGTGAGTTACCAGAGGAATTGAATAACAGTCAGAAAGATTATTCGATAGTTTGGAAGACTAGCGGTTGTTTACCAGAAATCACTGGAAACAACACCTCAATTGTCCATACGCCAGGTGTCTACCAGCACAAATCCAGTGGTCATAAGATAATCCTCACCATACTCCTGGTCAACCCACGCGTAGGCAAATCAGAAAGTCAAACAGGCTTGTGTGCTTCTTGGGCCTCAGTTTGCTAATCCACCTCCATATTGGGCCATCAACCCCCCCCGGTTTCTTTGTTCTTTCCTTTTTATTTTTTAATTCTTTTATTAATTATTATTATTATTATTATTAGCTAACAAATTATTTTCATAATAAATTCAGACAATTAAAATGTGAATATTATTTATTTTATTATTTATTATTTTCACTATTAATTATTATTTTGTAAATAAATTCTAACAAATTGATTTAGTTTAAATTAGGTTTAATTTTAACCTTCTTTACAATAAATAAAATAAATTTAGAATTAGGGTTTTCTTTATACTTTTAATTTCTTTTATTTTTATTTTTATTCTCATTAAGACCTAAAAAACACAAAAATACTTTTTTCTTTTAATTAATTAATTAATTAGTAAATTAGGTTTAATTTGAATTAATTGCAAAAAAGGACCAAAAATTCCATTCTTTTCTCAAAAAGGGTCAAAACCCTAAGGACGTTCCCGATTTAATTTCTTTTCGCGCATATTTATTTTGTTTATATTTATGTATCTGCTCCGAGAATGTAATAGATAATTAGGACTTTTATCGCTTTCTTTATTTTCTCGCATTTATTTTCAAGGGTTATGTTTTTGGCGATGTAAATACCCGACGCCTTGTAATAGCGTAGATTTACTTTCCGCAATTTATTTCCCGCAAATTGTTAAATGTTAATTATGCATGCAAGACTTGCCTGAAAAATAAAATCAACTCGTAGCTCACCATAAAAATGTGCAAAGATAAACATAAACTGAAACCTAACACACATGCACATGCCACTCTTAGGGTACGCCTCACTTGGTTGCCTCAACGTGGTCATCAAGTATAGGGTGTTTTAGAGGTCGCCCTCCTGTCTAAAGATCCAGTTGCCTCGAAACGGTTGCCTCGGATAAAAAAGGATCTAGGACATTAGGGTTCCCGCTAAGGCGTCCTACTATTGCTTTGGTGACCACACATGTCCCTATAATCGAATTGATCCGAATAACTCCAACGACGGTGCTACCTACTTCTCAATAGTGGGATAGTACTGTCTAAAGGACTCTTACACAGCTTAATTCCTTAGAGTAGGTAGATTTCTCCTGGGTACTTGCTCTTTCAAAAAACAAAAACACCTTTTCGCACCTACACTTTCAAAAAGTTTTCAAACAAACACTTCATACACTCTTGAGGACTGATACAAGAGTTACCTAGAAGTTTTCAAAACAAACTTTTTCAAAACCCACAAACACAAGAAAAGCAAACATTTTTGAAAATATAGTGAGCAAGTACCTAAGAGCCCGTGGATAACCACGGATAGAAAGGGTGCTAACACCTTCCCTTTCTATAATCTACCTCCCGAACCGAGAAAAATCTCGAAAAGGAATTTTGCTGTGCTTTTGTCCTTAACTTGTTGGAGAAAATAAAAGACGGTGGCGACTCTTGCTTACCGTGACATTTCGCGAACCAGCATTTCAAAATAGTCAGTTCTCATTCCCACCGATCACAGAACTGGCGACTCTGCTGGGGAAAACTAATAAGTGAGGTGTACCTTAGGATTAGATCATTCTATGTTTTCAATTGTATGCCTTGTTTGCTTTAATATTGTGGGCTTGTATTGGAGTTTCATAGATCCTAACCCGGATATGGGGGATACCCTTTATAAGTAGCAACAAACTGTGAGGGAACTGTGCGGGGTATACCGACATGGTTGAAGCAGTTGCTACGTTGATGTGGCACTTTGGTGAGTACCGGTAACCCTTGAGTCAAGTCAAGGAGAGTACGGGGCCGCCGCGTGGTGTCGTGAAGCATCAACTGACCTTAGAACCTTACTTGACCATCCTGGCCTCTTTAGGGGTAGTGAGATGACCGACTTTGGTGCAGTCCGAAGTTGGTAGATACTCGATACTACACTCATTGAGGGTTGTTTTCTTGGAATATTTTGGTCGCCAGTTAAGTGGCTAAATCAAAACAATGAACATAGAAAACAATCCAATGATATTGAGCTCCTTAGAACCTGGTTACTATTTTCTAGGACAGGTTTTGAGCCAACTAACTTCAAGAGGGTACTTACGTACAAACCCCATGCAAGCCTAAACCTAAGGACTTGTTTGCTTTGTGTGAATATGACTGCCTGTATATACACTTGCTTACTTTTGCATCCATGTACATCATAACATCATAACATTGCATACATCTTGCATAAAGACTAGCCTCTTTCAAGGATCTCAAGGGTTTGTGATGCAGGTCATGATGAACCAACTGTCTAGCGAGGGGCAAAGGGGATTTATTTTCCTCCAGCCAAGGTCGTTTGGAGATCAAAACACGATAACTTGAGTCAGGGGCTATGACCCACTCGATATGGTGAGCCTTGACTCTTGAAGAAGGACTCTCAACAACATGAAGTTCCTTCAATCAAGCTACCAGATTCGAATTCTAACAATTTTCTTGTTTACCCCGCGAGATCCTTGAAAACATTGCATACATACATATCATTGCATAACAGGTTATCTGATACAGGTTTCTCATACTCTCGCTGTTTATTTCAGCAATGGCTTTCCAACAAGACAACCAGGATCTCCATGCTCAAGAAACTCAGTTCAGGGAAATCTTCCTAAGCCTATCCAAGGGGCAGGAAGAGTTGAGAACACTCCTCATGGGGACTTTGGTCAGGAATAGTCCTGAAGACGATAAGGACGAACGGCTGAAACGTCTGCAAGCTGAGGTAGACGCAATGAGAACCCAGATGCTGGGGCAGATAACCCTTATTCAAGACTTAGCTCAAAGACAAGGAGAGCTCAGGGTTCTCGTCAACCAACTGCTTCGGGATAACCAACTGGGGCAAACATCTAAGGTTGAAGAGCAAGTCATCCTTCAACCACCTTTGGGGCAAGAAGACAAGGGAAAAGCTCCTTTACTTGGTTCAGGGTCACAAGCCCAGCAACAACCTCGCCAGCATCAACGGAGTAATCGGCGCCAGCAAAATGCACCTGGAAGACATTTCTATGAGACTGAGATACCATCATCTTTGATACTGAAACGCCTGTTGGAGGTCAACCTGCTTACGTTAAAGGATCCTCCCCGGAATCCCAACACCTCTGCTCCTACCTATCATCCCTATGAAAGGTGTGCATACCACTCTGACGGTCCGGGACACGACACCGACGACTGCTGGAGTCTGAAGAATAAGATCCAAGACTTGATTGACGGGAGGGTGCTGGAGTTCATGCCAGATGGTGAAATGAAAATCTTCTGCTGAGCCTTCTCCATCTGAGATGACTGGTTCAAACTAAGAAACTTTTGTTCATTCGAGTGTTCAAGTTGTATTTTTCTTTGATTGTTCAAACATTTATTCATGTCAAACGTTGTTATTTCATTAATGCATTGCATATGTCTGTTTTGAATCAATCCATTCGTATTCACTATATTCAAACTGCTTTCATTTTTTGTGATGTCAAACTCTCGATCAATAATTCTAAGCCTTTTGAGGGAGGATGACGAAAACGATACCACGATCTTTACAATATGCTTTTGAACAGACCCCGCTGATGAAGTACAAGCATTGTTTCAAATCCTAAACAGTGGAGTTATAAGGAAGATAATCCCTCGTCCACCCCTTCGAGCCAAAGAAGTAGGAGTTTTTTTTTCTTTTCACAAAAAATTAAAACCCTTAATCATAACCTGGGGCAGGTTAGTCTTCTCAGTTGATCCAGGTGCACAATGAATGGCATCAAAGAAGTCCTTCCAAAGCAAAAGACATTGATGGTTCCGAATAATCATAAAAGACAGGCAGTCATTACCTCTCAGAAATAAAAGCCCATTAAGTCAAAACCTATGAAGGAGACTTGCAAAACTGGGGCATCTCGCTGACTGTAAATACGAAAAGAAACAGTTCAGGCAAAATTTAGGGATAACACAATAAAAAAGAAAGAGGTCCTACAAACCCTCAACAAAAAAGAAATGACTGCCTATTCAAAATAAACTATCAATATCCGAACCATCACTGGTATATCAGAGCAAAGACTCGAACACGATCTAATGCACGATTAACTGAGTTTAGGATCGAAGAACATCACGAAGAGCGGGTGGGCACAAATATACTTTGAGCCTTTATCCTTTGTTTCTTAAACCGTGAACCAGGCCACGTTACAACCCTTAAAAGTCCTAGCTGAAGCATGGGTTAGTTCGAAAGCATATTGTTACCAAAGATATCCTGACTCCTGTAGGGCTTACTGTAAAATCCTGAGTTGACATCACATTTTACAAAAATTCACTTGTTTTATTAAAAACTGCATTTTCAAAAACTTCAAGACAGACATAAGCTTTGCATTTTTTAAATAACATTGTTCGCATATGGCCATTTGTTCAAGCAGCAGAGAAATTCGCACGATGAATATCCAGTGAACAAAAATCTTCTCAACAAAAAAGGTCACCTCAAATGGAAAAACACTTCCAACCAAGGGGCACGACATGAGCATTGTCCATCATTTGGGGCAGTTAAGTCAAGATTCAAGGAATCTCTCAAAATGCCAAATAGCCAGGGGCAGATCTCCATCTGAATCAACTGGGGCATTGTACATGAATTCCAGCGACAAATCTTGCACGATCAAACATCTGCTGGTAGCATGGCAGCACAATGCTACCGACAGTGACAACTCCCTACATTCTTAGAGCGTGGACATAGTCAAAAAATATTACGCATAATCAAAGACCCGCTAGGTCGACTGGCCTAGGCAAAAATAAGGCCTTCCCGGCGAACCAAAAGGGTTCAGGCAAAAATAAGGGATAAAAAATGAAAAATCCGTACACCCGGCAAGTCGAAAACCTGAAAAGGCGGCTTGGGCAAAAAGGGGTATCCCGGTGGACTGAAAACCCGAAAGGGCGGTCCAGGCAAAAATTAGGGATCAAAAGCGTACGACTATGTCCTGTCATCTCGTCACTTGCCTACTAGAAGAAGGTTTGTCAATCAGCAGTTATCAAGCACCTCCACAGGTACCCTCTCCCGCAGAAACTGGGGCAATAAGAATTGTCTAAGAGATCTAGTTGCTCTGTCCACCGAGGTATCAAGGTAAGTTCAACTGAAGAACATGACCAAGTTACCTCCCCCCCCCGCAGAGTAAGGCAAGATTCAGTAATACTCTCCCCAAGTATAGTTGGTCTCCTGTCAGCCCCGAAAAGGCACAGTATCTCCAGCAAGTCAGCAATACTCTCCCTCAAGCAGAGTTAGGCTACTATCACCTCTAAGGAAGTTGGATATCCCCAGAAGATCCCAATATTCTCCAGCAGGGTATACAGCAAGCATCCCCGGCAGTCTTAATATAAGATTGTCCCCCAGCGGAATACAGACACCCCAGTGGAGCCATTTCTCCAGTGTAGTCAAAAGTTTCCCCAGGAGAGTTGAACCATCTCCCCAGTAGATGTTGGAAGCTTATCCCCTGAAGAGTACAAAAATCTCTCCCCAACCATATTCAGAAGGTTATCCCCACCAGAGTCTAATTGGGTTATCCTCAGCAAATTGCAACAGAAAGATCGTCCTCAGCGAAGTTCTTCCTATCCCTAGTGGAGTTCATCAAAATCCCTCAACAGAGTTTATCAACGGAATCCCCAGCGGAGTTATCATCAAAATCTCAGCGAAGTATCTCTTCCCACAGAGTAATTCCCCGCAGAGTAATCTCTTCACCAAGTTTATTCCCCAATAAAGTCATCTTCTCCTACCGGTTTATTCTTGCAATCATCATCCCCAGCGGAAACGAAGAACTCTACTCTTCAAACATCAGCCCAGGATTCAACAAGCTCCCGGCATTCGTCAAGGATTTATTTTCCTAGACGAAAATACATTCATAGACATTTCACATTTCATACATCCTACTTACATACATGATGAAGTGCATACGACGCGATCTCATTTATTTTTGAGAACATCATGACATCATGCATTTCATACATCATGACATTGCATACAACTAATGTTTTTCCTTTTCAAGAAAAAGGCCAATCAAAAGACGATTATCATCAACTTTTGAAGTTCCAGATTCGATACCTGTATCTAGCCAGGGCATATCTGTGGACGACTA
Source organism: Vicia faba (assembly GCA_948472305.1). Taxonomy (NCBI): domain Eukaryota; kingdom Viridiplantae; phylum Streptophyta; class Magnoliopsida; order Fabales; family Fabaceae; genus Vicia; species Vicia faba. The sequence goes on along the minus strand of OX451736.1, from coordinate 1,002,537,249 downwards.
GTTCCAGATTCGATACCTGTATCCAGCCAGGGCATATCTGTGGACGACCAATTCCAGATTCGATACCTGTACCTAGCCAGGGCATATCTGTGAGTGATTGATTGTAGATTCGATACCTGTATCTAGCCGGAGCATATCTGCATGAAGAGTTTGAAGATCAACCCCTGTAACAGGCCAGGAAATTATCTTTTATTCTCAGGTCAGAGGTCTACACCTGTATCCAACCAGGAAAGCTATCTCTACCAACCTTTTGAAGTTCCGGATTCGATACCTGTATCTAGCCAGGGCATATATGTGGACGACCAATTCCAGATTCGATACCTGTATCTTGCCAGGGTATATCTGTAGACGACCAGTTCCAGATTCGATACCTGTATCTAGCCAGGGCATATCTGTGGACGACTAATTCCAGATTCGATACCTGTATCCAGCCAGTGCATATCTGTAGACGACCAATTCCAGATTCGATACCTGTATCCAGCCAGGGCATATCTGTAGACGACCAATTCCAGATTCGATACCTGTATCTAGCCAGGGCATATCTGTGGACGACTAATTCCGGATTCGATACCTGTATCTAGCCAGGGCATATCTGTGGATGACTAATTCCAGATTCGATACCTGTATCTAGCCAGGGCATATCTGTGAGCGACTGATTAGAGGTCTACGCCTGTATCCAGCCAGGAAAGCTATCTCGATCAACCTTTTAAAGTTACGGATTCGATACCTGTATCTAGCCAGGGCATATCTGTGAGTGACTGATTAGAGGTCTACGCCTGTATCCAGCCAGGAAAGCTATCTCGATCAACCTTTTGAAGTTCCAGATTCGATACCTGTATCTAGCCAGGGCATATCTGTGAGCGATTGTTTGTAGATTTGATACCTGTATCCAGCCAGGGCATATCTGTAAGCGACTGATTAGAGGTCTACACCTGTATCCAGCCAGGAAAGCTATCTCGACCAACCTTTTGAAGTTCCGGATTCGATACCTGTATCTAGCCAGGGCATATCTGTGAACGATTGATTGTGGATTCGATACCTGTAACTAGCCAGGAAAGTTATCTACATGAAGAGTTTGAAGATCAACACCTGTAACAGGCCAGGAAATTATCTTTCTTTCTCAGGTACGCAAGTTCTCGCTAAGGAATCTCTTACGCGATCGACACCCCAGATGGCATCTTTAAGCCCATCTCCACAACTATTCATTACATTTCCAAATGGCATCTATAAGCCCATTCCCGACAAGATTCCGCCACATCTCTAGATGGCATCTATAAGCCCATCCTCCTATCCATCATCTCTCCAAATGGAATTTGTAAGCCCATTCCCGACTCACATTGCTGATACTCCACCATGCGAGTGCAAATTTCTGGGCACTTTATTGTTCAATCATCTTCCACCTTCGGATCACGAAAGGCACGCAAGCCAATCTACATCCTCAGGTTTAAGAATATTGAATAGGGGCAACTGTTGTACCCCAAAATTTGCCCTCCCATATTCTTCAAGGTTTATCAAGAATCATCTTCAAATGGTTCAAGATTGCTCAAAGATTGCACAGTCCAAATGCCTCCTAAGCCAGTCAAAATTAGGGTTTTGGTTCTTCCAAGGAATTTGAGGTTTTAATGGCTCAATCAAGTCCCATATGCCTACATACATTTTCAAGCATCTACATGTCAAATCTCAAGACTCACAGTGCCAAATTCTACAGTCAAAAGCTCCATTTGCTTCACAATCAACTGTAGGGGCAAAATGGTCATTTTACAGTCAAAAGTCAGAATTTTTGGTCAACATCTTATTTTGAGTCCACAATCATCATTTGATCAAGTCTTGATCATGATTCCACAAGAATGGCTCAAAAATCATCAAGATGCAAAAGTTACTATTTTTGGACAGTAGAAAAGTCAACTGTATCTTGACCAGGGCATAACTTTTTCATGGTTCATCAGAAAAATCCCATACAATGCTCATTTTGAAGGGGATGACATTTCCTACAACTCATCTTCACATTCCAAGTCCAAGAAATGCTCTCACAAAAAGTTATCAATTTCTACATTATAGGTCAATTTCAAAAGTCAACAAAAATGCACTTTAAGTCAAAGACCATAACTTGAGATTGGTAAATCCAAATGACATGGGACCAAAGGCATTGGTTAGAGGACTTCAATACCTTTCCAAAATGTCCAAGAACATGTTCACAGGATCAAAATTGAGCAAGATATGCATTGGAGAAGTTGGGAAATTTTTGTGAATTTGCAAAAGTCAACTTTGCTCAAAATACTTTGTTTTTGCTAATGGGCCTCAAATTCCTTCTTGAAACTTTATCCAAGGCTTATGCACGACCCATTGAGATTAAATTGAATTATTTTCTTATTTTTTATTAATTAATTGAATTTTTAATCAATATTAATTCATTTAATTCATTTAATTGTAGGAAAATATCAAGATATGGTTTTTCAATCTTTTCATGAAGCAAAAGTGGTCAACATATGCTGGAAATTTCGTGTATCAATCAAGGGGACAAGAATCTCCAAAATTAGCAAGTTTTCTCAATCAAAAAGATTGAAAAATATTTGATTTTCAATCAAATATACAAACCATAATTCCATGGATTTTTGGTCAAAGATTTAACCTAAATTCAGTCCATTATATATACACAACCTAACCCTATTCATATGGACGTGAGAATTGCTGCAGAAAGCCATAGCCAATATTGAAAAAAATAAAGAGAAACTCAAAACTGTTTTCTCACTTCCAGGCCAATTCAAAGCTTTTAATTGCTTCTAATACACTGTAGGGATCCCCAGATACGTTTTGCAATCAAAACCACGTGCTAAAGCTCCAGAAATCACCTTAAACAGGCTCACAGTTGGACACTTTTGTTCATAATCATAATTCATATTTCATGCGCGTTTAACATGATTTATTGACTGTTTTGCATTGCTTGAACCTTTACAAAGCTTTTGGCATAGGTTAATTGAATTATTATGCAGTGAATCGAAAGTTGCCATTGGAGAATTCTAGGGTTCTTTAGTTCTTGAATTAGGGCTTTCCCATACAGGAAAAATTGGGACCTCTAAGACCCATGGTTGAGACCATCAAGACGAGATGAATGCATTGAGACCATCGCGCCATATTTATATAGAGCATAGCTCTATTCGCTATTTTTGGTCGTCCTATTTTGTGGGGGTTAAAAACCCCCGCTATTTGGTTTGTTTTGCAGGTGTTCAGGGAGGAAGATGAAGACGTGCTGGCTTCTGACTGGTCTATTCAAACAAAAAGGCGCGCGTGTTTGTTACAGCATATGCGTTGTTTTTTTTATATATTATATTCATTGTTTATCTTAATAACAAAGGCAGGCATATGGTGTAGCGGTTGGTGATCTGGATGGTTATCAATGGGACCTGGGTTCGATTCCCAGGTCCACCCAAAATTCTCATAATATTTTTCATAACGTATTCTCATGCAGCGCTTTAGGAGGTGTCCACCATACACCTCAATTGTCCATACGCCAGGTGTCTACCAGCACAAATCCAGTGGTCATAAGATGATCCTCACCATACTCCTGGTCAACCCACGCGTAGGCAAATCAGAAAGTCAAACAGGCTTGTGTGCTTCTTGGGCCTCAGTTTGCTAATCCACCTCCATATTGGGCCATCAACCCCCTCTGGTTTCTTTGTTCTTTCCTTTTTATTTTTTAATTCTTTTATTAATTATTATTATTATTATTATTAACTAACAAATTATTTTCATAATAAATTCAGACAATTAAAATATGAATATTATTTATTTTATTATTTATTATTTTCACTATTAATTATTATTTTGTAAATAAATTCTAACAAATTGATTTAGTTTAAATTAGGTTTAATTTTAACTTTCTTTACAATAAATAAATTAAATTTAGAATTAGGGTTTTCTTGATACTTTTAATTTCTTTTATTTTTATTTTTATTCTCATTAAGACCTAAAAAACACAAAAATACTTTTTTCTTTTAATTAATTAATTAATTAGTAAATTAGGTTTAATTTGAATTAATTGCAAAAAAGGACCAAAAATTCCATTCTTTTCTCAAAAAGGGTCAAAACCCTAAGGACGTTCCCGATTTAATTTCTTTTCGCGCATATCTATTTTGTTTATATTTATGTATCTGCTCCGATAATGTAATAGATAATTAGGACCTTTATCGCTTTCTTTATTTTCTCGCATTTATTTTCAAGGGTTATGTTTTTGGCGATGTAAATACCCGACGCCTTGTAATAGCATAGATTTACTTTCCGCAATTTATTTCCCGCAAATTGTTAACTGTTAATTATGCATGCAAGACTTGCCTGAAAAATAAAATCTACTCGTAGCTCACCATAAAAATGTGCAAAGATAAACATAAACTGAAGCCTGACACACATGCACATGCCACTCTTAGGGTACGCCTCACTTGGTTGCCTCGACGTGGTCATCAAGTATAGGGTGTTTTAGAGGTCGCCCTCCTGTCTAAAGATCCATTTGCCTCGAAACGGTTGCCTCGGATAAAAAAGGATCTAGGACATTAGGGTTCCCGCTAAGGCGTCCTACTATTGCTTTGGTGACCACACATGTCCCTATAATCGAATTGACTCGAATAACTCCAACGACGGTGCTACCTACTTCTCAATAGTGGGATAGTACTGTCTAAAGGACTCTTACACAGCTTAATTCCTTAGAGTAGGTAGATTTCTCCTGGGTACTTGCTCTTTCAAAAAACAAAAACACCTTTTCGCACCTACACTTTCAAAAAGTTTTCAAACAAACACTTCATACACTCTTGAGGACTGATACAAGAGTTACCTAGAAGTTTTCAAAACAAACTTTTTCAAAACCTACAAACACAAGAAAAGCAAACATTTTTGAAAATATAGTGAGCAAGTACCTAAGAGCCCGTGGATAACCACGGATAGAAAGGGTGCTAACACCTTCCCTTTCTATAATCTACCTCCCGAACCGAGAAACATCTCGAAAAGGAATTTTGCTGTGCTTTTGTCCTTTCCTTGTTGGAGAAAATAAAAGACGGTGGCGACTCTTGCTTACCGCGACATTTCGTGAACCAGCATTTCAAAACAGTCAGTTCTCATTCCCACCGATCACAGTAGAATATTTACATTCTGCAATTCATCGCTTTCAAATATTAATGCTAGTAATTAGGGTTTGTATGGCAAGATAAAATCAATCTTACACAACCCTAATCCAAGACAAAACAATGCATGAAAAATAAACACTTGCACACTTTACACCTCTAGGGTAACTCCACTTGTTGCCTAAGAAATGGTCATGTTATGCATGTGAGACATCTTAGCAAAAACAAACAAAATACAAGATCAAAGTCCCTCGATGACGCTACGAATGTTGCCTCACGAATGATCTTAGTCCCTTAAGAAAAATTCTAAGATATCTCACAACATTGTATCTTATGACTATATGATGACCTGCGCTCGTCCCTTAACATCCAAAGATAGGGTTTCTTACCAATCAATGGTAAGATAACAATGTCAAAGGAAGAGAGAAATGAACAAAAGACTTTTGAGTAGGTAGAACGTTCTTAGTTGCTTGCTCACAATCCATATTAAAAAAAAACATCTTTTCAAACACACCAAACACTTTCAAACATGAAATATTTTCAAAAGTCAACACTTTGTATGCATTCTTATTGAGACGAGAATCATTACAAAGTTCTCCTAAACGAAGGGCACATTTCAAAAATACTTTCAAACTATCACAAACACATTTCAAACAAAATAATTTCAAAAGTGATCTAGCAAGGAACTAAGATCCCATAGATAACTATGGATGAAAAGGGTGCTAACGCATTCCCTTTTCATAATTTACCCCCCGAACTCAAGAAAATATCTCAAAGGTCTTTCCTGTTCTTTTCACCCTTTCCTTATTGGATAAAAGAAAAGTCAGTGGCGACTCTTGATATCCACAACAATTGCGATAAAACACAAAACATCCAAGTCAGTTCTCTCACCGTATTACAGAACTGCCGACTCTGTTGGGGAATTTAATATAAAAGTGGGGTTACCTTAGAGACTATATCACCTTTAAATGCTTTCATTGTTTGACTTGTTTGCTTTACATTTTGTGAGTCCTTGTTTGGGTTTTTATTGATCCTCTAGCCGGATCTGGGAACATCATTAGGTAAGTAGCAAAATATTGTGGAAATTGTACATCGTAGACCGATATGGTTGAAGCAATGTCTATGTTAGTGTGACGCATTTGTTGGTACTGGTATCCCTTGTGTTGAATCAAGGAGAATACGGGGCCACTGAGCGGTGGCATGAAGTACTAACGGACGTTAGAACCTTTAATTGAACAACTTAGCCATTAGGAAGTAGTGAGATAGCCGGTTTCAGTGGAAAGCTGAAAATTGGTTGATACTCGATACTACGCTCATTGAGATTGGACTTTTGGGATATTTCAGCCACAAGAAAAGATTGATTATGTCGTGACAATGCCCAATGAAGAAAGATCAATGATATTGAGATTCCCTAGAACCCGTTTACTTTGTAGGACATGTTAAACCAACTAAACTTCAAGAGGGTACTTACCTATAAACTCCGGGCAAGCCTAAACCTAAGGAATTGTTTGCTTTATTTGTTTATGATTATTTGTACATAACATCATGTCATCATACCATAGTATTTTCAATAAACATTTCATGGATCCCAAGGGTTTGTGATGCATAGTTATGTTGAACCAGACGTCTATCAAGGGGCAAGAGGATTTATTTTCCTCTAACCAAATGTTGTCAAAGACAAGAGCACGGTAACTTGAGTCAAGGGCTATGACCCACTCGACATGGTGAACTTGATTCTCATTGAAGGACATTTAACGATACAAAATTCTCCAATCAAAGATGTGATCAAAGTTCAACTTCTAACATCTTCTTGTGTTTACCCCATGAGATCCTTGAAAACATTGCATCCCATTACCATGCATCATAATATGAGAAAGCTTTCCACAACATGTTTCCTCATCTTTCTACTGTTTACTTTAGTAAGATGGATATCGAACAAGCCGTGAAAGATTTGCAAGCACATAATTTCTAGTTCCAAGAGACCTTGCTGCCCTGGCTAAGGGGCAACAAGAGCTGATGACTATGCTAGTAGACAAGAAGAAAACCAAAAAGAAGGCCTTCATCAACATGGGTAAAAGGTTCAAAGGTATGGTTCTTCAGGTATAGATAGTCGAAGAGTCGTCTGAGGAGGACAAAAATCAAGACGGAGAGGCAAGGAGCACCCGTTTTGGGGGTGCCAATGATCAAGCTTCTGAAGACGGAGATTACTTTGATGAGAAGTATCCTCCAGTTGAGGATAAATGAAAGCAGTTGGAGGACAGACTAAAGGCTGTTGAAATTCAAACCGTTCCTGGCTTGGATTTTGATGATTTGGGCTTAGTACCTGGGGTTGTCATTCCCCATAAGTTCAAGATACCGGTCTTTGCCAAGTATGACGGGGTTTCCTGCCCAAAACTTCATCTAAGGTCTTACGTGCGCAAGATACAGCCACACACTACCGATAAAAAAGCTCTGGATCCATTTCTTCCAAGAGAGTCTAGCTGGGACTCAACTAGAATGGTTCTATCAATTGGAGGGTTCCCACATCCACACACGGGAAGATCTAACCACTACTTTTTATCATCAGTATCATTACAATGCTGATTTAGTACCAACTAGAGTTCAACTTCAAGGAATGCCAATGGGTACTAATGAAGGGTTTAAAGAGTACGCGTAAAAATGGAGGGATCTTGCTGGTAGGGTGCAACCACCACTAACTGACAAAGAACTAGTTGATATGTTCATGGGTACGCTAACTGTCCCCTTTTTCAACTTATTAATTGGGAGTTCTTCATCTTGTTTCACCGAGTTAATCCTAACTGGTGAAAGGGTCGAAAGTGGCATTAAGAGTGGAAAAATTCCCATGACATCTTCTTCTGCGTCCAACTCTGTAAATATTCCCTTTACTGGTAAAAATGAGACTAATATTGTGTACGGATCAAGAAGTCGTGCTAAGACTGACCGCCATCACTTAGTGGGGGCAGTTTTAATTTCCAATCCTACATCTACTCAATCACAACGAGAAGGTAGACCTAGGACAAAATTTCAAGAAAGACAATATACCAAGATTGGTATGTCCTTACCACAAGCCCTACAATATTTACTGAAAGATGAGCTCATTTCACTAAGAGACCCTCCACAAAATCCCAATACATCTTCATCTTAATACAACCCCAATGCCAAATGTGCTTACCATTCAAATAGCCCCGAACACGATACCAATGATTGTTGGACTCTAAAGAATAAAATCCAAGACCTAATTGATAACAAGACAATTGAATTCGATCCTCCGTCAACTCCCAACGTAATCACAACTCCCATGCTAAATCATTAAGAGCACTCAGTTCATTTTGAATTTTCAGTTGTAATTTATTTTGTTTGTTCGAACACTTATCTATTATGTCAAACTTTGTTTCGTTAATGCATTTCATATGTTTGCCTTGAATTAATCCAATCGTTTTCACTATATTTAAATTGTGCTTTTATTCCCTTTTTGTGATATTCAACTCTCGTTAAAAGTTGTAATCCTTTAGAGGGAGGATGACAAAAACAATACCATAATCTCATACAGTATGCTTTTGGACAGATCTTGCTGACGATGTACATGCGTTATTTCAATTCCTGAATAGTGGAGTTATAAGGAAGATAATCCCTAGTCAACCCCTTTGAGCCTAATAAGTAGGAGTTTTATTTTCGCACAAATTGAAACCTTTAATCATAACCTGGAGCAGGGTAGTTTCTCAGCTAACTCAAATGCGTGTTCAGTTGCAAGCTTTCACTTCGTACACAACGAGTGACATCAAAAACATCCTTCTGAATCAAAAGACGGCAATGGTTCCCCGTAAATAGGTAGTCATTATCTCTCACAAGAAAAGCCCACTGAGTCAAAACCTACGAAGGAGACTTAAGAAAAACTGGGGCATCCCGCTGACTGTAGTCTCAAAACAAAAAAGTCAGGCAAAAAAATTAGGGATAATAAATCAAAAAAGGTCGCTACAAATCCTCAACAACAGAAAAATGTTACAAAAATGACTGCCTTCTCAAATAAACTTCCAATATCCGAACCATCACCAAAATATCATTCCAAATTCAATTGGAATCTAAACGCGCAATTAACTGAGTATAGGACAGGAGAACATCAAGGAGAGCGGGTTGGGTACAAATATACTTTAAGCCTTATCCTTTGTTTCTTAAATCATAAACCAGACCACACTACAACCCCTTAAAAGTCCTAATTGAAGCATGGTTACTGTAAATCCTGAGTCGAATTCATATTCTTACAAAATTCTTTTATCTGCTAAAAATGCATTTTCAAAAACTTCAAGACAGACATAAACTTTGCATTATTTGAATACTTCTGTTTGCATATAGCTAATTGTTTGACAACGAAGAAATTCGCACAACGAATATCCAATGAACATAAGTTCTCTCCAGAAATAGAACCATTTCAAATGGAAAGACACTTCCAATGACAAACCCTCCATAATCAAGGGGCATAACATGATTATTGTCCAATATATCCGGGGCCGTCAAGTCAAGATTCCAAGAAATCTCTCATAACCAGGGGCAGGTCTGCATCTGAATTACTTGGGGCATTAAACATGAATTCCAACAAAGGGTCACGTACGACCAATCAAACATTTTCTGTTATTTCTACAACACTTACTACTATGGACAGTGATAAATCCTCACGAAGTCCTTTTCAAAAGGTAATCCTAGTGAAGTCGCCAGAGCCACCTCTATAAGGTTATTCCCATAGAATAATCTTCACAGATAAGGGTCCAAGCCCCACAAGGCCAAATTCATGGATATCTCTACAGAATTATCCCCACAAAGTTGAATTCATGCAATCCCCAACCAAAGTTTCAATCTCCAGAAAACTCCCTCCCCAGCTGAGTTGGTCTTAATAAAGAAGCCTTGTGGACTTCTTCCTAAAGAATTCACTTCCCCAATAGGTCTTCAAAATATTGTCCTCAATAGGGTTTATTTCCTGAACAAACTACATATTCCCTAGCTTGAGTTGACCCTCAGACTATTACAAATCAATACACAAAACCCCTTAACCTCTGGTTAATTCATTACAACCCCAACGAAGTCGTTACTATCACCAGTGAGTTACTGTAAAGCTTGAAATCCGACCAGATAATAGTTGACTCCATTCTTTCAAAGCAAGTTACTATGAAGCCTGAACCCGACCAGATTCTAGTTCAACTTCATCTCTTTCAAAGCAAGTTACTACGAAGCCTTGACCCGACCAAATACTAGTTCAACTTCATCTATTTCAAAACAAATAATGGCTTAAACCTGGACCCGACCATATAATAGTTTGAGTTGCTGAAACCTAGATCCGACTAGATAATAGTTTAACTTTTTCAAATCACTTACAAAATTCCTCTTCCCAAGTAGAGTTTGCCACTATCCCCAGTGAGCTACTGCAAAGCCTAGAAGTCGAACATATAACATTTAACTTCCTTATCTCCAACAAGTTGTTAACTTCCATTCGCTTCACTCAAGAGATAACTCCCCAGTAGAGAAACGAACAACTCAAACTCCTGAACTCTTTTCCCCAATCAAGAATCAACACTCTCCATAGAGTTCCCCTCAATCAAAACCAATGTCCCCCAACAGATTTCTCACCAAACAATAAAAACGGGAATCCCAAATGGAGACATTCTAAACGAGGTCTGAAGATGTGCATACTCTTCATCCCCAACAACAGTCTGGGATTTAACTTCCCAAGGCTCCCCAACACTTGTCATGGATTTATTTTCAAAGACAAAGATACATTTCAACAACATTTATAGCATATGCATATGAAGCACATATAGCACAACCTCATTTTTTAGAACATCATTAGACAATGCATTTTATACATCATGACATATACATACAAAACGCATATAACACAATCTCATTTATTTTGAGAACACATTACACAATGCATGAATTATGACATTACATATAACTAACTCTTTACCTTTTCAGGAAAAGATCAATAAACAGGTGAACATCATCAACTATCTGTAAACTTCTCCAAGACAAGATCAAGCTTGGATGTTTTTCTGATACTTGTTGAAGTAGTAGTCATAAGATTCCTTCATTACCTATTGAAGTAGTAGTCGTCAGATTCCTTCATTACCTGTTGAAGTAGTAGTCCTAAGATTCCTTCATATCCTGTTGAAGTAGTAGTCATAAGATTCCTACATTCCCTGTTGAAGTAGTAGTTGTCAGATTCCTTCATTACCTGTTGAAGTAGTAGTCGTCAGATTCCTCTATTACCTGTTGAAGTAGTAGTTGTAAGATTCCTTCATTGCCTGTTGAAGTAGTAGTCGTAAGATTCCTTCATTACCCGTTGAAGTAGCAGTCGTCAAATTCCTTCATTGCCTGTTGAAGTAGTAGTCGTAAGATTCCTTCATTACATGTTGAAGTAGTAGTCGTCAGATTCCTTTATTACCTGTTGAAGTAGTATCCGTAAGATTTCTTCATTACCTGTTGAAGTAGTAGTCGTCAAATTCCTTTATTACCTGTTGAAGTAGTACTCGTATGATTCCTTCATTGCCTGTTGAAGTAGTAGTCGTAAGGTTCCTTCATTTCCTATTGAAGTAGTAGTCGTAAGATTCCTTCATTACCTGTTGAAGTAGTAGACGTAAGATTCCTTCATTACCTTTTTAAGTAGTAGTCGTAAGATTCCTTCATTGCCTGTTGAAGTAGTAGTCGTAAGATTCCTTCATTACCTGTTGAAGTAGTAGTCGTAAGATTCCTTCATTACCTGTTGAAGTAGTAGTCGTCAGATTCCTTCATTACCTGTTGAAGTAATAGTCGTCAGATTCCTTCATTGCTTGTTGAAGTAGTAGTCATAAAATTCCTTCATAACCTGCTAAAGTTGTAGTCGTCAAATATTCCTTCATTACCTGCTAAAGTAGTAGTCGTCAAAGATTCCTTCATTAACTGTCGAAGTAGTAGTCGTCAAAGATTCCTTTATTACCTGTCGAAGTAGTAGTCGTCAAAGATTCCTTCATTATACGTTGCAGTCAAGCTTTAAACTTTCCAGCAGTCACTTTGGATGGCATCTATAAGCCTGATGTGCGATTGACCTAATGTGTCTAATGGTATCTTAACTGAAAGTGCACAGTCTATCGCGGTAGTAATAAAAAGATGTCGAACCCACAGGGACTTCGTAATCACTCTAGTGTTATGAAACAGGTTAGTTTAGCTAAGGCGGAAATTGTCACGTTTGGTTTTTAGAAGTTTAAAACTAAAGGAGAAACTAAATTCAATTAAAAGAATTATAATATTAAAGTGGTCGGAGTGTAATGTTTTGAACCTATGCGAATTAAATTGTACCTAAGCATATAAAAATATTTAACTTAAATTGTTCTGTAGTACTTATTAGTTTAAAAACCCTCGATTCACACTCTCGTGGTCTTACCTCGGATCATACTCCTAAAGTCAAATGTCTTCTCTCGCTAGCCCATAAGTGTTTAGAAAGCATCTTTTTGAAAACTAAATAAATCTAATTCGTTTTAAAGCGCTCTCGCTGTATTTAAATCGAATGCCTAACTTTAGCTATCCGGTTAAAACCTCACACTCTCGTGGTCTTGATTTCTCCCTATTTTACTTTCCTTACTCTCGTAACAAAAAGCTTAATTTTTAATTATAAAAAGTCACGGCCAGAAATTAAGTTGATTAAGGTTTTAGCTTAGAAATACATTAATTCATTCGGTTATTTCATCACACCCCGACTACGGGTATTTAGCTACTCATAATGCTCAGAATTAAAATGCGGGAAATAAAATCAGAAAACAATAACACATGCATTATAAAGAAAGAACAGAAATTTAACATAAATAAATTGTAATTATATTGAATACGATAAAAACCTGAAAAGCAATAGTATCCTAGATCCTTCTTCCACAAGCCGGTAAGATCGGAACGTCGGAATGAAAATTAAATAAACAAAAAGCGAAAATAGAATCGGGTTTTAAATCGGCAGAGCTTCCGCAAGAATTTTCTGAACTGAACTCTGTAATTTCTTCTTTGAAGTCCAAGCTATTTATAGAGAATGAATACAGTTGGGATTATATTTCACGTTGCTAGATTCTTGGCTTGCTGAGAAAAATAAGGAGAAGGTGGTGTTGGTCGTTGGAGAAAAATAAGGCACACATGCATGCTTCGTTACTTGACCACGTACTGCACGTTCAAAATAACTAATAAAATGCTTGTTACGGTCGTGGCCAATGCATGACGGTCGTAACACGCTTCTGAAGTGTCTTACGGTCGTGGCAAGGGTGTGACGACCGTAATAGCTGTAAATTTTGGATTTTTGACAGATTTATCTTTTCTCTTCTGGTCTTGGCCGCAATCTTGTACATTTCATGTTTCTTTCTAGTTTGAGCTAAGATATGTTGTACCTGCATAAAATCATACAAAACTCGGAGTATTCGGGAGTTAATCGGGTCAATACGATATAAAGCGGTTTAATTTCATAGTAAATATATGATACGATTTCTCGTTATCAAATCCTCCCATACTTAAACCTTTGCTTGTCCTCAAGCAAATAGTCGTAAAAATCGGACAAGTGTTCGTCAGGCGCACATGCACGACATACCTTTGATTTTCGAGATAAAACACATAAAACCAATCGTCAGTCGGCCGGTACTTGAGTAAAACGTCAGTGATACGCCAATGACACAATTGAGTCGCGTATTTCCACTTTAACAAACCGCTTAATCGTTTCGTCACATTTCAACCTCGATCCTCTCGCGCTTTTTCGCCCGGTTTCATTCTGGCGCAATCACATTAAGCCCTTTGTCTTTGCACGCACGTAGTGGAGTAGCCGGTTAGTGACTTTGATCCTATTTTTGTCACGGGGTCTGGTACACGAATGTGGTTACCCTATATTTTTCCAAATCGGAGGTTGCGGGGGATCGAGCCGTAGCACGCCCTACCAAGTTCAGAACCAGATACCTCTGAACCAACCAACAATGGACTTCTTCTCTTATACTTATGTATCGTATGCGATCTTTGTCTTTTGGCACAAGATTTTATTTGCTTAGCATCGAGATGAGAAGGGTGTTTCATTGATTAGGCATCAAACACTTATATTCATCGGCTCCCCACGTGGTTTGTGTCCAGACGGTGCTGACTGCTAGTATAAACTACTAGGGGTTACTTCAGAACTTAAAAATCGAGGTGTACGTATAACGTTTTATTTAGACGGGTTGCATAAGCAGGATGTTTGCGGTGTCATAATCGTATTGATTTTGTTTACTCGTTCTCGTCTTCCTAACTAGGTTTCCGTTTAAGGTAGGTATGTCGAGCTATGCGAACAAATGATTTTTTTGGTATGGCTTATAATACGGGGAAAACTTGAAAAACTTGAAAATATCATAAAATTACCATAAAATTACTAGAATTTGCAACATGAAGAAAATGCGGAATGAAAAGCATAGTGTCTCTCCCACACTATATCAGACATTGTCTCAATATCATGATATATGATAGGAAGGATTACAAATAGAAAAATGGTACAGAAAGGGAAATGAATGAAATACAGAAACAAAAACAAAAGAAAACTACTGGTGGCCTCTGCCTTTGTTTCGGGTGCGGGAGCGTCGGGTAGGTGTGGCTTCAAGGTCGGTATCATGCGAGCCAAGAGCGGTTACTTCCATCCGTAAGGCGTTAAGCTCAGATAAAACCTCGTCCAGCTTCTCGTTGACGTTGCGCTGGCCGCTCAGAATTTGGACTTTCTGTGCATATAGAGTGTCATACTGCTTCTGGTGCTTCCATTCAAGAGCTACACCCATCTGATTTTGCTGGTGGAGGGCTCTGAGGATGTCCTCCATAGTGAAAGTAGGTGGTGCAGAAGAGGACTCAGGAATGTCGGGAGCAGGTGCTTTGCGGTCCAATTCCTCCTGAATCTCGTCAGTTGGAGCATCCGGCTGGTCATCGTGCACGGGAGCATGGCCGTCAGGGGCATCAAATAGCCAATTGGCTTGGTTTTATGGATCGATATGGTCCCTGCAAGGCAGAACAATGTTAGAATAAACAACGTTCCAGATCACTGGATTGAACTTGCCATCGTCCCGCTCGTGAATGAGATGAGCAGATTTGCAATGGTCCAAGGTGAGCAAAACCGGTGCTCTGGAGGGCAGATGGGCAAGGGTGTCGCCTTGATTCAAATCCAAGGCAATAGAAGTGACAAGCCCTCCGAAGTAGAAAGGTTTTCCGCCTCGAGTGCAAATGGAATGAATATGGGCCAAGAGGAAGGGTGCGGCATTGATTTTCTGATCGGTGAACGCGCAGTGCAAGAAGAACAACTCTTTGGAGTTGATCTTATGGTTACTGTCCCTTGCGAAAATGGTGTTGCACAGGATGCGATGGAAATAGAGAATGGCGGGATTATGAATTTGTGTTGCATTGAGGTGATCGTAGGAGCTAGCACGGTTGTTGGTCAGGCTATGCCATAGATTAAAGGATTCCTCATGGAAGGTGTCAGGTACACGGAGGTGAGCGCCTTCATCAGTACAGAAGTCGAGTAATCGACCGAATGCATTCTGAGAGAAGTCGTATTCGGTTCCGAAAATGCGAAACCTTACTGCACCAGTAAGTTTATTTGTTGGACCATTAGGAGTGATGTAGCAGAAGGAACTGAGGAACTCGAGAGTGAGATTCTCGTACGTGGGTTGGGCCTGGCTACAGAGGGTCCAAAGGTTGACATTTTGAAGGAGATGTTGGACACTTTGAAGCAATCCAAGGTCTCTGAGGCAGTTAATGTCGACGTACCTAGTGGGATGGAGGCCTCGGCGTTGAAACTTCAAGAACTTCGTGAGTTGGGTTTCACCTTGTTCACCATCGCGTAAGTGGATGCTTGGAATTTGCTGGTTTACGTTTGCCATTTTTGCATGCAATAGTGTTAGAGAGAGTGGGTTGTGGGTTGGAATTGGTGAGGGATACGGTTTATGAGATGTATATATAATGAGGGGAAGTAATGGGAAGTTTGAAAATTAGTGGAGAATAATGGTGAGTTAAGTGGTGTGAATGGGGATTGATGGAGGTAGTGGGACGATTTTGAAGTAGTGGAGGAAGAGGGAAAGGTTGAAGAAGAAGAGCTCCTATCTGCTATAGGGGTTACTGATATAACCCGTGTTACGGTCGTAAGACAGGGATGACGGTCGTAACATGCTAAAAGGCGTGTGACTATCGTAAGGGGGTTGTGACGGTCGTAACAGCAGCAAAATATGTAATTTTTAGCAGACAGTTCTGTACCAATTCTGCAACATCCTATCTTTACATAAAGGCATTTCAATAGCAGTATACATTCAGTGTTATACCAAGAAAATGCAAATATATATATTCCAAAACATCAAAACATTAATCGATCAGAGCAAAGCTCGCAATTTTATGTATAGCATTATAATTGGCATAGATGAAACTAGCAAATGAATACTAAATAACTGAAACTTTGATTCCATAAATTTGCTTGTTCAACACCAGAAATTCAAAAACTACATAAAAGTAAATTTGTTCCAAATTAAAACGAAACTGAAAATATGCGAAAATGGGAAACTTCCTAGAAACAAAACAAAAGGAAATATAAAACTAGAGCTGCTTTTTGTGAGTTCATCCAAGCTTTGTTTTTATGTCTTCGAGTGTATTATGAATGTGATAAAATTGCTCCACGGTTATGTCAGTTAATCCGATTATCTCCAGACGCATGCTTTTTATTTCGTCTTTTATTCCATTAATGTTAGTCTGGTAGGTATCAAGTGTGGTAACAATTTTATTCAGATTATCAGTGTAATCCTTCTTGGTTGTTTCAGAGGCTTCATTGGCCTCTGCCATGTTGAAGTTTTCATAGTAACCAGAAGGAGTCTCAGGGTCACCCATGTCGGACATAACATCATCATAAATTTGATAATCTTGTGGTGTCTCAGGTGTAGGAGGGTGGCCGGGTGGGTTTAGCTCATAAAGCCAGTTATCACGGTTATGGACACTTACTTGATTATGGTTTGGAAGGGTGAATAGGTTTATAACTTCATCTCTTATCAAATACTCATAAGGTGGATGATCATGGTTTGCTATTATACGGCGGTCAAAGCAAAAATCAATATTCATAGGACGAATCGTACCAAAATGTGGGCACCTATTCAGCTGGTATCTAAGGCCGAGGGCATTTGCAATCATTGTGACCAGGCCACCTATGATGATTGGTTCATCAGGGTTATCGATAATGTGGTAAAAGGTTTGCATTAGGAATGGCACGGCATTAACGGGTTGGCCTTGGTTCATACAATATAGTAAAAATATATCGTCCTTAGACACTGCAGTACGGTTCTCCTCTTTCCCGAATACAGTGTAGGCTAGAATCTTATGAAAATAGCGGATAGCAGGGTTATGTATCTCATCATTATCCATGTTATCCGGATCAGGGTGATAATTACCAGTTAAAGTCCCCCAAAAGTAATCTAGCTCAATATCCATCAGTTCAACCTGGGTAGTAGAGTAAGCAAAAGGGCCGCTAGGGAATCCTAACAGGTCAGCTAGTTCCTTATGAGTGTAAACAAAATCAATGCCAAAGAGACGAAAACTTATAAATCCTTTTCGGGTTCCTTTTCCATGTTCGGGTATATGGACTAGTGAGCTTATAAATTCAAAGGTGAGCTCACGGTAGGTGACAAACCCATTCTTAATGTGGGCTTTTTCCCACCCCAGCTGGTTAAACAAGTACAAAATACTATCCAATATGCCTAAAGCATTCATAGTGGGTTCATCATAATAAAGTGTCATACCAATGTTTCTTTTTGATAATTCCTCAAACCTCCTCATTTGGTTCCTGCCTCTAAAAGTGGTTTCCATAGTAAATAGCAAAGGGGGAAAGAAAATCAGGGGAGAAGGTAGGATAGAAAAAGACTTTTTCAGAAAACCTGTAAAGTTGATTGAAAATCAGCAGTAGTTGTATAAATTTTTTTATTTAGAAAAGATGAAAAAGAAAATAATGAAAATAATGCTTTAAAAGAAAACGAATATAGAAACGGAATAGAAAGTTAAAGACAAAAACAAACAGAAACAAACAGATGGGTCGCCTCCCACGCAGCACTTTGTTTAACGTCATAAGCCTGACGAATAGGAGTGCAAGCACTCATGGTGGTTCTCTCGAGGATGACTCCTCGGTTGAACTTTTAGTAGTTGTCATTTTCCATGGCCACTTATCAAGCCATCTCACATATCCCTCACCTTTTCTTTTCTTTCTTCTGTGGGGTGGTTCATTCTTCTGAACTTGTGGTGGTGGTTCTGGATCTATCCTAAGTATCAAATTTTCAAGTTTGGGCTTAGTGATTTCATCCACCACCTCAAAGGTTAACCTTACCTTCTTAACAGTAATTATATCCCTAGTTTCACGGTCCTCTAATTTTCTCTTTTTATGCAAGACTTCCAACAAGGGTGCATTAGTGTGGATATTTTCCAATACCTCCACATACGTTTTAGATTTGGAGTCTATCTGAGCTTCCATAAAAATTTTCGAGAAAGGAAACGGTGGGGTATAGGGGTGAGGCATAACAATAGGTGCTTCCTTTTCTACCTCTTCTACAACCTCCCTTTTAGATGGTGTTGGAGGATTTTTCTTAATCTTTACTCTTTCCTCGTCTGAACTCTCCTCATCCACATCATCACTCTCCTCAACCTCATTATCACTCTCCTCAACCTCATTATCGCTCTCCTTAGGATTTTCAACTTGTTTTTCACTACTGGTTTTTACAACATCCAATTTCTCCTCAGGGAAGGGTCCTAGAGGGTTTTGTTCAAGCTGGGAGATTTGGGTCTCTAAGGCTATGTTGTGGGTCGCGAGCGACTCAACCACAGTGGTCAGTTGCCTAAGGTTTTCACTGTTTTGAAGACTTTGTTTTCTAAACTCTTCGTTCTGGACAGTTTGTGTCTCTACAAAGTGCTCCATCAGAGATTCTAACCTAGAGTGAATTAGCGTTGCGTCGGAATCCTCCATTGATGTTTCGAAGTTGAAATCATGCGATTCTTCTGATTCTTCAAATTGAGTTAGAGTCGCATTTTGTGTTTCCGTAAAGCGCTTTGTCATCATTGATATTTCATTAAAATTTCCCATTAATATTTCGAGGTCGAATTTATAGGATACTTGCGTCTCCTCGAAATATTGGGTGTAGTGATTGTAGGGGAAATTTGGTTGAGGATAAGTTTGGTTGGAATAATAATATTCTTGCGATTCCTCAAAACGTTGGGATTGGTGGTTGGAAAGGTAATTCGGGTGAGAATGGGTCTGTGATGCATTGAAATTCTCCAATAGTATTTCGAGGTCGGATTTATGGGATTCTTGTGATTCCTCGAAATACTCAGAGTGGAGGTTGTAGAAAAAATTCGGGTGATACATAGTAACTGGGACAAGATTTGTAGATGCAAAGGCTCGCTTCGAGAACGAGTGTTTGGCATACAACAGAGGGAAATATAAAAAAAGAAAAAAGAAAAAAAAAGTTGCCCTAGTCTAGACAACATTGTTTTTAGAATACACTAGTGACTAAACTAAAGTCCCCGGCAACGGCACCAAAAACTTGATGTGCGATTGACCTAATGTGTCTAACGGTATCTTAACTGCAAGTGCACAGTCTATCACGGTAGTAATAAAAAGATGTCGAACCCACAGGGACTTCGTAATCACTCTAGTGTTATGAAACAGGTTAGTTTAGCTAAGGCGGAAATTGTCACGTTTGGTTTTTAGAAGTTTAAAACTAAAGGAGAAACTAAATTCAATTAAAAGAATTATAATATTAAAGTGGTCGGAGTGTAATGTTTTGAACCTATGCGAATTAAATTGTACCTAAGCATATAAAAATATTTAACTTAAATTGTTCTGTAGTACTTATCAGTTTAAAAACCCTCGATTCACACTCTCGTGGTCTTACCTCGGATCATACTCCTAAAGCCAAATGTCTGCTCTCGCTAGCCCATAAGTGTTTAGAAAGCATCTTTTTGAAAACTAAATAAATCTAATTCGTTTTAAAGCGCTCTCGCTGTATTTAAATCGAATGCCTAACTTTAGCTATCCGGTTAAAACCTCACACTCTCGTGGTCTTGATTTCTCCCTATTTTACTTTCCTTACTCTCGTAACAAAAAGCTTAATTTTTAATTATAAAAAGTCACGGCCAGAAATTAAGTTGATTAAGGTTTTAGCTTAGAAATACATTAATTCATTCGGTTATTTAATCACACCCTGACTACGGGTATTTAGCTACTCATAATGCTCGGAATTAAAATGCGGGAAATAAAATCAGAAAACAATAACACATGCATTATAAATAAAGAACAGAAATTTAACATAAATAAATTGCAATTATATTGAATACGATAAAAACCTGAAAAGCAATAGTATCCTAGATCCTTCTTCCACAAGCTGGTAAGATCGGAACGTCAGAATGAAAATTAAATAAACAAAATGCGAAAATAGAATCGGGTTTTAAATCGGAAGAGCTTCCGCAAGAATTTTCTGAACTGAACTCTGTAATTTCTTCTTTGAAGTCCAAGCTATTTATAGAGAATGAATACAGTTGGGATTATATTTCACGTTGCTAGATTCTTGGCTTGCTGAGAAAAATAAGGAGAAGGTGGTCTTGGTCGTTGGAGAGAAATAAGGCACACATGCATGCTTTGTTACTCGACCACGTACTGCACGTTCAAAATAACTAATAAAATGCTTGTTACGGTCGTGGCCAATGCATGACGGTCGTAACACGCTTCTGAAGTGTCTTACGGTCGTGGCAAGGGTGTGACGACCGTAATAGCAGCAAATTTTGGATTTTTGACAGATTTATCTTTTCTCTTCTGGTCTTGGCTGCAATCTTGTACATTTCATGTTTCTTTCTAGTTTGAGCTAAGATATGTTGTACCTGCATAAAATCATACAAAACTCGGAGTATTCGGGAGTTAATCGGGTTAATACGATATAAATCGATTTAATTTCATAGTAAATATATGATACAATTTCTCGTTATCAAAGCCCATCTCTAATATCTCTTTATCACCTCTAAAATGGCATATACAAGCCCATTCCCGACACAATCAACTAACACATCAGCGAGTGCAAATTTCTGGGCACTCCAGTGTTCAATCATCTTTCACCTTCAAGTCATAAATGGCGTATCTGCCAATCTAACTCTTCAGGTTAAAGAAGATTGAATAGGGGCAACCATTGTACCCAAAAATTTCCCCTATCCTTTTTAAAACACTTCTCAAGATCAATGGATTGATAGTTGAAATTTGGTCAACTGATGAAAAAGTCAACTGTACACTGAAAAGTCAAACTTTGACTTTTTGATCAAAATCAAGTTTCAAAAATCATATTTCATCAAGACATGTCGAAATACAAAGCTTGATCATCAAGAAATCAAAAAGTTAAAAGTCAATGTGAAAAGTCAAACTCTTCAAGACTTAGAAAATTTTTAAGTGTTTTTATACATAATAATTTCATGTCTTCATGCCAATTTTTCATCATGATGCAAGATGATTAACGGAAAACTTCCAACATGAAAGTTGTAGTTCTCAATGAGATCTAAAACTTTATAGGGCAGTACTTTTCTAGAAGTTCTTGGATTTTGAGTTATAAATTCATGAAGTCATGGCATTTTTTAATAAACACTTTGAGAAATTTTCAGCAGTTTTGGTCAGTATTTTATCCCAACTTCTTGGCATTTTTTCACATAGTTCTAAGATGATTTTGTCCAAATGACCAAAATAAAAGTTATAGAGGATGTTTCAAGCTTTCCAAAACATCCAAGAGCAAGAATTTATCATACTTGAGCTAGGATATTCAAGGGCATGAAGTTGAGCATCCATTCTTGAATTGCAAGTCATTTTAGTGAAGAACACATAACAAAACCCTTATGCTATGTTGCATAATCTTGTGTTGCAGGCCTTCTTAATTACCAATCTCATCATAATACTTAAACTCACTCTTGAGCTATTACCCAAGTGTTTAAGCCATTATCCAAAATATCTTTCCATTTTTAGCATAAAGGCACCATTGCTATTCTTGAAAAGCAAGCTTGTAGGCACAAAACTTGTCTTGAGCTTATACCTTGTTTGTTTCTGATTTTACTCCATAAATCATGGAAAGAAGCCCCTCTATACCAGAAACTTTGGTACTTCATCTTGGGACCATGACATAACTTAATATTTGCAATCCAACCTATCCATAACTCCATAGTTTGTAAACAAAATCAGTTTGTACACAAAACTCTTGCCTATAAATAGAAGAAGCATTTGCAAGAGAAAGAGGCCAGAAAAAAGAAGGAGAAACTAACACTCAAAATCATTTTGCTATCAAAAACCAGAATTGTCCATAAAACCTCCATTTTTAGGCATTGAAGTCCAAATCTTTGAATCTCATACCTTGCAAGTTTTCTCTAAACAAACCATCCAAACACTTCACATACACCATATAGAATTTGTTCAAATATAAGAAAAACTTCTTTAACATCATTGTCACCACCTTCTAAACTCAAAAACTGTACTTTGCAATTTGACTTGGTTGGAGTGGTTCAATAACTTTTACCATAAAGTGAGGATTGGAACAACTTCAAAAAGGTCTAAGGGAGCTCAATCAATCATCACTTTGCTCTTGAAAACATCCAAACACATTTTAAGTTTTCACTTCAAGAGGTAAGTTTTCTCAAATTGTAATTTCCTTGTTCATACATCATTTTACTTTCATTTTCAAAAGAATAAAACATGACAAATAAAAGTAGAAGAGTTGCAAACACTCAAAATTCCAAAAAAGTGATTCTAAAAGTCTGACACGGCCGATCGTGTCAACTGACACGGGCCGTGTCAGGAAGAAAACCGAAAAAATGGAAAGACAGGGCTCTGACACGGGTGCTCGTGTCATAGGACACTACCCGTGTCTCACATACTGGAGTTAAAACTTGACAAAATGGTAGGACAGGGTCCTGACATGGGTACCCGTGTCACGTGACACTGCCTGAGTCAGCACAACTAGGACAAAAAAAGAGATGCATAATTATTACAGGGTTCTGACACGGGTGCCTGATCAGTGAATTTTAATACACATTCTTCCATATTTGAATATAAGAATTTTTATGCTTTTCTTTATTTATTTTTATATTTTATAATGTTTTTCTAATTTAGTTTATTTTTGTTTTAATTTGATTTTCATACTTTATTTTCAGCATTTGCAGCTTTTGCGGAAACATTCATAACTGAAGCTACAGAAATTAGATCGAGGTGTTTGATCATGCGTTGGAAAGCTAAGAGAAATACCTACAACTTTCTAGTTGTGGTCAGAAGATGATTCGGACTGTAGTAAGGTTGAAAAAGTCGTTGAAGTTGCACCTTTAGATTTATTTAAGGTTTGGGTCATTTGTTTTGGGTCTGGGTTATATTTTTGACTTAATTGAGTCTTGACCTGAATTCTTGTGTGTGCGCGTATACCTAGGCATTCATACACTGTTGATTGTGACATTTGATTATTGATAAAAATAACTTTGGACTTTTGTACGAATTTTCATGGAGAACTAATTCATCCTGACAATCTACTGTATTCAGGTTCTGACACCTTGAGGTTATAATAATTCTAATTCATCTTTTATTTCGTTCAATTCTATGTTCTTGTATGCTTAATTCAAATTTCATAGAGTATATTGATTTAATTTGATTGATTGTATGATCTGAACCATAGTCACGTCAATGTTTGCTTAATTCAATACCGTGTCCGATTAATTCATGTTTGCTTAATTCATGAGGCTTAATTCTGTTTGCTTAATTCAGATAATAGGAACTTACATCACACTATTCTCATTGCTCTTGTCACTGAGTTTGTACTCGAATAGGAATAAACAATCCGCTTAGGGAATTGGAATTACGATAGCCGATGATAGGTAGGAACCGAATCAACAGATTAACTTTTCAGCTTATTTTGATAATCACTTATTCCGTGTTATAAATCGATCTTAAAACCAACCCCCATTAGATTTCTATTAGTTAATAAAATCAAGAATCCTTGTGATACGACTCGAGCCATTGTCGCTATACTGCATTTTAAAATAACTCGTTTTTTATTCGTGTGCGACAGCAGATCAGTGCCCGTGTCACAGGACACGGCCCGTGTTAGCTTCAACATCAAAAATCTTGATATTTTGAGACTTTTTATCTATTATTTTTATTCAATTTGGTTGTAATAGTAATAAGGTTTTAATTGCTTTCCTCCCCATTTATAATTTGTATCCCCATCCCCTAAATGATGTAATATCATAGGATATTTATATTCCACAATTTATTGCTTTCAAATATAAATGCTAGTAATTAGGGTTTATATGGAAAGATAAAATCAATCTTAGACAATCCTAATTAAAAAAAAACAATTCATGAAAAATAAACACTTGCACACTTTGTACCTCTAGGATTAACTCCACTTGTTGCCTAAAAAATGGTCATGTTATGCATGTGAGACATCTTAGCAAAAACAAACAAAATACAAGATCAAAGTCCCTCGGTGACGCTACGAATATTGCCTTATGAATGATCTTAGTCACTTATGCTAAGATATCTCACAACATTTCATCTTATGACTATACGATGACCCGCGCTCGTCCCTTCACATCCAAAGATAGGGCTTCTTACGAATCAATGGTAAGATAACAATGTCAAAGGAAGAGAGAAATGAACAAAAGACTTTTGAGTAGGTAGAACGTTCTTAGTTGCTTGCTCACAATCCATCTTCAAAAAATAAACATCTTTTCAAACACACCTAACACTTTCAAACATGAATTATTTTCAAAAGTCAACACTTTGTGTGCATTCTTACAGAGACGAGAATCATTACAAAGTTTGCCTAAACGAAGGTACTTTTCAAAAATACTTTCAAACTATCACAAACACATTTCAAACAAAATAATTTCAAATGTGATATAGCAAGCAACTAAGAGCTCATAGATAACTATGGACGAAAAGGGTGTTAACACCTTTTCTTTTCATAATCTACCCCCCGAACTCAAGAAAATATCTCAAAGTTATTTTCTGTTCTTTTCACCCTTTCCTTATTGGATAAAAGAAAAGTCGGCGGCGACTCTTGCTATCCACAATAATTGCGATAAAATACAAAACATCCAAGTCAGTTATCCCACCGTATTACATTATCATATGATGCATTGAGATATATTTTCATCAAGTCAAGAGGTTTTTGATTCATTAAATATTGTGATTCATCTATTTGTGAATTAGGGTTTTTGTATCCATCGGTTTGCGCTTGTTAGCATTTCATCATTTGAGGTTCATTGGATGTCATGGTAAAGTTACGTTGGTCATATTTCTCTCCATCTTCTTCAAAAACTATTCAAGTCAATGATTTTGTCAAGGGTTGAAGATTTGTCAAGAAGATTTTGATTACTTAAGGAACAAGTCACAAGATATTGGCAAGGCTTAATTCATATTCAAGTTGTAAGGCACGTTCATTCATTTCAAAGTTTTACTCTAAAGATTTGAAGAAGAAATTTTGACACTATTTAAAAAGGAATAAGAAAAGAAAGATTGTGTATACCTTGGACTATGTGAATCAATAGAAGGAATGTTTTAAGAATTCAAGTTTTGAGATAAGAAATAAATGAGTATTTGAAGAAGGCATCATCATCATTAAATTTTCAAAGTCATATAATCGTTCAAGATTCAATTCTTATTCAAGTGCATCATAAATTCAAAGATTCAACCAAAATTCCAAGACTTATCCAATTTCCATAAAACAAATTCATCATTCATAAATTCAAAGAGAAGGCATTCAAGTTTCATATTCATTAAATTTTGAGCAGTTTACAAGGAAATTTACAAAGTTGAAATATAAGTTACAAGTATCTTATTTACAAATAAAAGATCATTATTTCCTTGCTCCATATTCAAACGACTTGTCTCATGCCTTGCTATGAATTCTTTTTCAAGTCTTCAGTCTTGCCTTGCCTTCTTCACCTTCCATCATTGTCACATGAAAATAAACAAGGTGTTGGTTAGAACAATTATCATCAAAACAAGGAAATTTAAACAAGAAGTGTCAAGCAAATTTTCTTCTAAATATCATCATGAGGGTTTATGTTTGGAATCATAAATTTAGAGGGTGTTTTCAATCGTGTGCTTAGCCCAATTCAAAGCCTCATACAAATCAGATTTCAAAGTTTTAAATTACATGCCTTGTCTCCTATTGCAAATCACAAAAGGGTATTTTGGTTCACAATAAAAGAAAAGAAGGTCCCTGCAATATAACATATGCGAATCTCAAATAAAATAAATCAGAAAAGAGATTAAAAAACCAGCTCTACACCAAAGCAAAATAGTCCAAAAATCTGCACAAATAACTCTGCACCACATCCACAAGCACTGTCAAAACAGCCTGCACAAATCTGTGCCAAACCTACACAAAATGCAGTTCACACCAGACCAAATTGTTGTTAAAAGATTGCACAACAGTAGGCCAACACAAGCTGCATCAAAAAGGCCACAAAACAGGGCTACAAATTTGTTCAAAATCATGTTATTGTTTCCCTCCAAAATCCTTTTCTTTTGAATATATAACAGAAGTAACAAAAAAAAGATAAAGAAAAAGGGATTGTTCAAAAAAACCCTAACAGCCGCATCAACAACCATCAAACCCTAAGAAAATTGACTATCATCATCTCCCATAAACTCAAACCCTTTAGAGAAACATAAATAATCATTCACAAAAATCATACAAAGGCTGCAACATACACACAAACCCTACGATACTATTATCATCTTCCACATACCACAAACCCTTCATAAGATAAAGAGATCACAATTTTAATGACTAAGAAGAGGAAGAGGAAAAGAGTTTCATAAGGATCTCACCAAGATAGATTCAGAGGTGTCGCCCTCATCATCCGCCGCTAAGCTTATTTCACCGCCATTTTGGTCCCCCTTTTGGGTTTGAAGGTTTTTATCCGCGTACACAGGGTGCCTTAATCACTTCCTTTACCCTCATTCATCATTATCTTCATCATTTTTGAATTAGGGTTTTGAAACCCCTTTTTAGATCTAGAGCCAACTATGTGTTTCCTGCAAAATCAGACCACAAATTCATGATTAAGAAGAATAGACGAGAATAAAAATGTAAGAAAAGTGGGTTTTAGTGTCGCGCCTCCTAGTCACATCCGTGAGGCGATTTCCTACGCGGCCATATTATAGTCTCTGGCAGGGACCTCATCAGAGGAGGAAGATAAAACATATTAGGAGAGAGAGAGAGAGAGAGAGAGAGAGAGAGAGAGAGAGAGAGAGAGAGAGAGAGAGAGAGAGAGAGAGAGAGAGAGAGAGAGAGAGAGAGAGAGAGAGATGAGGGTTGATGTCTGTTTTTTTTGTTAATTTTTGTTAGTTTAGTGAATTAAGTGTTAGGTTCCTAGCTGATCAGGTGGTGACAAATGTCACCACCCTTAATCCTATATGCGTACAAGCACCCCACCGTCTTTACCATGTACCTGCATGTTCCCAGCCTCCTGATTTTCTTTAGAGCCCCATCAAACGTTAAGGTGTACGTGCCCATGGTACACATTCACTAACTGGCAGCACTGGATCGTGTGAGCACTTGGGCCGCCCTTTATTTGGGCCTTCTGGATTTTTTTTACACCTCTTTTTTTTGCTACATTCAAGCCCAATTCTAAATCCTTTTTTTACTTATATCTTGTTATTTTAGTATATGATAAAAATACAAAAAAAAATTGTTTTAAATGATTAATTGGATGGAGAAATATTATTTAATGTTTTTAATTAATTTATTAATTAATTACATTAAATAAGCTTATTTGATTTAATTATTTATTTAAATTAATTTTCAATTTGGTTGTATTGTTTGTTTAACTAGATTTTTAATCGAACTTTCGATTCAATTCATCCTTATTCATAAACTTGTAC
Organism: Vicia faba; assembly: GCA_948472305.1. Lineage (NCBI taxonomy): Eukaryota > Viridiplantae > Streptophyta > Magnoliopsida > Fabales > Fabaceae > Vicia > Vicia faba. The sequence goes on along the minus strand of OX451736.1, from coordinate 1,002,509,217 downwards.
CCCTATCCCATATGATTGTAATAACTTAGGGTTTACTTCTTAGTATGTTTTAATTGTTGCTTAATTATGCATATGTCATTCAATTAGAACACATGGCCTCCTCTTGGGCGCGTCATCAATGAAAAGGTATACACTTACAAAAGCACACTTGCACACATTCATAGCTTGGTCCTGCGCTTTCTTACAATGACAACTATTTGATCGATTATTTTAATTGGTCGTTTAGAATACTAGCGACACGCTAGTCCCAATTTTTAAGAGAATGCATATAGCCACCCCATACGGGCTTTTGATTTTTTTCCTTATATATTGAAGCAAATTCTCTCTTGCCATGGTTCACATACCGAGCTTTTCTTAAAGGGTCTCATAGTTGAGTTTGGGCATGGACATTATCACGAGATTAATCAAGTTTTACCCTTAATTAATCATAAATCGAACCAATCATTTGGTCCATATACCAAGTGTTTCCATGCACAAAGGGCCTCATGGTTGAGTGCAGGAGCACCTACCCTCACGAGATTAATCAAGTGCACCCCTTGGTTAATCATAACCTGATTCAATTCCCATACACCAAGCATTCCATTTACGCCTTTCACGATACTACTCGTTGTGTCATCACTTTTGCCATGATCACCGTGCATGATCACTCTTCACAAACACTGTCTCATTTTGTTTGATGCTTATAACATGTTCCTTTAGGATGATAGTTTCCTCTTCTTTAAGATGTGAACTAATTAGACCTTAGGTTGGAACCCATGCATGACAACATTTAGGTAGACTTTCCCCTTTGACCTTTTATTTTGTAATTAATTAAAAATTCTCATTCACAAATAAAAAAAATCCCAAAACATTTAATCGTTATTCAAAAACTAGCAAAAACACTCAACCAATTGAAACCTCCCAAAAAGGGCATGTTATCTCCGTTCTACCCTGATACTGGCCGTGCCTATTGCTAGAATGCGTGCGTTAACGTCGTCCACTAAAAACATCAACAAACCAACATCTTATAGAAGAACTGCAATGTTCTGATTCCTTCACTAGATATGTAGGAAAAGGGTGGCGAGACCCTCATAAACGCACTAATAAAAAACCATTTCTTCTCCGTTAGAAAGTATAGTTATAGAAAAACACACTCTTATAAGCAAACAAACAAAAAGGATCTCATTGAGTATAACAGATGTGAGGGGTGCTAATACCTCCCCCTTGCATAATCGACTTCCTTACCCTTTATCTTGGTCCTAAGACCATCTTATCCACCCTCTTGTGGTTTTCTCGATATTTCCCCTTCCTTCGGGATAAATAAAGTTCGGTGGAAGCTCTGCGTTTTTGTCGGTAGCTTCAGCCAGAGCGAGAACTGGGCTTTGAAATAATTGTTAGACGAGAACTGACTACCAGACGGGAACTTGGATTTGAGTAAATATATTGATTTTTGTAAGTGTTTATTGGTAGAAACTTTGGTAAAACAATGACTTGTTAATGTTTTGCTAAATATCTTAACACTTGGAGCAAAAATATTTTGAATGATGTCAAAGCAGATGTCTTGACATCTACCTCCTGAACTGATCTCAACCTAACATCAGTTTAACTTATATGTTTCCTATTTTCATGCATGGCATAATTCGGGATTTGTGACTCACAGGCTGCGAAAAATATGGAGGAATATTTTTCAAATTGCATGAATTTTATCTTAGCCTGTTTTTATGGAAATATTCAAAAGATTTAAATATTTGATTTTAAGCCCAAGCCCACAGCTGCGCATATATAAAGGCTTGCTTCCTTATTCAAAGACAAGCAACTTTTGAAGAAGAATACTTTCTTTCTGATTAGAAGTCTAGGATTTTTATTTGTACTAAACTCTAAGTATTAGTTTAAATACTTGAGTTGTTATTTGGGTTGTTAATTGTGTATCATTCATAAGCTTTTAAGCATTGAATGATTGAAGTGTTTCAAACTTATTAATTATGTTAGTTCTTCACTATAAGTGATTGAAGGGATTTGAGGAGGGCCTCATACCTAGGTGTGTCTTAGGTAGAATTATAGCACGGGTAGTGATTAAGTGATTAGATCATAAACTGGTTGTTTACTTAGGGTCTATGAATTGATACTATTTAGTGGACTTATCCCTGGCTTGGTAGCCCCCATAGTAGGTGTTGTTGTACACTGAACTGGGTGAACAATCTCTTGTGTTTTTACTGCTTTTGATTTTATTGCACTTTACTTACAAACAGATATTTGTGTCGTGACATCTCATTCGACATCATATATTTGATACTAGTATTTCAATTGGTATCAGAGCAGGCATCATGCTCTTATCTGGGTGAGATATAGGGAAGATACTTCTGGTACTATGGACAAGGAAGGTGGATTTGTGAACAGACCACCCATTTTGGATGGAAGCAATTATGACTACTGGAAACCACGAATGGTTGCCTTTTTAAAGTCCTTAGGCAGCAGGGCTTGGAAAGCTGTTTTAAGAGGATGGAAACACCCTGTCAAATTGAGAGAAAATGGAGAAACTACTTCTAAATTAAAACCAGAAGAAGATTGGTCTAAGGAAGAAGATGAAATTTATCTTGGAAATTCTAGAGCCTTGAATGCTATATTCAATGGAATTAACAAGAACATTTTCAGATTAGTGAATACATGTGAAGTTGCTAAGGATGAATGGGGGATTCTTCAATCTACTCATGAAGGCACATCCAAAGTTAAGATGTCAAGACTTCAGTTTCTCACCACAAAATTTGAGAATTTGAAGATGAAGGATGATGAAAGTATAAATGGCTTCCATATGAACATTCTTGAAATTGCTAATGCCACCAGTGCTTTAGGAGAGAAAATTCTTGAAGACAAATTGGTGAGAAAGATGCTCAGGTCTCTTCCCAAGAGATTTGACATGAAAGTTACTGCTATTGAAGAAGCTCAAGACATTGAAAAAATGAAAGTGGATGAACTTGTTGGATCCCTTCTAACATTTGAATTAAGCATCAATGAAAGATCTGAAAAGAAAAACAAAAGCATAGCCTTTGTATCAAATACTGAAAATAAAGAAGAGGACTGTGATCTGGATACAAATGTAGGAATATAAAATGCCTTAGCTATGTTTGGAAGAAAATTTAACAAAGTGATAAAAAGAATGGGCATGAGCCAAAGATCAAATGTCAAGAACATCTCATCTGACATCCATAAGTCAAATGAGCTTGGAAGAAAAAGGACTGGAGAAAAATATACTCAAGGGAATGGAGTTCATTGTAATGAATGTGAAGGCTTTGGTCACATTAGAGCTGAATGCCCTACATATCTTAAGAAACAGTAGAAAAATTTATCTGTTACTTGGTCTGAAGAGGACTCAGAGTGATCTTGAAGAATCTTCCAAATATATTAAAGCATTGACAGGAAAATATGTTTCTAATGAAGAGTCTAGTGATAGGGAACTAACCTTTGATGAGTTAGCTGCTTCATATAAAGAATTATGTCTCAGAAGTGCAAAAGTGTGTCTTGAAGGGGAGAAACAGAAATCCCTCATAACTCAGCTGAAGGAGGAAAGGGAAGAGCATCTCAAAACTATTTTTGATCTGGAAAGTAAAGTGTCTTCTCTGAATTTAAATCTTAATAGAATGGTCAAATCTCTCAAGATGCTGAATAATGGGACTAACACTTTAGATGAAGTTCTCCAAGATGGAAGAGCTACAGGAGACAAGAGTGGTCTAGGTTTCAATGAGAAAAAGGAACCTAACTCAGAAAAGCCTTCATCAGTTTCCACTCATGCCAAGCCTAAACCAAAGATGTTGAATCAAATGTCTCAACATATTGGCAAACATCATGGGAAGAAATGACATCATGGAAAACATCATGGGAAGAAAAATATTAATCACACCAGAGAGAATCCCCAGCCCTGGAGATGTCATCACTATAGAAGGCTTGGTCATATAAGGCCTTTCTGTTTCAAGTTGTATAGGTATCCTAAGAATACTTCTTTTCCCAAAACTGATAAGATTCCCCAAAATAGCAAAAAGAAGAAATAATGGGTTCCCACGTCCAATGTTGTTAGTTTCATTTCTCACACCTCTCTTAGAGTATCAACCAAAGATGACTGGTAATTTGACAGTGGTTGTTCTAGACACATGACAGGTGTCAAGAATCTGTTGGTGGACGCTAAATCTCACTCCACCAATTATGTGACTTTTAGTGATGGGGCAAAAGGTGAAATCAAAGGTGTTGGCAAGCTTGACTGTTCAGGAGTCCCTAAGCTTGATAATGTGTTACTTGTTAAAGGTTTAATAGCTAACGTGATAAGTATAAGCCAATTATGTGATTAAGTATTAAAAGTTAACTTCACCAAGGAAGAATGTCTTGTGTGCAACGAAAAGAATGAAGTTATTATGAAAGGGATCAGATCTAAAGACAACTGTTATCTATGGGTTCCTCAAGATTTGAACCTCTCCTCAACATGTGTTTTATCCAAAGAGAATGGAGTTAAACTATGGCATCAAAAATTGGGGTACTTGCATCTGAAAGGTATGAAAAGAGTTATATCTGAAGAAGTAGTGAGAGGGATTCCTAACCTCAAAATAGAAGAAGGAAGGGTACATGGTGACTTCCAAATTGGAAAGCACACTAAGATGTCACATCATAAGATTCAACATCTTACTACATTAGAAGTTTTGGAACTTCTTCACATGGACTTGATGGGACCTATGAGGTTGAAAGTCTTGGTGGTAAGAAGTATGCCTATGTTGTTATAGATGACTTTTCCAGATACACATGGATAAGATTTATTAGAGAAAAATTAGAAACTTTTGAAGTGTTCAAAGATATTTGTCAAAAACTTCAAAGGGAAAAGGAAAGCCATGTCATAAGAATTAGAAGTGATCATGTAAAGGAAATTGAGAATAACAAATTTTGAGTTATGCTCTTCTGAAGGAATCAGCCATGAATTCTCTCCTCCCATTACCCCTCAATAGAATGGGATTGTAGAATGCAAGAATAGAACTCTCCAAGAATCTTCCAGAGCCACAATTCATGCTAAGAAGCTACCCTACCATTTTTGGGCTGAAGCAATGAATATTGCGTGCTATATCTATAACAGGGTCACTCTAAGGAAAGGCACTTCAGTTACTTTGTATGAAATATGGAGGGAAAGAAAACCAACTGTTAAATACTTTCATGTTTTTGGAAGTAAATGTTACATCTTAGCTGATTGTGAACAAAGGAGGAAAATGGATCCCAAGAGTGATGAAGGAATGTTCTTGGGTTACTCTACAAACAACAGAGCTTACAGAGTTTTCAATTCCAGAACCAAAGTTATGATGGAATCAATAAATGTTACTATTGATGATAGAGGATGGATTGTTGAAGAAGATGTCTCAGAAGATGTCTCAGAAGATGTTAGAACAAGAAGACCCCCAGCCTAGTCACCTCAATAAAGGACATTCAATTAGAACTCAGAAAGATCATCCTAAGGAGCTTATCATAGGAGATCCAAACAAAGGAGTTACTACCAGATCAAGAGAAGGGATTTCAAACACTTTCTTTGTATAAAAAATTGAGCCTAAAAATGTCTAAGAGGCCCTAACTGATGAATTCTGGATTAATGTTATGTAAGAGGAGATAGAACAATTCAATATGAATGAAATTTGGGATCTGGTTCCAAGACCTGAAGGGACAAATGTGATTGACACTAAATGAGTATACAAGAATAAATCTGATGAAAAAAGGGAGGTCACTAGAAATAAGGAAAGGTTAGTTTCACAAGGATACAATCAAATTAAAGGAGTGGACTTTGATGAAACCTTTTCTTCTATGGCCAGACTTGAGTCAATCAGACTACTATTGGGAGTTGCATGCATACTGAAATTTAAATTGTTTCAAATGGATGTAAAGAGTTCCTTCTTAAATGGCTATCTGAATGAAGAAGTTTATGTGGAACAACCAAAGAGATTTATTGATCCAAGTTTTCCTAAACATATCTACAAACTGAAGAAAGCCATGTATGGATTAAAGCAAGCTCCAAGAGCTTGGTATGAGAGACTGACAGAATTCCCTGGGGAGAATGGATATAGGAAAGGTGGCATAGACAAAACCCTCTTTGTCAAATAAGAAGAAGGGAAGATTATGATTGCTAAAATTTATGTTGATGATATTGTATTTGGTGGGATGTAAAATGAGATGGTTCAACATTTTGTCAAGCAAATGCAGTCTAAATTTGAGATGAGTCTTGTTGGTGAATTAACCTATTTTCTTAGTCTGCAAGTTAAACAAATGGAAAATTCCATATTTTTATCTCAAAGCAAGTATGCCAAGAATATAGTAAAGAAGTTTGGGATGGAGAATTCCAGTCACAAAAGAACCCCTGATCCCACACATCTAAAGTTGACTAAAGATGAAAAAGGAGTAAGTGTAGATCAAAGTCTATACAGAAGCATGATAGGTAGTCTTCTATATTTCACAGCTAGCGGACTAGACATTGCCTTTGTTGTAGGTGTGTGTGCAAGATATCAAGATGGTCCTAAAGTTAGCCATGCCAACCACGTGAAGAGGATTCTTAAATATGTGAATGGGACAAGTGACTATGGTATGATGTACTCTCATGGATAAAACTCTGCCTTAACTGGTTTTTGTGATGCTGATTGGGAAGGAAGTGCTGATGATAGAAAAAGTACATCATGAAGATGCTTCTTTTTGGGAAATAATCTCATATCATGGTTCAGTAGGAAGTAAAATTGTGCGTCTCTATCCACTGCTAAGGCTGAGTATATTGCTACAGGAAGAAGTTGTTCTCAATTGGTTTCAATGAAATAAATGTTAACAGAATAAAATGTCAAACAAGATGTCATGACATTATTCTGTGACAATTTAAGTGCCATAAACATATCAAAGAATCCCATTCAACATAGTAGGACCAAGCATATTGACATCCGTCATCACTTCATAAGAGAGCTTGTTGAAGAAAAGATTGTTGCCTTAGAACATGTAGCCACTGAATCGCAACTGGATGACATCTTCATAAAGGCTTTGGATGCTAACCAATTTGAGAATTGAAGAGGAAAATTAGGGATCTGTTTATATGAGGGTTTGTAGTAATTAAAAGTGTGTGGGAATATCATTAAAGTGATATTGTATTATTTGTGTTTCCAACAAATAAAATTTAGAAAGCAACCATTACAAGACTGCCTCAAATAGTTTCGCACACGCTACAAAATTTCTTCTCTCTACTTTCACAAACTCTTTATTCTCCTCCACAGAAACAAGACCCTTGCCATTCTTTATCACCTTGCTCAAAAATTCTCAAACATGTCTCAACATCATACATCATCTTGCTCAAAATTTGTCAACCTCCCTGAAAATATTTCCCTTGATAGAGTACTCGATGCTACTCCTCTAACAACCATCCCACCTCTTGATAAAAATGTCAAGAAACCCAGATCATCACCTGCAAAGAAATCCAAAGATGATAGAGGTAACTCTTCCACTACAACTAATAATAGGACAGAAGAAGAGATTGCCAATGTTGATAGAAGCATCAAAAGGCTAGTAGACAGAGTATTAAATGAAGGGTTCAATGTGCCTGGGATTTCTACTCCTCTTGCCTGCATGCCTCCTCTTGATGACAGAGGAAGTAACCCTAAAAGTGCTGCTGCTGAATCGTCAACCTTCAAGAAAGATGATGCTGCCTCCAAGGATGGAGAAGGTCACAATGTTTAGAATGTAGTTAATGTTGAAGAGCTGTATGACAATGAGCTCATTACTAATGTGGTACCTGGTATTGCAAGAAGGTTAAAATCCAGGAAAGTGAAGGATGAAAGTGTCACACCCCCTTCCAAAACAACCAAGAAGAAAATCATGTATGGACCCCCAAAGACAGGAAGTAAAATGGTTCCTCTCTCTAGCAAAACAAAAGCTAGACCTGTTATCCCCACAAATGATGATGAGGATGTTGTAAAAAGATCCAAGAATAAGAAGAAAGTTGTGGTGGTTGAAGAAGTTTATTCAGACTATGATGTTGAGCAAGATGTCTAAGACATCTCTCCTATCAGAAAGTCTACAAACAAGAAGATTTCTATCAGGGTTCCTGATGCCCCACTTGACAACATCTCCTTCCACTTTGTTGGGAATGCTGAAAAGTGGAAGTATGTGTATCAAATAAGGATTTCCCTGGAGAGAGAACTGGGAGCTGGTGCGGTGGAATGTAAAGAAATCATGGAGCTGATCTCTTATGATGTTGAGAAAGTCTACAAACAAGAAGATTTCTATCAGGGTTCCTGATGCCCCACTTGACAACATCTCCTTCCACTTTGTTGGGAATGCTGAAAAGTGGAAGTATGTGTATCAAAGAAGGATTTCCCTGGAGAGAGAACTGGGAGCTGGTGCGGTGGAATGTAAAGAAATCATGGAGCTGATCTCTTATGCTGGATTGATGAAAACAGTTACCAGGTTTGCCAATTGCTATGAAACTCTTGTTAAGGAGTTTATTGTTAATATTCCTGTTGATTGTGCTGACCATAAAAGTAAGGAGTATAGAAAGGTTTTTGTTAGAGGAAAGTGTGTAGAATTTTCTCCTGCCATCATAAATAGATTTCTAGATAGGTCTAAAGATATCTGATGTGAGTTGGAAGTTACAGACAATCAAGTGTGCAGATCCATCACTGCTAATCAAGTAAGTGAGTGACCCGTGAAAAATAAACTTTCTGCCAGCAAACTGAGTGTGAAATATGCAATTTTACATAAGATTGGAGCTGTAAATTCAGTTCCCACTAATCACACGTAAACCATCTCCATTGGATTAAGAAAGTTCATTTATATTATTGGAAACCTGAAACATTTTTATTAGGGGACTTATATCTTTGATCAGACTATTAAACATGCAGGAACTTGTGCCATTAAGATGCCAATTGCTTTTCCTTCCATCTTCTGTGGAATTATTCTAAATCAGCATCCTGGAATCCTAAGTGGAAATGATGTAATATGCAAGAGGGAGTCTGCCTTGACCCTCCATTTTAAGCTCTTTTCAGGAAGGAATCTAATCTTTGAAAATATGATGAAGGACCTGCAAAAGGATAGAAAAATTGATAATACAATGAACTTTAAAGGTGAAGACTCTAGTGAGGAAGAATGTTCTAGCTCAAACAAGTCAACTGGTCCTGATGGTAGTTAGACTAATTGATGTTTCTTGATATGATCCTTTTGTTCTTTTTTTGGAACTTGCATGTGCTTGACATTTAAATTTTATGGTTTGTACCCTAATTCTGATATTCTCTTGAATGCGTCCTTTATTTGGCATATTATGACTAAAAAGGGGGAGAGAAGTGAGTGACTGAGTGACTAACCATTGACCACTGACTAACCACTGACTATTAATTAAGGGGGATCTCAATACTTGAGGGGGTGCCTCATGTATCAGAATATGTTTTGACATCTTCCTTTTCTAATAGATAATTGCTAACTGAATATATGTTTTGATTGCTTTGCTTATGCTGCTACCCTGATAATGCTCTGATAATTGTGATGTTGCTCTGATAATATGCTCTAATAATGTTTTAGCCAAAATTTGCCAAAGGGGGAGTTTGTAAGTGTTTGTTGGCAACAATTTTGGTAAAACAATGACTTGTTAATGTTTTTATAAATATCTTAACATTTGGTTCATAACTGTTTTGAATGATGTCAAAGCAGATGTCTTGACATCTGCCTCCTGAACTGATCTCAGCCCAACATCAGTTAAAGTTATATGTTTCCTGCTTTCATGCGTGGCATAATTTAGGATTTGTGACTCACATGCTGCAAAAAATATGGAGGAATATTTTTCAAATTGCATGAATTTTATCTTAGCATGTTTTTATGGAAATATTCAAAAGATTTGAATATTTGATTTTAAGCCCAAGCCCACAGATGCACATATATAAGGACTTGCTTCCTTATTAAAAGATAAGCAACTTTTGAAGAAGAATACTTTCTTTCTGAATAGAAGTCTAGGCTTTTTATTTCTAATACACTCTAAGTATTAGTTTAAATACTTGAGTTGTTATTTGGGTTGTTAATTATGTATCATTCATAAGCTTTTAAGCATTGAATGATTGAAGTGTTTCAAACTTATTAATTATGTTAGTTCTTCATTGTAAGTGATTGAAGGGATTTGAGGAGGGCCTCATACCTAGGTGAGTCTTAGGTAGAAGTATAGCACAGGTAGTGATTAAGTTATTAGATTGTAAATTGGTTGTTTACTGAGGGTCTATGAATTGATACTATTTAGTGGACTTGTCTCTGGCTTGGTATCCCCCAGAGTAGGTGTTGTTGTACACTGAATTGGGTGAACAATCTCTTGTGTTTTTGCTGCTTTTGATTTTTCTGTACTTTACTTGCAAACATATATTTGTGTTGTGGCATCTCATTCGACATCATATATCTGATACCAGAATTTCAATTTTGCTGGGAATTCAGGGGTAGAAGGTACTGGCACCGTTAGCTAGACATTGTGAAGGTGAAAGTCATCAGTTGGGGATTTGGGAGCGATATGCTCTTGTGGAGATGTATTTCTGTCTTCGAAAGATTAATGTCTTTTGTGTAAGGCACGCAATCTGGCTTATACTTTGTATGCATGTTTGAGTTTCTTTTGCCGCAAAGACCCATTCTAATGGATCGGCTAAGCGCTTTTAAGGATGCAATGTTATGCAGTGACAACTATATGCAATGCAAAGAAATAAACTTCATGGGAATAAGGGAAGGTTCATTGAGAACTGTTGCTCATCACTGGGGATGCCAATACATATCGATGTTGGAAACCTACGATACCAAAGATCGCTGGGGATACTGATAAGAATTTGCAGTGAGGAGCTCATGATGCCGAAGATTATTTATGACTCCGCTGAAGATTAAATTGCTGACGAAGCGAGCCTACAAGTATGCCACTGAATCCTAAATTGTGTTTTTGGGGAAGAGATAATCTGACCTGACTTCCCTACATTCTAAACCGTCTAGAGGATGGTAGGACTGAATATGCCGATGAATGGGTACTGAACACCATGTGGATCTCTTCGAACACATGCCCAAAGTTTACACCACATTGGGGAATTACCTCTTGAATCACTTGGGGATAAAAGGATGGACATGGACGCCCGTGAATTCCTTGGTTTAACTCTGCGAATGCCCCAGTTTACTCCGCTGGGGATGCCCCGGTTTACTCTGCTGGGGATGCCCCGGTTTACTCCATTGGGATGAACACTTGTGCGTGCCAAATCAAATGGCAACTCCGAACTTTTTGAATTCACTTGGGGAATCCGGTTTGAAGTTGTCTATAGAAGATGAAGGTGGCTTCGCAAGCTGGCTAGATCAGGACGACCTTTATGATGCTCTTAGCTTGATTGTAGTCATCTCACACAACCTAAGTGGCTTGAGCAGCTTCACGAGTACGGATGAGGAATGCCCCTGCCTGGAGGATTTCTGAAAGGATCTGTTTTGAATAGGAGACCAAAATATCTGTGCAACAATATCATATGAGGTGGCCCGCCCCAACCTCTTGAGTCACGAAATAAACTGCTCTGGACTACAGCTTCCTTGGAGAGATTTGTCGAATCTCGACGTAACTACCCCAGGTTGAATGAATTCTGAATAGATTTATGAATGTGATAGCCCTTAATCAATGACAACTTGAAGAGATTTATCAACGTGATAGCCTGTGATTGATATTAGCTTGAAGAGATTTATCGATGTGATAGCTCCTGGTTTGACAGCTTTGAGGGAATTCCCCAGACTTGGCTGAACTTTGAGAGATCGAATCTCGACTTAATTGTGTTGTACCCAAAAATTTGCCCTCCCATTTTTCATACAAGATACTATCCTAGGGTTTCTCGAATATCCAAATTTGATCATACAGTTTCTCTTCCTAGGCGGTAAGTCAACAATTAGGGTTTGTTATTTCCCAAAGAAAATTGAGTCTCCAAGGTTTCAAATGGTCTTCATAGATCTTCATGTCTCCACAAGGATGTTCGTGCCATGTTTCAAACCTTGCATTTCAAATTTGCTCAGTCATGGGTTCAGATGATTGAAAATGACCCCATTGACCCAAAAGTAGACCTTTTGCGAGACCAAGTTCAAGCGATTGTAACTTCTCCGTTATTCCATATTTTTAAGCGGTTCTTCTTGCATATTACATCCCTTAACGTCATCTCCAATTTATCTTCACAAATCAAGAGTTGATTACGTGTGGAGGATCACCAAAACTCAAATACTTTAGAGGTCGCTTCATGGACTTTGACCTAATCTTAAGTAACTGTCGTCTGATTTCTAAGAAATGTGATTTCCTCAAATTACAAGATCTTGAGACGGTTATTTTTGCATATGGTCATAAGTGATGTCACTTGCGAGTTTATCTTCAAAGACCGGAGGAAAATTGTGTTTAGAAGACTTTGAAAGTTATCGAACCATCTCAAGTCATTTGTTTGATTTCGAATGTTCTTAACCATAATTGTTTTCTCAGGACTATGATCCTAACGTTGAAGTTTGTTAATTTTACAATATTGATGAATGTTGTTAAAACATGTTTGTTTTGGCAATAAAGTTCCATTTTAATCGAGCATGGCGTGCGAATTCATTTTGAATGCAAGTTTGATTTGGACATGATGTGAAGATTAAGATTTTCATTTAAATGACCATGGTTTTGGGTTTGAGTTAACCAAGTGGAATTGAATTTTTAAACATTTATTTTGTTTAGAAATTTGATTGGAGTACAAGGTGCATTGGTTTACATGAAATACAAGTTACAAAAGTCATTAGTGATTGCTTGAAGTTCAAGTTACAAAATCAAGATGTATCATTCAAACCATTCAATTGAGAATTTCAAAGTTCTAACAAAATCCAAAATTTGTACAACAAATTTCATCACTCACAAATTTATTCAAGCTTTATGTTCATTACATTATAAGTAAAATATAAATTACAATGCTTTGTTTACAAAAAGAAATTTTGTTTCTTCAAATCTTCTCTTGCTTCATCTTCAAGAAATTCATCCACACCTCGCCATGGTTTTCTCTTCACTTTACCTCGCTTTCCATCCACCCTCGTGCCCTTGAAACAAGAAAGGAAAAAGTTAGCTAGCATCGTGAAAAATTCAAGCAAGAATGATTTGCAAAAAAAGAAAACTCGTCATTAGGGTTTGTATTTAGGAATCAGAATTAAAGGTTGTTTGTTTTTAATCATAATCCCTCTTCTCCTATTTTTTCAAATCACAAGGTTTGGGCCTTGGTTCATAAAAAAAGGAAAAGAAAATTTGCAAACATAGCATAAAGCCCAAGGTTGTCCAACAAGCAACAAAGTATTGCAACAAGCCAAAACAACAACCCAAAGGCAGGTTGCAATACAGCAGGGTCCAAGCAAAGGCAAGGGCAAAACTGCAAGCTGCAACAACAACAAAAACAGGCTGCAATACAACAGAACCAAAACAACATAACAAAGCAGCAACACTGCCAAATAGCAGGTAGAAAACAACAACAAAACAGCAGGCTAGCGCAACAACCAGGCTGCCAAACAAGTGCAACAAGTAATGACAGAACAAGGCAGCAGAAACATGTAAGAACAAATGAAATGGAAGTAATTCAAAAACAATATGCAAGCTAGCAATAACTCATATAGAACCTGCATCATCATTTTCTATTAACTGCAAACCCTTCAGATTTTCAAATAAAAAAAGCAAAATGCTTTGCATCTTTGAAAGATGAAAGAGGAAAGGGAAAGATACAGATATCACCTAGCTCACATAATATGCCAAAGTCAGCTCTGTCCAAAAAACCTGCATCAAAACCTGTCCAAAGTAGCCCAGCATTTTCACACAAATAGTAATATGAAAACTGCACTCAAAAGGCAGCAAATCAGCATATGAAAATTGTTCAAGAAAAACTATCCAGATTTCCCCCTAAAACCCACTCTCGTTGAACATAAAAGAACAACTCTGCATTAACAGGAAGGGGAGAAAAAACACAGGAAACCAAAAAAAAAACAAGAAAACCCTCGGCATACTTCATTCAACCTCAAAAACCATACAAAACCTCTGCAGAATCCACCAACACAAAAGCCTTGACTCCTTCCCAACTTTCCCCACATCTACGAACTGCATACTTATGCTTATTTTCATCACAAACAACACTGCAGTACACCTTCAGATACATCTAACCTCTCAATAAAACTCCACCTATCTTAATCGCACCTTCCACCTACAAATAGAAAACAACTCCAATAATACTTACCAACCAGACACACAAGCATAACAGTAACAACAAAGAGCTCGGATTCAGAAATGGGAAGAATAAAGAAGAAGGCGGAATCAAAAAAGAAATGAAAGAGAACTTAGTAACAGAGTCAGACGCGATTTAACATACCTTGGTATCAATTTTTCATTTCAATGTTGTTATAATTTGCTTCAGTTTCATATCACTCAAACTTGAAATCTTCTTCAATCGATTGAAATTAGGGGTTAGGGATTTGATTGGGATGAGGGTATTATTTTCATGTGTTTGTGTTGTTTCTTTTTGATTTGGTAATAGCGCAGAACCTACAAACTGATGAAGCAGAGAGAAATAGAAAATAACATTGAAAGAGAAGAGGAAATCATTGGGTTATGTTTTTTAGGGTTTGTTCCAATACAAACCCGGTTTCAATATATGGAGGGTCAGCGGATCCGGGTTCGAAACTGGTCCAGTCCAGTCTCTTTATTTTTTTAATTATTTTTCTTTATACCTTGGGCCTCATTTAAACAACCCAATGATCTACCAGTCACACCCCCATTTACCTTAGCCTAACAACACTTTTTTATTTGTTTGGTCATTTGATTATAACATTTGGGCTTCAACTCAACCAATTTTCCAAACCCATATGTATTTCTAACTTCACCCATCATTCTGTTTGACATTTTTTTATTATAATTAAATTAGCTTTATTTCTTGATTTAGTTTTATTAGTAAAAGTTAATAAGATAATTAATTATGTCTAGTTATTAGATAAGTTTTTTTATTTAGATTAGTTAACTTAGAATTAATTTAGTGATTTTAGAATTATTCTTGGTTAGTTTAGAATTATTTTGATAAACTTAGAATTTTTATTTAATTTAGATTCAAGTTCAAGTTTTTCTTAACTAAATGATTTCTTATTCTTCTTAGTAATAAAAAAAAAAGAATTATTTAAAGTATTTTATGAATAAATCAATTTTATTACATTTTATTATATTTTTTAATTTTTGTTTAGTTGATTTCTTCTAATTGCTTTATTTTTTCATGATACACAAAAATTTCAAAAATATTATTTCAATTACTTTGCCAATTAATCATGTTTAATAGTTTGTTTTTTTAGTTTAATTAACTATTTATTTTCATTTCGATTGAGTTGTATTGATTGCTTATTTAGACTTTTAATCTCATTGTCGATTCGATCCATCCCCATATGTGAATTTGTACCCCCACTCCCAAAAGCTCTGTAATAACGTAGAATTTTAATTTCCATAATTTACCGTTTTCCTTAGACTGTATAGTAATTAGGCGTGTATGGCAAGACATAAAAACAATTTCTAGATAACCTAATTTCAAGACAATTCAATTGAAAACAAATCACTTTGCACACGCGCACCTCTAGGGTAACCTCGCTTGTTGCCTCGGAAATACAAACGTGTCCCTCGAATATGGGACGCTTTAGCAAAGACCATTCGATAAAAAACATCGTAGTCCCTCGATGTCCCTAGATGTTTCCTTCGGTAAAACGATCTAGTCCCTTACTAAAATTGCTAAAGCGTCTCACAAGTTACCTTCTATGACTGTACAATTGACCCGCGCCTGTCCATTCACATCCGACGATGGGGCTTCTTACCAAATCAATGGTAAGATAACAACATCTAAAGGAGGAGGAAAAGAACATATAAGACCTTTTGAGTAGGTAGATTCGCTCATAGTTACTCGCTTGCTCATAATAAAAAAATCATTTTTACACCAACACTTTCATCTTGAAACATTTTCCAAAGACAAGCACTTTATATGCGTTCTTATAGAAATGAGAGCCATTACAAAGAAGACACCTTTTCAAAATCACTTTCAAAAACACATTCCACAAACACATCTTTGAACTATCTTCGAAATAACACTTTGTACGCGTTCTTATAGAAACGAGAACCATTACAAAGACATTTTCAAAATACTTTCAAAACCCACATCACAAGCATACTTTCAAACAAAAGCAAGTGATCTAGCAAGCAACTAAAAGCCCGTAGATAACTACGGATGAAAAGGGTGCTAATACCTTTCCTTTTCATAATCTACCCCTCGAACTCATAAAACATCTCTAAAGGTCTTTCCTGTTCTTTTCAGCCTTTCCTTTTGGATAAAAGAAAAGTCAGTGGCAACTCTTGCTATCCGCACAATTGCGATCAAACATAAAACACCCAAGTCAGTTCTCCCACCGCGGTACAGAACTGGAGAATTTACTGGGGACTTACTTAAAAGTGGGGTTACCTTAGGGCTAGATCACCTTTACTTTCTTTCATTGTTTGACTTGTATGCTTTACACTTTGGTTCTTTGTTTGGGCTTAAATCCTCTACCCGGATTTGGGATACCTTATAGGTAAGTAGCAATACGTTATGGAAACTGTGCGGGGTATACTGACATGGTCTAAGAAATAGCTATGTTAGTATGACATATTTGTGGGTACCGGTAGCCCTTGAGTAGTCAAGGAGAATACGAGGCCGATGAGTGATGTCATGAAGCACTAACTGACTTTTAGAACCTTTACTTGACCAACTTGGCCATTAGGACATAGTGAGATGACCAGTTTTGGTGCAGTCCAAAGTTGGTAGATACTCGATACTACACTCATTGAGGTTTGATTTTCGGGATATTTCAGTCGCTGTGAAAGAGGCTTGCGCTGAAACAATGACCGAGAAGATAAATCAGTGATGTTGAGATCCCTTAGAACTCGGTTACTATTAACTAGGACAGGTTAAGCCAACTAAACTTCAAGATGGTACTTACCTATAAACCCCATGCAAGCCTAAACCTAAGGACTTGTCTACTTTGTGTGTATATGATTATTTGTATATAAACTTGCTTACTTTGCATATTTGTACATGACATCATATCATAGCATTTT
This sequence comes from Vicia faba, assembly GCA_948472305.1. Classification (NCBI taxonomy): domain Eukaryota; kingdom Viridiplantae; phylum Streptophyta; class Magnoliopsida; order Fabales; family Fabaceae; genus Vicia; species Vicia faba. The sequence goes on along the minus strand of OX451736.1, from coordinate 1,002,492,107 downwards.
CAATAATCATTTCAAGGATCTCGAGGGCCTTTGATGCAGGGTTACGTTGAACTAGACGTCTATCAAGGGGCAAGAGGATTTATTTTCCTCTAACCAAACACCGTCAAAAATCAAGTACAACAAACTTGAGTTAAGGGCTATGACCCACTTGACATGGTGAGCTTGATGCTCGAGGAAGGACATCCACCGATACGAGTTTCTTCAATCAAAGTTGTAGTCAAAGTTTAACTCCTAACATCTTCTTGTGCTTACCCCACGAGATTCTTGAAAACATGCATCCACATGCCATGTATCATATCATGACAGGTTTCTCCCATACAAGCCTCCTTATCTTCCTACTGTTTATTTTAGTAAGATGAATATGGAGAAAACCGTGAAGGATCTCCAAGCACAAAATGCTCAATTCCAACAAATGTTCATGGCTTTGGCTAAGGGGCAAGAGGACCTGAAGACTCTTCTTCTCAAAGACAAGAAGAAAAATTCCAAGAAGTCAGTAGGCATCCTAAACTTGGGAAGAAGACTTAAAGGACTAGTCAAGGGAGCTCTAGATATTCCAACTCCATCCAACACAGGGGATAGTCATGAAGAAGACAATAGTCTGGAGATTGATGAAGTCGAAGCTGACTACTCTGAGGAACAATATCCTCCCGCTAATGAAAAGTACAAACAGTTAGAGGATCGCCTCATTGCTATGGAAATTCAGCAGATACCTGACTTGGATTTAAGAAACATGGGTTTGGTTTTTGGAGTGGTCATCCCACCAAAGTTCAAAATCCCTACCTTTTCCCTGTACAATGGAGTCTCTTGCCCTAAGATGCACTTAAAGTATTATGTCTGCAAGCTTCAACCATACACAACTAATTTGAAGCTTTGGATCCATTTATTCCAAAAGAGCCTGGTAGGGACTCAACTTGAATGGTTCTATCAACTGGAGAGTTCTCGCATCCACACCTGGGAGGATTTAGCTGCTGCTTTCTACAAGAAGTACCAGTACAACGCTGATCTTACACCAACTAGTGTGCAATTGCAGAACATGACCATGGGTTCCAACGAGAGCTTCAAAGGATACGCCCAAAGAAAGAGAGATTTGGCTGGTAGGGTGCAACCCTCTTTAACTGATAGGGAGCTAATTGACATCTTCATGGGAACTTTGACAGGACCTTTCTTCAAACACCTAATCGGAAGATCCTCGACCGGGTTCATCAAGCTAATACTAACTGGCGAAAAAGTTGAAGCTGGCAGCAAAAGCGGTAAAATCTAATGGGGTGCATCCTCGAGTACAGGGAAACAACCTTTCATTGGGAAGAAAGACTATGATGTTGCGTACGGTCAAAAAGGTCGTAACCAGGGCAACCACGATCAACACGTAGGAGCAATATTGATCTCTAATCTTACACCTGCTCAACAAAGACAGAGGCATCAGCGTAAATAGGTCCCACCTAAAAGACAATTCACTAAGATCAACATGTCGCTGGCTCAAGCGCTACAACACATGTTGAAGGCAGAGTTGATTACGTTAAAGGCTCCTCTCCAGAGCCCCAACACTTCCGCTCCTACCTATCATCCCAATGAAAGGTGTGCATACCACTCTGATAGTCCAGGACACGACACAAATAACTGTTGGGCTCTAAAGAACAAGATCCAAGACATGATTGATTCCAAGGAGATCGAGTTTGACCCTCCGGAGACTCCAAACGTGATCACTGCTCTTACGGCGAATCATTGAAAGATTTTGTTCATTTGAATTTTCAAGTTGTAATCTATTCGGTTGTTCAAGCACTTACCTATTAATGTTAAACTCTATTTCATTAATGCATTACATATGTTTGTCTTGATTTAATCTGCTCGTTTTCATTATATTTAAACTATGCTTTTTACTCCCATTATGATATTCAACTCTTGTTTCAAAAAGTTGCAAGCCTTTAGAGGGAGGATGACGAAAACAATGCCATAATCTCATACAGTATACTTTTGAACAGACCTTGCTGATGATGTACATGCGTTCTTTCAAACCCTAAACACTGGAGTTATAAAAAGATAATCCCTAGTCAACCCCTTCGAGCCAAAGAAGTAGAAGTTTTCCTTTTACACGAATTGAAACCTTTAATCAAAACCCGAGGCAGGGTAGTCTCTAAGTTAATTCAAACATGCGTTTAGCCGCAAACTCTCATCTTGTAATACAACGAGTGACATCAAAAACATTCCCCCGGAATCAAAAGACAGTAATGGTTCCCTACCGAATAGGCAGTCATTATCTCCCAAGGAAAAATCCCACTAAGTCAAAACCTACGAAGGAGACTTAAGAAAAACCGGGGCATCCCGCTGACTGTAATCTCAAAACAAGAACAGTCAGACAAAAATTAGGGATAACAAAATAAAAAGAAAGAGGTCACTACAAATCCTCGATAGCATGAAAACTGTAACAAAAATGACTGCCTTCCAACAAACTTAACTTGTCTGAACCATCCCCAAGATGTCATTCCAGACTCATTTGGAGTTCAAACGCACAATTAACTGAGTTTAGGACTGAAGAACATCACGAAGAGCGGGTGGGTACAAATAAACTTTGAGCCTTTATCCTTTGTTTCTTAAACCGTAAACCAATTTAAATCCAAATATTGATTACTTAGGATCTTTTTTAGTTGTTATAGGTCTTAATTATCATCATGATCATGATCAAACTCGTATCAGCCATTCCATGAGCAAAAAGATTGAATTTTGGACAAGTTTGGAAAGTTATCAATGGTGAATCAAATCATATCTCCAAGCATTGATTTACAAAGATTCAAGACCCAATTGTTGACCTAATCCAATGCTGCATACATATACAAGCCAAAAGGCACGAGATTTTGAGGTTGGAGGCTGCAGAATCAAAAAAAGAAAACTTGAAAAATTGTCAAAAAAACTTGAAACTGAAATCACTCCTAGAGGCGAATTCAAAGGCAAAACTCAACGTGAATCAATTGCTGGACATCCACTAAAGTGAAGCCAACTCAAAACCAATCCCCCTACACGTTCTAAAGCGTTGTAAGTCTCTGAAAATACCGCCTTGCATTTGAAATCGAAACTCCATGTTCTTGCATATTTTTGACAAAATCTTTGCATATTCATGATCCGTGTCCAATTTGCAAGCTTTCTGCATTAGCCAATTGTATTTATATGGTCTATAACCCCCTAGCCGAATCTAGGGTTCTTAGTTCTTGTTTTTTGGGCATTTTATTTGTAGGCAAAATTGATGCCATTGATGGACATATGCATGATCAATGGAGGAAGATGAACATGTCCATGGTCTTGGATTGTGTTTTCATGGCCTAGAACCAATTTTAGGAACGAGTTACGGATATAAATCCGCAGGTAAATATCCAGGTTTCAACGAGGAAGACGATGACGCGTCCCCCTCCCATTCGCTGATTCAAACTTCGCGCTTTATTTTTTTTGTTTTCTGGCATTTATTTGTTTTTCCCATATTATTATTACATAATACACTAACGAATGAAGCATAGTGGTGTAGTGGTAAGCGCATTGTGCAATGACTCACAGGACCTGGGTTCGAATCCCAGGTCCCCCATATGCATATTATTATTTTGCTTCAGGTGTTCCAGCGCGCTTCAGCAATTATGGCCTATCATACACCCTCCTCTAATCACTTGCCAGATGGCCCTAGGCCAGATCTGGTGGTCCAGAATGAGTGTGCATCATGCTCTCAAGTCAAACGTGTCACATGGAATTCCAGAAGTCAACCAGGCCTGATTGTATTGGGCCACCAAAATTGCTATCCCAACCTCCCAAAATCAGGCCCATATATTTCTAACTCTCTTTATTTTTTTTATTATTTCATTTAATTATTGTTATTATTTTTAATTTAATTAACCAATCAAGCTTTTTCTTAATAAAAAAAAAAGAACCAAAAAAATATATTTTATTTATTAAAATTAAATTCAGCACTTTATTTTTGTAAATAAATATTAATTTAATTAATTTAGTCTAATTAAGAATTAACTTTAATATCTTTTGCAATAATTAAAATTAATTTAGATAATTAGGTTTTACTAACATTGATTGATTTATTTTTATTTCTTTAAATACTCAAAAATCCAAAAATATCATTTTATTAATTAATTAGTTTGTTTATTAATTTAATAATTAATTTATATCTAATTTCTTTTTAATTCAAAAAAACCAAAAAAATCTTTTTCTTTAATAATCAAAGGGTCAAAACCCTAAAACTTGCGCCCGATCTAACTTCCCGCACGCGATCCATTTTATTCAATACTGTATCTGTTTCCGGAATGTAATAGCTTAATAGGACTTTACTATTTTTACCGCTTTATTTATTTTCCGCATTTTAATTTCAAGGGTTGCTTTTGGCGATGTAAATACCCGACGCCTTGTAATAGTTAGTTTAATTTCTGCATTTTAATTTCTGCAACTTATAAACTGTTAGATGTTTGATAATAGGGAATGCATGACAAGATTGAATGTTTAAACCTAAAATCAACATAGATCACCATTAACATGTACAAAGATAAAATTAACTGAAAATAACACATTCGCACATGCACACTTCTAGGGTACACCCCACTTGGTTGCCTTCTTACGCGGTCATTAAGTATAGGTCACTTTAGAGGTCGCCCTCTTGTCCAAAGATCATAGTCGCCTCGAAATGGTTGCCTCGGATATTGTTGCCTCAAAACAAATGATCTAAGATATTAGGGTTACCGCTAAGGCGTCCTAACATTGCTTTAGTGACCGCACGTCCCTTAATCGAATTGACCCTTAAACTCCAACGACGGTGCTACCTACTCATTCATAGTGGGATAGCACTGTCTAAAGGACATTAGCACATATTGATTCCTTTTTTCGAGTAGGTAGACGGTTCTTAAGTACTTGCTCTTTCAAAAAACAAAAACTTTTCACAGTTACACTTTTCGAACAAAGGTTTCAAAAACACTTCATACGATCGAAGTTTTCAAACAAAAACTTTTTCAAACCCACAAACATAAAGAAAAGCAATTTTGAAAACAATATGAGCAAGTACCTAAGAGCCCGTGGATAACCACTGATAGAAAGGGTGCTAACACCTTCCCTTTCTATAATCTACCCCCCAAACCCGAGAAATATCTCGAAAAAGGAATTTTTCTATGCTTTTTTCCTTTCCTTGTTGGATAAAATAAAAGACGGTGGCGACTCTTGCTTACCGCGACATTTTGAAAAAACAAACGCAAAACGCAAACTAGCATTCCAAAAACAGTCAGTTCTTTCCCACCGTATCACAGAACTGGCGACTCTGTTGGGGAAAGTATTAATAAGTGGCGTGTACCTTAGGATTAGATCATTGTGTTTTCAATTGTTTGCTTTGCATGCTTTATATTTGTGGGCTTATATTGGAGTTACTATAGATCCTAACCCGGATCTGGGGATACCCTTTAGGTAAGTAGCAGTAAACTGTGAGGGAACTGTACGACATAGACCGATACGGTTGAAGCAGTAGCTACGTTGGTGTGGCACTTTAGATTGTACCGATATCCCTTGTGTTGGAACGAGGAGAATATGGGTCATCTAAGGGGTCATTAAGCACCAACTGACCTTAGAACCTTTAAATTGACCAACTTGGCCATAGAACAATAGCAGTATGCTACACTCATTGAGACTAAACTCTCGCGATGATTCCGGCCGCAAGAAAAGGTTGCCAAACTGGAATTATGACCGATTGAGGGTAGTCAGTGATATTGAGATCCTCTAGAACCCGGTTACTATTTTTAGGACAGGTTTAAACCAACTGAACTGAAAGAGGGTAGTACCTAAGCTCCTTGCCAGCCTAAAATTTAAGGGCTCTCTGTGTGACTTGTGTGCCTTTACCATGTTTACTATTTGTGGATACTTGTGGTGTGCTTTCTATCATGACATCATGACATTATAGCATTGCATAAATCTTGCATTGGACTAACTTATTTCAAAGACAGGAGGGATTCATCTTTGTTCTGTTTTGTAGGTAATGATGCTTATGCGTATGAATACCATCCGGATCAACTTTGTCCAGGTTCCCACTATGCTTAAAGATCTGATTGCAAAGATTCCTGATACTACCTCCTTCATCCGAAGACATGGGTATCTTCTCAGTTTGGTTACCTCCAAATTGGACGAGCAGATGATGAGTGTCCTGGTCCAATTCTATGATCCGCTGTACCGTTGCTTTACTTTTCAAGACTACCAGTTAGTTCCCACCTTAGAAGAGTTCTCTGATCTGCTCGGTATCTCTATTCTGGAGCAGGCCCCGTTTACTGGTTGAGAGAAGACCCTTAGGCCCGAAGAGATTGCTTCAGCCCTTCATTTGACAAAGGATGAGGTAATGGCTAATTGGGAGACTAGAAGTGGAGTAAAGGGCTTTCTGAATAAGTTCTTGGTTGGTAAGGCTAACTATTTCTGGGATAGTCTAGACTTCAAGGCATTCGAGGATATTCTGGATCTTCTGATATATGGCTTGGTATTATTTCCGAACTCTGACTCTTTTGTTGATGTGAATGTGGTAAAAACCTTCATCTCTCGCAATCCTGTACCCACTCTCTTGGGTGACATTCTCCATCAGCTTTATGCTCGTATTGCGCGAAAGAGGGGAACCTTGATGTGCTGTGCTCCGTTGTTGGCGAGGTGGTTTATTTTGCACCTCCCCAAATCAGTGCTGAGGAACAAAGAAGGCATGGGCTGGGCTTATAGGGTTATGTCTCTCTCTCATAACGACATTATCTAGACTATCAAGGGTATGGACGAGGTGGCTATTATTGATCATTGTGGGGAGTACCCCAATGTTCCACTGATAGGAACCAATGGGGGAATTTCTTACAACCCGTGCTTGGCCTTACGTCAATTTGGGCGTGCCAGAAGAGAGGGACCTCATGAGCTGCTAATGCCTAGTATCATCTTTGATTTTCAAGGGGATATCGACGAGCAACGCCGCAAATTCATAAGGGCTTGGGATAGATTTCACAGATCTGATCCACACGAGCTGGGTCCAAAGACTTCTCTTCCAATGGAGCCATATCTCAGATGGGTCCATATCCGTGCCCAAAAGTTGGGTATGCCATATGAAGCCGTCCTGCCTATCATTGTTGAAGTTGCTAATGAAGAGGGGGTTCTTCCTACTATCCTCTATCCTTACATGCCCACTGACATTGGGGCACTGAAAAGGTCTTGGATGCAGCTGAGAGAAGAACGAGATGTTTACCGAGAAAAGTTCAACGAGCAAGAACAGAAGATCCAGAGGTTGACTAGGCAGCTGGAGAACGAGCGGATTCTTAATGACTATGTCCGCACCGACAAGAAGAGACCATGGGAGCATTGATTGTCCTTTGATTATTTCCTTTCCAGTTTTTATTTACTTTTCAATATTTCCTTCCTTGTAACGCCTTAAGGGAAATTTGTTGAACAATTTGAATTTCAAAGTTATCTAATAAAGTGTGTTTTATTTCTTGTTTACAAATTTGAATCTCCCGACTGTCTTTGAAATCATATCATACGCATTTCATCCCATGCACTCCATAACAGGTACCCATTACAGGTCTCTTATCTTCTTCGCTGTTTATTTCAGCACTCATCATGTCTGCTGAACCTTCAACTGAGCAAGCAATCAAGGCCATCCAGGCCCAGAATGCCCAATTCCAAGAGCTAATCATGAATCTAGCTAAGGGTCAGCAAGATCTGAAGACCCTGATTTTGAAAGAGAAGAAGAAGAAAAAGAAGAGGACAGTCCTGTTTAACACAGGTCACAGGTTTGGAAATAGGCTACGGGATGAAGTTGATTTGACCACCTCATCTGGAGGGAAAGATAGTCAGGAAGAGAGAAGGGCTCCTAGCCCTGTGGTCTCCGACAAAGAGACGAATTTCGACGAAGACTAGTATCCTCCGGCCGAGGATAGATACAAACAACTGGAAGGCCGATTGAGTGCGATGGAAGTTCAGAAAGTTCCTGGTGTGGACTTTGGTGATCTGGGTCTATCATCTGGGGTGGTAATTCCCCACAAGTTTAAGGCACCAACCTTTGCTAAGTATGACAGAGTTTCTTGTCCGAAGCTGCACCTCCGGTCATATGAAAGGAAGATTCAGCCGTACACTGCTGATAAGAACCTATGGATCCACTTCTTTCAAGACAGTCTCTCAGGGACCCAGCTTGAATGGTTCTACCAGTTGGACAGAGCCAGTATCCACAGTTGGGAAGATTTGGCTACTGCCTTCTACAGGCAGTACCAGTACAACTCCGACCTCGCTCCCACGCGTACCCAACTCCAGGGTATGTCAATGGGAATGGGCGAAGGATTCAAAGATTATGCTCAGAAGTGGAGGGACCTCGCCGGAAGAGTACAACCACCCTTGGCTGATCGGGAGCTTGTGGATATGTTTCTGGGGACCTTGTCTGGTCCATTTTTCAACCACCTGATTGGAAGCTCTTCGTCTGGGTTTACAGAGCTTATTATGACCGGTGAAAGGATTGAGGATGGTATTAAGGATGGTAAGATACAGAAGGGTGCCTCATCAAGCACCGAGAAAAAGCCTTTTAAGAAAGAGTCCAGTGCTGTCTACAGTTTGAAAAGCCAGAGTAGACCTGAACGCCGCCAAGCTGTTAATGCGGTTGTTATTTCAAGACCTGCTGGTGCTCCTCAGCACAACAATCAACAAAAAGACGAGAGACCTCGAAGGCAATTCACCGGTCTCAGCATGACTTTATCTCAGATTCTGCCACAGTTACTGAAAACCAATCTGGTGATTCCAAGGGAAGCCCCAAAGAATCCAAATACAACATCACCAAAGTATAACCCTAATGCCCGCTGTGCTTATCACTCTGATAGCCCGGGGCATAATACAGATGATTGTTGGTCTTTGAAGAACAAAATACAGGACTTAATTGATGTTAAGGAGATTGAGTTCGAGGCGCCCGAAAGACCTAATGTTGTGACTGCTCCTATGCCCAAGCATGGAGTAAATGCTATAGATGAAGACTCGTTTGTGGTTTCTGTGAATGACATTGTTACCCCTTTGATGACTATAAAGAAGAACCTTTTTCTAGCCAGTTTATTTCCGGGCTGTGACAAAGGTTGCCGTATGTGTTCTGTTCTACCTACCGGTTTCCATCTCTTGAAGTCAGGTGTCCAACGCCTGATGGATAGTAAAGAAATTCTGTTTGAGAAGACTGTTGTTCCCTTAGTTCATACTGAAAAAGTTGCCATTGTCACCATTTTCGACAATTCTTCCAAGGCTTCCTTGAGAAAGCCTGTTAGAATTACATCTGTTCCAAGAACCGCACCATTGATCATCATTGTTCCTGGGCCTATCCCCTACACCTCTGATAAAGCTGTCCCTTGGCACTACGGGGCTGATGTTTATTTTCATGGAGTTAAACAAGAGTTAGATGTTGATACTGACGTCAGCAATATTGTTGGACCTGCTAAAGTCACCCGCAGTGGAAGACTTTTCTCACCTGATATCTCTCCATCGACTGCCCGAAAACCTGTTGTTATTACACCTGCCAGTGTACCTGCTACCATTCCTGTTCAAGTTCCTATTCTTACCCCTGTCGCCGAGTCATCTGACACTCGGGGCAAAGGGACCACCAGTGAGCCTGCCCAGACGGAGGCACCGAAGACGATTACTGTTGAAGCTTCTAAACAAGAGATGGAAGAGATTCTGAAAATCATCAAAAAGAGTGACTACAATGTAGTTGAACAGCTGGGGCAAACCCCGTCCAAGATTTCCATGTTGTCACTATTGCTATGCTCAGAGGCCCATGCCAAGGCTCTGATTACATTTCTGAAGACTGCACACGTACCACAAGAGACATCAGCTGATCAGCTTAAAGATTGCATGGCCAATCTGACTGCTGATAATGGGTTGGGTTTCTCTGACGCCGACTTGACCGTTAAGGAGAAGAATCACAATGATGCCCTGCATGTCTCCATTGAATGCAAGGGAACTACTCTTGCTCATGTGTTAGTGGATACTGGTTCCTCATTGAACGTTTTGCCTAAGAAAGCTCTAGACCGGTTAGACTGTGAAGGGTTGGAGTTGAAACCAAGCAATATTGTCGTCAGGGCCTTTGACGGGTCTAAGAGGATGGTGCACGGAGAAGTTGATATCCTGATTAAGGTTGGTTCTCAGGTTTTCAATTCTACATTCTATGTGATGGACATTCGGCCATCTTATTCTTGTCTGCTGGGTCGTCCATGGATCCACAAAGCTGGGGCCGTAACATCAACACTCCACCAGAAGCTGAAGTACCCGGTCAAAGGGAAGATTGTGATAGTTCAAGGAGAGGAAGAGTACATGGTTAGCCACCTCAACTCTTTCCAATATGTAGAGATAGATGGGGAGTTCATCGAGACCCCATTTCAACACTTTGAAGAGGTTCCCCAGGCGCTGGCGTCATCTGAGGCTATTGGTGAAGATTCTCCTATGAAGATGGCTTCCTTTAAGGATGCCTGGGCTGTTGTTGAGAAAGATGGGTGTGCGAATTGGGGCCGACTCCATGATTTCACACAGAAGACTAACAAGTTTGGTTTGGGTTTCACTGCAGAGGCTCAAAGGGCTGTTCGGAATGCATGGATCGGAAGACCTCCCGTGTTCATCAGCAACTCGAGAGTAAATGCCATTGAAGACAATGTGGAAGAATCTGAGTTCGACAGCTGGATCTATCCTACGACCGACAGTGGACCAGGCAACTGGACAGCAAAGGACTTCATCCCTATTTCTTTTGTTACCCAATAATGAAACTTTTTGTTTTGAATTTGTAACAGACAATGTTTTAAACTTTACGGCCCTGTGTCTTACCCGGGGCACCGTGGCTTCATTTGTAAGGGCTTTATGTGTGTCATTTTCATATATCATTAATAAAAGCATTGGACGTTTCTTGCATTTCAAATTTTGCGCTCCCTGTTTTTCTTTTATTATATATTGCAAAACAACTATTTTACACACGCTCACATATACAGGTCTACATCCACTCTGGATCTCACTGGTAACAACTCTGCTACTGCCAGTTATGACTTCGAAAATCCGATCAACTTAGCCGAAGACGAAGGTGAAAATGATTGCGAAGTGGCTGGTGAACTTGCAAGATTGTTACTTCAGGAAGAGAGGGCTATACAGCCACATGAAGAGCCGGTGGAATCAGTGAATCTGGATACTGAGATAGACAAGAAAGAGGTCAAGATCGGTGTAAACCTGGAGCTTAGTATGAAGCAACGGTTAATTCAGATGCTGCGTGACTATGTTGAGATCTTTGCCTGGTCTTACAAATATATGCCTGGTTTGGATACTGATATTGTGGTTCATTGCCTGCCTACCAAGGAAGACTGTCCTCCCGTGAAACAGAAGGTCTGCCGAATGCGCCCAGAGATGTCTGAGAAAATCAAGGCTGAAGTTATGAAACAGTTTGATGCAGGTTTTCTAGCAGTTACTTGGTACCCTCAGTGGGTTGCCAACATGGTTCCTGTGCCGAAGAAGGATGGTAAGGTTCGAATGTGTGTTGACTATAGGGATCTGAACAGGGCAAGCCCCAAGGATGATTTCCCTCTACCTCACATCGATGTTCTGGCTGACAACACCGCCCAACACAAGGTATTCTCCTTTATGGATGGTTTCTCCGATTATAATCAGATTAAAATGGCTCCTGAAGACATGGAGAAAACTACCTTTGTTACTCAGTGGTGTACCTTTTGCTACAAGGTCATGCCTTTTGGAATGAAGAACGCTGAGGCGACGTATCAGCGCACCATGGTTGCTTTGTTTCATGACATGATCCATCATGATATTGAGGTATACATCGATGATATGATTGCAAGGTCCCAAACTGAGGAGGAACACCTTGACCATCTGCAGAAGTTGTTTGACAGGTTGGAGTTGTACAAACTGAGGTTGAACCCGAACAAGTGCACATTTAGGGTGAGATCTGGTAAGCTGCTGGGTTTTACCGTAAGCGACAAGGGTATCCAAGTGGATCCGGCAAAGGTGAAAGCTATACAAGAGATGCCAACTCCCAGAACAGAGAAAGAAGTCAGAGGCTTTCTGGGACGTCTGAACTACATTTCCCGATTCATCTCGCACCTGACTGCTACTTGTGAACCGATCTTCAAGTTACTGAAGAAAGATCAAGTAGTGCGTTGGAACAATGAATGCCAGGCCACTTTTGAAAAGATCAAAGAGTATCTCCAAGAGCCACCCATTCCGATTCCACCAATTGAAGGGAGACCTTTGATCTTATACTTGACTATGCTCGACAACTCAATGCGGTGTGTGCTGGGTCAGCATGACGAGTATGGCCGAAAAGAGCATGCTATTTACTACCTTAGCAAAAAGTTTACCGACTGTGAGACCCGATACTCACTGCTCGAGAAAACTTGTTGTGCTTTGGCATGGGCTGCTCGCCGGCTGAGACAGTATATGCTGACTCACACTACTCTATTAATTTCAAAGATGGATCCAATCAAGTATATCTTCGAGAAGCCTGCCTTGTCCGGAAGAATAGCAAGATGGCAGATGATCTTGACTGAGTATGACATCCATTATACAACCCAAAAGGCAATCAAAGGAAGTGTGTTGGTAGACCATTTGGCACACCAGGCAGTGGATGATTACCAGTCTATGAACTTCGAATTCCTGGACGAGAATATCATGTTGGTAACTGATTGTGAGACACCTGGACCGGATGAAGGACCTGAGGAAGGATACCGATGGTCTATGTACTTTGATGGAGCTTCAAACGCTTTGGGTAATGGAATTGGCACTGTGATCATATCTCCTAAAGGCTCTCATACTCCGTTTACCGCCCGACTATGTTTCAACTGCACCAACAATATGGTGTAGTATGAGGCGTGCATTATGGGTCTTCGAGCAGCAATTGACCTAAGGATTAAGTTTCTGAGTGTCTTCGGAGATTCCGCTCTCGTGATCAGTCAGATCAAAGGCGAGTGGGATACGAGACACCCTAATCTTATTCCTTACAAGGAGTATGTATTAACGTTGCTTCCCCATTTCTAGGAGATAACCTTTGAACACTTCCCTAGAGAGGAGAATCAGTTGGCGGACGCGCTGGCTACGATGTCTTCTTTGTTCAAAGTCAATTGGGACAACGAGGCTCCCCGGATCATTATCGAAAGATTAGGCGAACTTGCACATTGCTGTGATATTGAGACTGAAGAGGTAACCGAAAAGCCCTGGTTTCATGAGGTGAAAAGGTATCTTGAAGCTCAGGAATACCCCGAGGGTGCATCTGTTAATGACAAGAAGTTTCTGAGGAGGTTCGCGGCGAAGTTCTTCATCAGCAATGGTATCCTTTACAAGCGTAACCATGATTCGACCTTACTGCGTTGTGTGGATAAGAATGAAGCATAAAGGATCATGGTGAAGTTACATGAAGGTACTTTCGGGACTCATTCCAGTGGACACACCATGGCAAAGAAAATCCTCCGGGAAGGATATTATTGGTCCAAAATGGAAGCTGACTGTTATCAGCATTCTCGGACATGTCACAAGTGCCAGGTCTATGCTGATAAGGTGCACATACCTCCAGTTCCTCTAAACGTATTGACTGCACCTTGGCCTTTTGCAATGTGGGGCATCGATATGATCGGCGAGATCAGACCTACGGCATCCAACGGGCATCATTTCATCCTGGTAGCTATTGATTACTTTACGAAGTGGGTTGAAGCAACTTCCTTTGCTACCGTAACCAAGAACGTCGTGGCATGGTTCATTCGGCACAATCTGATCTATCGATATGGTGTACCAGAGAGGATCATTATGGACAATGGTACCAATCTCAACAACCAAATGATCACTGAGCTCTGCAAACAATTCAAGATACAACATCACAACTCTTCTCCCTACCGGCCGAAGATGAATGGGGCTGTTGAAGCGGCCAATAAGAACATCAAGAAGATTGTGCAGAATATGACAGTGACATACAAAGATTGGCAGGAGATGTTACCGTTTTCTCTTCATGGATACTGTACCTCAGCGCGGACGTCGACAGAGGCAACACCCTACTCCTTGGTATATGGCATGGAGGCAGTCTTGCCCATTGAAGTTCAGATACCTTCTCTTCGGATCATGAAGGATGCAGGTTTAAACGAAGATGACTGGATTCAGACCCGGCTTGATCAACTGAATTTAATCGACTAAAAGAGACTTACTGCTATTTGTCATGGTCAAACGTACCAAAAGCGAATGATCAAGGCATTTAACAAGAAAGTTAGACGACAAGAGTATCAAGTTGGAGATCTGGTAATCAAGCGCATTATACTACCTCAAGGTGATCCCAGGGGAAAATTGACCCCTACTTACGAAGGGCCATTTGTGGTTAGGAACATTTTCTCAGGCGGAGCTATGATTCTAACCACCATGGATGGTGATGACCTTCCTCACCCCGTCAATGCAGACATAGTGAAAAGATACTACGCATGATCAAAGACCCGCTAGGTTGACTGGCCTAGGCAAAAATAAGGGCTTCCCGGCGAGCCAAAAGGGTTCGGGCAAAAATAAGGGATGAAAATGAAAAAAAATCTGTACACCCGGCAAGTCGAAAACCTGAAAAGGAGGCTTGGGAAAAAAAGGGTATCCCGGTGGACTGAAAACCCAAAAGGGCGGTCCAGGAAAAAATTAGGGATCAAAGCGTAACATTATGTCTCATTGGATCACCTTGCATCCAGACTTCGGTATCGACTATCAAGCTCAGACGACACTAATCAATCTGATCTACCTTCAACCAAGTAGCAAAGTGATGAGATGCTCGAAGACATAAAGGCAATAGCAGAGTTGGAACCCAGTGGGATTATTCACATAGCTGTTTTGTTTAGCTTTTCACAAATTGTGTAAATTCTATTATTTGGTGGCGTTCTCTTACTAGGACGTCAGCCTCTTGTACAAAAATGCATATTTACAGGCCAAACTTCAAAATCAATACAATTCATTTTCAAAGAAATTTCAAACTGTTTTTCCTTTATCTGTTTTCTTTTGCAAAAGAACGTCCAATGTTCATTTTTGATATATGCATTTGACATTAATTGCTGCTCATGAATATTTACATGTGAAACAAAAGACAATTACGGGTAATATCAGAAACAAGGGAAATAATAATTGTCCGGACTGTATAGTTTCTTTGTCCACCAGGTACAAAGGTAGATTCATCTGAAGAATATGGCTAAGATACTTTCACTCCCCGCAGAGTAAGACAATAATGATAGCTCTCCCCAAGCAGAGTTTATCTACCATCAACACTAAAAAGACTTGATATCCCCGGTAGTCTTAATATTCCCCAACGGAGTATAAGAATGTTCCCCGGCAGAATACAAGATACCACCAGTGGAGTCTAAATTTTTCCCAGCACGGTCTAAAATGCTTCCCCAACGGAGTTGAAACATCATCCCCAGTAGACTCTAGAAGTTTATCCCAAGCGGAGTACAAAATAAATCTCCCCAGCCGAGTTCCAAGGATCGTTCCCAGCAGAATTCAGAGGATTATCCCCACAAAAGCCTAACAGGGTTATCCCCAGCAAGTTGCAACTGAAAGATCGTCGCCAACGAAGTTCTTTCCTTTCACAAACAGGAGTTCAATCCTCAACAGATTCAGTATCACCAGCAACGGTAATCCATCCCTAGCGAAGTTTATCAGTGGAATCTTCAGCAGAGCATCTCTTCCCCATAGGGTGATCTCCTCATCAGTTTATTCCCCAACGGAGTTATCTTCTCCTACAGGTTTATTCTCACAATCACCTTCGTTCATCATCCCCAGCAGAAACGAAGAATTCAACTCTATTCTCCAGCAACTATCTGGGATTTATTTTCCCCAGCTAGAAACATTACATTTCCATACATCATGATACATGCATATACGCATCATATAACACAATCTCATTTATGTTGAGAACATCATTGCTTGATCCATATCATACATTGCATATGACTGACCTTTACCTTTCAGGAAAGATGCATTTAAGTTCTCAGCTATGTCAAAGACCTCCTCTGGTTCAGTCAGATCGACGATAAGATCTCCCTGATTCGTATTCCAGTTGAAGTTATTCCAAGACCTTGTCTGGTCCAGTTAAATCGATTCCTAAAGATTTTTCTGATGCCGATCCAGTCAAAGTTAATCCAAGACCTCTTCTGGTTCAGTTAGATCGCCGCGAAGATCTCCCTGATTCGTATTCCAGTTGAAGTTATTCCAAGACCTTGTCTGGTCCAGTTAAATTGATTCCTAAAGATTTTTATGATGCCGATCCAGTCAAAGTTATTCCAAGACCTTGTCTGGTCCAGTTAAATCGATTCCTAAAGATTTTTCTGATGCCGATCCAGTCAAAGTTATTCCAAGAACTTGTCTGGTCCAGTTAAATCGATTCCTAAATATTTTTCTGATGCCGATCGAGTCAAAGTTAATCCAAGACCTTGTCTGGTCCAGTTAAATTGATTCCTAAAGATTTTTCTGATGGCAATCCAGTCAAAGTTAATCCAAGACCTTGTGTGGTCCAGTTAAATCGATTCCTAAAGATTTTTCTGATGCCGATCCAGTCAAATTTATTCCAAGACCTTGTCTGGTCCAGTTAAATCGATTCCTAAAGATTTTTCTGATGCCGATCCAGTCAAAGTTAATCCAAGACCTCCTCTGGTTTAATCAGATCGCCGATAAGATCTCCCTGATTCATATTCCAGTTGAAGTTATTCCAAGACCTTGTCTGGTCCAGTTAAATCGTTTCCTAAAGATTTTTCTGATGCCGATCCAGTCAAAGTTATTCCAAGACCTTGTCTGGTCTAGTTAAATCGATTCCTAAAGATTTTTTTGATGCCGATCCAGTCAAAGTTAATCCAAGACCTCCTCTGGTTCAGTCAGATCGCCGATAAGATCTCCCTGATTCGTATTCCAGTTGAATTTATTCCAAGACCTTGTCTGGTCCAGTTAAATCGATTCCTAAAGATTTTTCTGATGCCGGTCCAGTCAAAGTTAATCCAATACCTCCTCTGGTTCAGTCAGATCGCCAATAAGATCTCCCTGATTCGTATTCTAGTTGAAGTTATTCCAAGACCTTGTCTGGTCTAGTTAAATCGATTCCCAAAGATTTTTCTGATGCCGATCCAGTCAAAGTTAATCCAAGACCTCCTCTGGTTCAGTTAGATCGCTGCTAAGATCTCTCTGATTCATATTCCAGTCGATGTTCAGACCACCTACCAACAGTCTCCAAATGGCTTCTGTAAGCCCATTCCCGAAATCATCAGGCTGATACCACTTCATGCGAGTGCAAATTTCTGGGCACTCTAGTGTTCAATCATCTTCCACCTTCGGATCACGAAAGGCCCGAAAGCCAATCTATATCCTCAGGTTTAAAAAGATTGAACAGGGGCAGCTGTTGTACCCCAAAAATTTCCCTCTCATATTTCCCAAGACATTGCAAGAATAATCTCCAAGTTACTCAAGATTGCTCAAGAGTTGGACAGTCAAGCTATCTTCTAAGGCAGTCAACCTCAAATTAGGGTTTTGCGTTGCATCAAGGTACTTGCATCCAAATGACCTCAAGTTCTCCCCAATGTCCTAATATGTTCTCAATTTCATCCATGTCAAATTTCAAGCCTTGCATAGGAAGTTTGGTCAGTCAATTGCTTAAGAGGTCCAAAAATCGACTGTGCTAGGGCAAAAGTCAATTGTGACCCAAATACAGTCAAACTTCAAGATTTTTTGTCAACATTCTCATTTTGAAGGATATTTCATCATTTTATCAAGGATTGATCATGATTCATCAAGGATTGCTCAAAATTCATCAAGATTCAAAAGTTGCTAAATTAGGGTTTTGTAGGAAAAGTCAACTCAACTTTGACCAAGCAAAACTTTCTCATACTTTATGACAAATTACCCATCCAAAGCTCATTTTTAATAGGATGCAATTTCCTACAATCCATCTTCATACCCCAAGATCATAAAATGCACTCACAAGAAGTTATAAATTTGGACATTATAGGTCATTTTTGAAAGTCAACAAAAACACCTTTTTTGCCAAACCTTATAACTTGAGCATGGAATATCAAAATGCAATGAGACCAAAAGGGTTGGTTAGAGGACATCTCAAGATTTCTAAAATGTCCAGGAACACTTCCAAAAGTTCAAAATTGAAGAAGTTATGCATTGTTGAAGTTGGGCATTTTTGCAAAATTGCCAAAAGTCAACTATCCCCAAAACATCAAATTTTGTCAAATGGGCCCATTCTTTTCCACTTGATTTGATCTTGTCACACTACACACGTGTCCTAGCTTCAGCCTTGTGTCCATTTATTAATTTTTCTATTTTATTTGATTTTTTATTGAATTAATTCATTTTTAATCAATTTAAATCAAATAAAATCCAAATATTGATTACTTAGGATCTTTTTTGGTTGTTATAGGTCTTAATTATCATCATGATCATGATCAAACTCGTATCAGCCATTCCATGAGCAAAAAGATTGAATTTTGGACAAGTTTGGAAAGTTATCAATGGTGAATCAAATCATATCTCCAAGCATTGATTTACAAAGATTCAAGACCCAATTGTTGACCTAATCCAATGTTGCATACATATACAAGCCAAAAGGCACGAGATTTTGAGGTTGGAGGCTGCAGAATCACAAAAAGAAAACTTGAAAAATTGTCAAAAAAGCTTGAAACTGAAATCACTCCTAGAGGCGAATTCAAAGGCAAAACTCAACGTGAATCTATTGTTGGACATCCACTAAAGCGAAGCCAACTCAAAACCAATCCCCTTATACGTTCTAAAGCGCTGTAAGTCTCTGAAAATACTGCCTTGCATTTGAAATCGAAACTCCATGTTCTTGCATATTTTTGACAAAATCTTTGCATATTCATGATCCTTGTCCAATTTGCAAGCTTTCTGCATTAGCCAATTATATTTATATGGTCTATAACCCCCTAGCCGAATCTAGGGTTCTTGGTTCTTGTTTTTTGGGCATTTTATTTGCAGGAAAAATTGATGCCATTGATGGACATAGGCATGATCAGTGGAGGAAGACGAACATGTCCATGGTCTTGGATTGTGTTTTCATGGCCTAGAACCAATTTTAGGAATGAGTTACGGATTTAGCTGCGGATATAAATCCGTAGGTAAATATCCAGGTTTCGACGAGGAAGACGATGACGCATCCCCCTCCCATTCGCTGATTCAAACTTCACGCTTTATTTTTTTTGTTTTCTGGCATTTATTTGTTTTTCCCATATTATTATTATTACCTAATACACTAACGATGAAGCATAGTGGTGTAGTGGTAAGCGCGTTGTGCAATGACTCACAGGACCTGGGTTCGAATCTTAGGTCCCCCATATGCATATTATTATTTTGCTTCAGGTGTTCCAGCGCGCTTAAGCAATTATGGCCTATCATACACCCTCCTCCAATCACTTGCCAGATGGCCCCAGGCCAGATCTGGTGGTCCAGAATGATTGTGCATCATGCTCTCAAGTCAAACGTGCCACATGGAATTCCAGAAGTCAACCAGGCCTGCTTGTATTGGGCCACCAAAATTGCTATCCCAACCTCCCAAAATCAGGCCCATATATTTCTAACTCTCTTTATTTTTTTTATTATTTCATTTAACTATTGTTATTATTTTTAATTTAATTAACCAATCAAGCTTTTTCTTAATAAAATCAAAAAGAACAAAAAAAAATATTTTATTTATTAAAATTAAATTCAGCACTTTATTTTTGTAAATAAATATTAATTTAATTAATTTAGTCTAATTAATAATTAACTTTAATATCTTTTGCAATAATTAAAATTAATTTAGATAATTAGGTTTTACTAACATTGATTGATTTATTTTTATTTCTTTAAATACTCAAAAATCCAAAAATATCATTTTATTAATTAATTAGTTTGTTTATTAATTTAATAATTAATTTAGATCTAATTTCTTTTTAATTCAAAAAAACCAAAAAAATCTTTTTCTTTAATAATCAAAGGGTCAAAACCCTAAAACTTGCGCCCGATCTAATTTCCCGCACGCGATCCATTTTATTCAATATTGTATCTGTTTCCGGAATGTTATAGCTTAATAGGACTTTACTATTTTTACCGCTTTATTTATTTTCCGCATTTTAATTTCAAGGGTTGCTTTTGGCGATGTAAATACCCGACGCCTTGTAATAGTTAGTTTAATTTCCGCAATTTAATTTCCGCAACTTATAAACTGTTAGATGTTTGATAATAGGGAATGCATGACAAGATTGAATGTTTAAACCTAAAATCAACATAGATCACCATTAACATGTACAAAGATAAAATTAACTGAAAACAACACATTCACACATGCGCACTTCTAGGGTACACCCCACTTGGTTGCCTTCGTACGCGGTCATTAAGTATAGGTCACTTTAGAGGTCGCCCTCTTATCCAAAGATCATAGTCGCCTCAAAACAGTTGCCTCGAATATTGTTGCCTCAAAACAAATGATCTAAGACATTAGAGTTACCGTTAAGGCGTCCTAACATTGCTTTAGTGACCACACGTCCCTTAATCGAATTGACCCTTAAACTCCAACGACGGTGCTACCTACTCATTCATAGTGGGATAGCACTGTTTAAAGGACATTAGCACATATTTATTCCTTTTTTCGAATAGGTATATGGTTCTTAAGTACTTGCTCTTTCAAAAAACAAAAACTTTTCACACTTACACTTTTCGAACAAAGTTTTCAAAAACACTTCATATGATCGAAGTTTTCAAACAAAAACTTTTTCAAACCCACAAACACAAAGAAAAGCAATTTTGAAAATAATATGAGCAAGTACCTAAGAGCCCGTGGATAACCACGGATAGAAAGGGTGCTAACACCTTCCCTTTCTATAATCCACCCCCTGAACCCGAGAAACATCTCGAAAAAGGAATTTTTCTATGCTTTTTTCCTTTCCTTGTTGGATAAAATAAAAGACGGTGGAGACTCTTGCTTACCGTGACATTTTGCGAAAACAAACGCAAAACGCAAACCAGCATTCCAAAAACAGTCAGTTCTTTCCCACTGTATCACACACGGCATGAA
Organism: Vicia faba; assembly: GCA_948472305.1. Taxonomy (NCBI): domain Eukaryota; kingdom Viridiplantae; phylum Streptophyta; class Magnoliopsida; order Fabales; family Fabaceae; genus Vicia; species Vicia faba. The sequence goes on along the minus strand of OX451736.1, from coordinate 1,002,471,052 downwards.
ATGTCACTATCCAGCACACCTGGGGCAGTCTAGTCAAGATTCCAAGGAATCTCTCAAAGAATTGTTGAATAACCAGGGGAAAATTTCCATGTATGTCACTCAAGGGGCAATGCTATGTTGATCATGGGTTTGAATAATATCCACTATGAATATTTCCGGTACCATCAAATTTCTTATCTGTATCAATAATATCATATGGTGTCAGTATCAGATGGTGTCAGTATCATGTCTTCAGATCCTCCCATGACAATTCTTAGAAAATTCTAAGACTTGACCAAATATCTTGGGCACCACCAATTTGTTTATCTTCGCCAGTAGTAACAGATGATGTCAGTATCAGGTCTTCAGTTTCTTCAACAATAGTCTTAGAAAATATCTCTAGGAAGTTCAGGGCTACCAAAAATGTAATCAAAATCTCAAGCGTCAAGGTGCACTAGATTAACCCTAAGGGAAAACAGGCTCCCACATAAAGGGTCATGTGCGACAAAGAAAACATTTTCTGGCATTACTACAACACTTACTACTAGGGGCAGTGACAAATCTCCCCAAGATCCTTCTCATAGGATGACTCTCAGCCAGAGTATCAATCTCTAAAAATTTCTCACTAGATGAGTCGACCTCAGGAACCCTCGAGGATTTTCCCAATGAAGAAGACACCTCCCCAACAGACCGATAACAGGGTTTATTTCCCCAAAAAACTATATATTCCCCAGCTTGAGTTTGCCTCTCTGACTACTACAAATCAGAGGACCACAACTCCTCTTCCTCAGTAGACTACTCTACAATCCCCAGCAAGTTACTGTGAAGCCTGGACCCAACCATATATCAGTTTAACTTCGACTCCCCAGTAGAGAAACGAACAACTAAGACTCCTGAACTCCTTTTCCCCCAAGCAAGAATCAACACTCTCCACATAGTTTTCAATATTCCCCAGCGGAGCTCTCCTCAAACAACAAAACAGGAATCCTTGGTGGAAATATTCTAAGCAAAGTTTGAAGACACACCTACTCTTCAACAAACAGTCCGGGATTTAATGACTCCCCAGCATTTGTCAAGGATTTATTTTCCAAGACAAAGATACATTCAAAATAACATTTTACCCTTCGTGCATCATATTACATACATGACAAGTGCAAACGACACAATCTCATTTACTTTGAGAACATCATTGCACCATGCATTTCATACATCATGACATTGCATACAACTAACGTTTTACCTTTTTGAGGAAAAGGTTAATCAATAGATGGCTGTGATCGGTGGAAATAGAACTGACTATTTTAAAGCTGGTTCGCGAAATGTCGCGGTAAGCAAGAGTCGCCCATGTCTTTTATGTTCTCCAACAAGGAAAGGACAAAAGCAAAGCAAAATTCCTTTTCGAGATGTTTCTCGGTTCGGGAGGTAGATTATAGAAAGGGAAGGTGTTAGCACCCTTTCTATCCATGGTTATCCATGGGCTCTTAGGTACTTGCTCACTATGTTTTCAAAAATTGTTTGCTTTTCAAGTGTTTGTGGGTTTTGAAAAAAAGTTTCGTTTTGAAAACTTCTAGGTAAATCTTGTATCAGTCCTCAAGAGTGTATGAAGTGTTTGTTTGAAAACTTTTTGAAAGTATAGGTGCGAAAAGTATTTTTTGTTTTTTGAAAGAGCAAGTACCCAGGAGAAATCTACCTACTCTAAGGAATTAAGCTGTGTAAGAGTCCTTTAGACAGTACTATCCCCCTATTGAGAAGTAGGTAGCACCGTCGTTGGACTTATTCGGGTCAATTCGATTATAGGGACAATGTGGTCACCAAAGTAATAGTAGGACGCCTTAGCGGTAACCCTAATGTCCTAGATCCTTTTTATCCGAGGCAACCGTTTCGAGGCAACTGGATCTTTAGACAGGAGGGCGACCTCTAAAACACCCTATACTTGACGACCACCTCGAGGCAATCAAGTGAGGCGTACCCTAGGAGTGGCATGTGCATGTGTGTCAAGTTCATGTTAAATTGTCTTGTACATGTTATTGGTGAGCTACATTTTGATTTTATTTTTCATACAAGTCTTGTCATGCATAATTAACAGTTAATAAGTGCGGAAAATAAATTGCGGAAAGTGAATCTACGCTATTACAAGGCGTCGGGTATTTACATTGTCAAAAACATAACCCTTGAAAATAAATGCGAGGAAATTAAAGAAAGCGATAAAAGCCCTAATTAACTATTACATTCTTGGAGCAGATACAAAAATATAATCAAAATAATAAAGTGCGCGCAAAGAAATTGAATCAGGACGTCCTTAGGGTTTTGACCCTTTTTGAGAAAAGAAAGTAATTTGTCCTTTTTTGCATTTAATTAAATATTAAACCTAGAACTAATTAATTAAATAATTACAAGAAAAAAGTATTTTTATATTTTTTAATGTTTTAATGAAAATAAAAATAAAAAATAAAAAAGAGATTAAAATTATCAAAAGAAAAACCCTAATTCTATGTTAATTTTATTTATTATGAAAAAGATTAAAGTTAACCTAATTTAAAACAACTAAACTAATTAATTAGAATTTATTTACAAAAATAATTATTAATAGTGAAAATAATAAATAATAAAATAAATAATATTTACATTTTTTATGGTTTGAATTTATTATGAAAAATAATTATTTATGTTAGTTAAATAAATAATAATAATAATAATAGTTAGAAATTAGTAAAAGAAAAATAAAAGAAAAAAAGATTTAACCAGGGGGGTGTGTTGGCCCTTAGGAGGTTTTGTTAGCAATTCCAAGACCCATTAACATCAAGCCTTCGTTGACTTTCTGGATCAAGTGCCTGTTGGTTGACTGAGTGCATGGTGGTCACTCATCCTTTGTCATCAGATCTAGGCTTAAGGACACATGGCGCCTGATTGTTTGAGGTGTATAGTGGAATTCATTTGGACATCTGCATGAAATCACGTTAAACAAAATAATATGGATTTTTTGGTGGACCTGGGAATCGAACCCAGGTCCCAATGGTTACCAGACAACACACTAACCACTACTCCACTCGCCTGCGTTTGTTAACATAATGGATAATGAACATAATATATAAAAAGATCAATTATGCTGGAGATTATGAAAACGCGCGCGTTTTATTTGAACGCTCCAATGGCACGTCACCACGTCTTCGTCTCCTTCGCTGAAACCTGCAAATAATAAACAGATAACGGGGCTTTTTAACCCCCACAAAACATGCTGAGGAATAATAGCGATTAGCTCCACAAGCAATATAAATATGGCGCGATGGTTGGGTTCAATTCATCCGGTTGCAACGATTACAACCATAGGCATGAGAAGTCTCAATTTTACTGGATGTGGAAAACCCCAATTTTGAGATTCAAGAACCCTAGAATTCGTTAATGGTATTTCTTGATTCTGGACACCATAATGCAATTCACCTGTACCATTAGCTTCAGAGAGGTTCTAGCAATGCAAAGCACACAAAAAATCTCGTTAATGAAGCATGAATAATGAATTACGATTGTGAAAAAAAGTACCAAACCATATGACTATAAACGGCGATTTCTTGAGGTTAAACGCTTGGTTTTGGTTCCTACACCTTCCTGGGGATCCCTGTAATGGATTAGAATTAACAAAAAGCTCTGAATTAACCTGGAATTAGGAAAACAGTTTTCAAGTTTTTCTTGATTTTTTTCAATGTTGCATATGGCTTTCTGCAGCAATTATCACGTGTCAGGCATTAGGGTTTGGTTGTGTGCATATATGGGAATCATTCTAGGTCAAAGTTTGGGCCTTAATCCATGTGTATGGGAGAATTAGGTTTACACTTTCCTCCATTGACAAAACTTTCCAAATTTGAATCAAATCCAAGATTTTATGCACAAAAAACCCTAGCACTAATTTGTTAGTTGGCACATGATATATGAAAGCTGTTCAAATCATAAAGATACCATTCCATTGATTTTTAGATTTTATTTGAATTATTATAGATTTAAAATGAATTAAATCAATAAAAATTAAATAAAATAGATAAATAAATGTTTGATCTTGAAATTAATCATGGGACACGTATGTGGCATGACAAGGCTGAATCAAGTGGAAGAAAGTGGGCCCTTTTGTTAAAAATTGAAGTTTTAAGGATAGTTGTCTTTTGCAAATTCATGAAACTTTCCCAACTTCTCCAATGCATATCTTGCTCAATATTGATCATATGGACATGTTCTTGGACATTTTGGAAAGGTCTTGAAGTCCTCTAACCAATGCCTTTGGTCCCATGTCATTTGGATTTACCAATCTTAAGTTATGGTCTTTGACTTAAAGTGCATTTTTGTTGACTTTTGAAATTGACCTATAATGTAGAAATTGATAACTTTTTGTGAGAGCATTTCTTGGACTTGGAATGTGAAGATGAGTTGTAGGAAATGTCATCCCCTTCAAAATGAGCATTGGATGGGATTTTTCTAATGAATCATGAAAAAGTTATGCCTTAGTCAAGATACAGTTGACTTTTCTACTGTCCAAAAATAGTAACTTTTGCATCTTTGATGATTTTTGAGCCATTCTTGTGGAATCATGATCAAAACTTGATCAAATGATGATTGTGGACTCAAAACAAGATGTTGACCAAAAATTCTGAATTTTGACTGCCAAATGACCATTTTCCCCCTATAGTTGACTGTGAAGCAAATGGAGTTTTTGACTGGGCAAGTTGACCCTGTGAGTCTTGAGACTTGACATGTAGATGCTTGACAATGTTTATAGGCATATGAGACTTGATTGAGCCATTGAAAACCTCAAATTCCATGAAAGAACCAAAACCCTAATTTTGACTGGCTTAGGAGAGTGTTTGACTGTGCAATCCTTGAGGAATCTTGAAGAATATGGGAGGGAAAATTTTGGGGTACAACAGTTGCCCCTGTTCAATCTTCTTAGACCTGAGGATGTAGATTGGCTTGCGTGCCTTTCGTGATCCGAAGGTGGAAGATGATTGAACACTAGAGTGCCCAGAAATTTGCACTCGCATGGTGTAGTATCAGCAGTGTGATGTCGGGAATGGGCTTACAAATGCCATTTGGATAGATGATGGATAGGAGGATAGGCTTATAGATGCCATCTGGAGATGTGACAGAGTCTTGTCAGGAATGGGCTTATAGATGCCATTTGGAAATGTAATGGATAGTTGTGGAGATGGGCTTAAAGATGCCATCCGGAAGTGTCGATCGCGTAAGAGATTCCTTAGCGAAAACTTGCGTACCTGAGAAAGAAAGATAATTTCCTGGCCTGTTACAGGGGTTTATCTTCAAACTCTTCATGTAGATATGCCCTGGCTAGATACAGGTATCGAATCTACAATCAATTACTCACAGATATGCCCTGGCTAGATACAGGTATCGAATTTGGAATTAGTCGTCTACAAATATGCCCTGGCTAGATACAGGTATCGAATATATAAACTCTTCATGCAGATATGATCTGGCTAGATACAGGTATCGAATCTACAATCAATTACTCACAGATATGCCCTGGCTAGATACAGGTATCGAATTTGGAATTAGTCGCCCACAGATATGCCCTGGCTAGATACAGGTATCGAATCTGGAATAAGTCGTCTACAGATATGCCCTGGCTGGATACAGGTATCAAATCTCTAAACTCTTCATGCAGATATGCCCTGGCTAGATACAGGTATCGAATCTACAATCAATTACTCACAGATATGCTCTGGCTAGATACAGGTATCGAATCTGGAATTAGTCGTCTACAGATATGCCCTGGATAGATACAGGTATCGAATCTCTAAACTCTTCATGCAGATATGTGCTGGCTAGATACAGGTATCGAATCTACAATCAATTACTCACAGATATGCCCTGGCTAGATACAGGTATCGAATATGGAATTAGTCATCTACAGATATGCCCTGGCTAGATACATGTATCGAATCTCTAAACTCTTCATGCAGATATACCCTGGCTAGATACAGGTATCGAATCTACAATCAATTACTCACAGATATGCCCTGGCTAGATACAGGTATCGAATCTGGAACAAGTCGTCTACAGATATGCCTTGGCTGGATACAGGTATCAAATCTCTAAACTCTTCATGCAGATATGCCCTAGCTAGATACAGGTATCGAATCTATAATCAATTACTCACAGATATGCCCTGGCTGGATACAGGTATCGAATCTGGAATTAGTCGTCTACAGATATGCCCTGGCTAGATACAGGTATCGAATCTCTAAACTCTTCATGCAGATATGCCCTAGCTAGATACAGGTATCGAATCCATAATCAATTACTCACAGATATGCCCTGGATGGATACATGTATTGAATCTGGAATTAGTCATCTACAGATATGCCCTGGCTAGATACAGGTATCGAATCTCTAAACTCTTCATGCAGATATGCCCTGGCTAGATACAGGTATCGAATCCACAATCAATTGCTCACAGATATGCCCTGGCTAGATACAGGTATCGAATCTGGAACTTCAAACTCTTCATGCAGATATGCCCTAGCTAGATACAGGTATCGAGTCCATAATCAATCGCTCACAGATATGCCCTGGCTAGATACAGGTATCGAATCTGGAACTGCGAAAGTTGATGATAGTCGTCTTTTGATTGATCTTTTCCTGAAAAGGCAAAACGTTAGTTGTGTGCAATGTCATGATGTATGAAATGCATGATGTCATGACGTTCTCAAGAATAAATGAGATCGTGTTGTATGCACTTTATCATGTATGTAAATAGGATGTATGAAATGTGAAATGTCTATGAATGTATTTTCGTCTAGGAAAATAAATCCTTGACGAATACCGGGAGTTTGTTGAATCCTGGGCTGATGTTTGAAGAGTAGAGTTCTTCGTTTCCACTGGGGATGATGATTGCAAGGATAAACCGGTAGGAGAAGATGACTCCGTTGGGGAATAAACTGGGTGAAGAGATTACTCTGTGGGGAATTACTCTGTGGGGAGAGATACTTCGCTGAGAATTTGACGATAACTCCGCTGGGGATACCGTTGATAAGCTTTGTTGGGGATTTTGATGAACTCCGCTGGGGGTAGGAAGAGCTTCGCCGAGGACGATCTTTCCTTTGCAATTTGCTGAGGATAACCCAGTTATAGGCTCTGGTGGGGAATAACCTTTGACTAAGGCTGGGGAGAGATTCGTTCTGCAGGGGATAAGCTTCCAGAATCTACTGGGGATAAGCTTCCAGAATCTACTGGGGATAAGCTTCGACTCTCACGGGGGAACTTTTTGGACTGCACTGGGGAATGACTCCACTGGGGTGTCTGGTATTCTGCCGGGGAACAATCTTATATTAAGACTGTCGGGGATCCTTGTTGAGGAATATCTGTATACTCCGTTGGGGAATGTTGAGATCTTCTGGGGATACCCAATTTTTTTAGGACTGACAGTAGGCTAACTCTGCTTGGGGAGAGTATCGCTGACTTGCTGGAGATACCGTGCCTTTTTAGGGATGATGAGAGACCAACTCTTCTTGGGGAGAGTACGGCTGAGTCTACCTTGTACCTGGAGGAAAGCACAGCTTGATTTCTTAGACAATTCTTATTGCCCCAGTTTCTATGGGAGAAGGTACCTGTGGAGGTCTTTGACAACTGCCGATTGACAAATCTTCTTCTGGTAGGCAAGTGACAAGATGCCGGGACATAGTCGTACACTGTGATCCCTAACTTTTTCCTGGACCACCCTTTCGGGTTTTCAATCCACCGGGATACCCATTTTTGCCCAAGCCGCCTTTTCAGGTTTTCGACTTGCCGGGTGTACAATTTTTTATTTTCATCCCTTATTTTTGCCCGAACCCTTTTGGTTCGCCGGGAAGCCCTTATTTTTGCCTAGGCCAGTCGACCTAGCGGGTCTTTAATTATGCGCAGTATTTTTTTCGACTATGTCCACGCTCTCAGAATGTAGGGAGTTGTCACTGTCAGTAGAGTTGTGTTTCCATATTACCAGAAGATGTTTGATCGTACCAGATTTGTCGCTGGAATTCATGCCCAATGCCCTAAGTGACTCAGACGGGGATTTGCCCCTGGCTATTTGGCATTTGAGAGATTCTCTGAATCTTGACTTAACTGCCCTAGATGATGGACAATGATCCTGTCTGCCCCTTGATTGGAAGTGTTTCTTGTTGAGAAGACTTTTGTTCACTGGATATTCGTCGCGCGAATTTCTCTACTGTTCGAACAAATAGTCATATGCAAACAATGTTATTTTAAGAATGCAAAGCTTATGTCTGTCTTGAAGTTTTTGAAAATGCAGTTTTTAATAAAACAAGCGAATTTTTGTAAAACGTGATGTCAACTCAAGATTTTACAGCGAGCCCTACAGGAGTCAGGATACCTTTTGTAACAGTATGCTTTCGAACTAACCCATGCTTCAGCTAGGACTTTCAAGGGTTATAACGTGGCCTGGTTCACGGTTTAAGAAACAAAGGATAATGGCTCAAATTTTATTTGTACCCACCCGCTCTTCGTGATGTTCTTCGATCCTAAACTCAGCTAATCGTGCATTAGACCTTGTTTGAGTCTTTGCTCTGATATTCCAGTGATGGTTCGGATACTGACAGTTTATTTTGACCAGGCAGTCATTCCTTTTAGTTGAGGGTTTGTAGGACCTCTTTCTTTTGATTTTGTTATCCCTATTTTTTGCCTGAACTGTTTCTTTTGTAATTACAGTCAGCGGGATGCCCCATTTTTGTAAGTCTCCTTCATAGGTTTTGACTTGTTGGGCTTTAGTTTTTTTTTTTTGGTAATGACTTCCTGTCTTTATGATTATTCGGAACCATCGCTGTCTTTGTTTTGGAAGGACTCTTTTGATGCCATTCATTGGGCACCTGGATCACTGAGTGATGCCCTTCATTGTGCACCTGGATCAACTGAGAGAACTACCCTGCCCCAGGTTATGATTAAGGGTTTTAATTTTCGAAAAGAAAAACTCCAACTTCTTTGGCTCAGAGGGGTTGACGAGGGATTATCTTCCTTATTACTCCACTATTTTAGGATTTGAACAAAATGCCTGTACATCGTCAATGGGGTCTTGTTCAAAAGCATACTGTAAAGATGGCGGTATCGTTTTCGTCATCCTCCCTCAAAAGGCTTAGAATTTTTAATCAAGAGTTGAACATCAAAACAATGAAAGCAATTTGAATATAGTGAATACAAATGGATTGATTCAAAACAGACATATGCGATGCATTGATAAAGTAATAAAGTTCGACATGAATAAATGTTTGAACAATTACAAATTGAAAATTCCAATGAACAAAAAGTCTTCTCGTCTCAGGACTTGTCACTTCAAATGGTGAACCATGGAGGGATAGTAGAAAAACTCAGCGTGACCACCCTGGGTGAACTCCACTGCTCCTTCATCAATCAGGTCCTGGATCTTGTTCTTCAGAGTCCAACAGTCGTCGGTGTCGTGTCCAGGACTGTCAGAATGGTAGGCATATCTCACACTCAGGTTATGCCTGGAAGAAGAAGTGTTGGGATTCTTAGGAGGGCCCCTTAGCATTACCAGATTCAATCTCAACAGGCATTGTAAAGCTTGAGACGGTGATACGTTGAGCTTGGTGAATTGCCTCCTGGGCTTGTCTGGCTTGCTCTGATCAACCCGTTGGACCTGTAAAGTAGTAGCAGCTTGGAGAGGTCTATTCATTGAACCAAACCTTTGACTTCTTAGAGGCTGATTACCGGTTTGATCCCCAGCCTTGACTACCTACTTCATACTGTCTTGATGAAGCTGGTTGATCATGGCTTTCAACTCTTCTTGCTCCCGAGCTAAGCCTTGGATAAGGGCCATCTACCCTAACATCTGGGTTCTCATAGCATCCACCTCAGCTTGCAGACGTTTCATCCGTTCGTCCTTATCGTCTTCAGGACTCTTCTTGACCAAATTCCCCATGAGGAGTGTTCTCAACTCTTCCTGCCCCTTGGATAGGCTTAGGAAGATTTCCCTGAATTGGGTCTCTTGAGTATGGAACTCCTGGTTGTTTTGTTGGAGAGCCATTGCTGAAATAAACAGCGAGAATATGAGAGACCTGTAGAAAGGGTACCTGTAATGCAATGATATGTATGCATGCATGCAATGTTTTCAAGGATCTCGCGGGATAAACAAGAAAATTGTTAGAATCTGGTAGCTTGATTGAAGGAACTTCATGTTGTTGAGAGTCCTTCTTCAAGAGTCAAGGCTCACCATATCGAGTGGGTCATAGCCCCTGACTCAAGTTATCAACCTTGGCTAGAGGAAAATAAATCCCCTTTTGCCCCTTGCTAGCCATTTTGATTCATCATGACCTGCATCACAGACCCTTGAGATCCTTGAAATGGGTTAGTCCTTATGCAAGATGTATGCAGGTTAGTCTTTATGCAGGATGCATGCAATGTTATGATGGTATGATGTTATGTACGTGGATGCAAAGGTGTGAGGTGTAAGTAAGCCCTGTAATAAGTCCAGATTAAGGACTGTAAACAAAACCTGCAAGGAACCCATGTGTCAGATAACAAGAATGTGCAAGTAGTTCAAGTATGAAGGCACATAAGTCACACAAAAGAGCCCTTAGATTTCAGGCCGGCATGAAGTTTAGGTACTACCCTCTTTCAGTTTCGTTGGTTAATCCTTTCCTAGAAAATAGTAACCGGGTTCTAGAGGATCTCAATATCACTGACTACCCTCAATCGGTCATAACTCCAGCTTCACAATCTTTTCTTGCGGCCGGAACCATCGCGAGAGTTTAGCCTCAATGAGTGTAGCATACTGCTACTGTTCTATGGCCAAGTTGGGTCAATTTAGGGTTCTATGGTCGGTTGGTGCTTAACGACTCCTCAGAAGACCCATATTCTCCTCGATGCAACACAAGGGATATCGGTACAGACCAAGGCGTCACACCAACGTAGCTACTGGTTCACCCGTGTCGGTCTACGCCGGACAGGTCCCTCACAGCTTATGCTACCTAAAGGGTATTCCTCAGATCCGGGTTAGGATCTATGAAACTTCTGATGCAAGCCCATAATATAAAAGCAATCAAGACATACAATTGAAAACATAAGAGTGGTCTAATCCTAAGGTACATCTCACTTATTAATATCCCCAGCAGAGTCGCCAGTTCTGTGATCGGTGGAAATAGAACTGACTGTTTTAAAGCTGGTTCGTGAAATGTCGCGGTAAGCAAGAGTCGCCACCGTCTTTTATGTTCTCCAACAAGGAAAGGACAAAAGCACAACAAAATTCCTTTTCGAGATGTTTCTCGGTTCGGGAGGTAGATTATAGAAAGGGAAGGTGTTAGCACCCTTTCTGTCCATGGTTATCCATGGGCTCTTAGGTACTTGCTCACTATGTTTTCAAAAATTGTTTGCTTTTCAAGTGTTTGTGGGTTTTGAAAAAAAGTTTCATTTTGAAAACTTCTAGGTAACTCTTGTATCAGTCCTCAAGAGTGTATGAAGTGTTTGTTTGAAAACTTTTTGAAAGTGTAGGTGCGAAAAGTATTTTTTGTTTTTTGAAAGAGCAAGTACCCAGGAGAAATCTACCTACTCTAAGGAATTAAGCTGTGTAAGAGTCCTTTAGACAGTACTATCCCACTATTGAGAAGTAGGTAGCACCGTCGTTGGAGTTATTCGGGTCAATTTGATTATAGGGACAATGTGGTCACCAAAGCAATAGTAGGACGCCTTAGCGGTAACCCTAATGTCCTAGATCCTTTTTATCCGAGGCAACCGTTTCGAGGCAACTGGATCTTTAGACAGGAGGGCAACCTCTAAAACACCCTATACTTGACGACCACCTCGAGGCAACCAAGTGAGGCGTACCCTAAGAGTGGCATGTGCATGTGTGTCAGGTTCATGTTAAATTGTCTTGTACATGTTATTGGTGAGCTACGTTTTGATTTTATTTTTCATACAAGTCTTGTCATGCATAATTAACAGTTAATAAGTGCGGAAAATAAATTGCAGAAAGTGAATCTACGCTATTACAAGGCGTCGGGTATTTACATCGCCAAAAACATAACCCTTGAAAATAAATGCGAGGAAATTAAAGAAAGCGATAAAAGCCCTAATTAACTATTACATTCTCGGAGCAGATACAAAAATATAATCAAAATAATAAAGTGCGCGCAAAGAAATTGAATCAGGACGTCCTTAGGGTTTTGACCCTTTTTGAGAAAAGAAAGTAATTTGTCCTTTTTTGCATTTAATTAAATATTAAACCTAGAACTAATTAATTAAATAATTACAAGAAAAAAGTATTTTTATGTTTTTTAATGTTTTAATGAAAATAAAAATAAAAAATAAAAAAGAGATTAAAATTATCAAAAGAAAAACCCTAATTCTATGTTAATTTTATTTATTATGAAAAAGATTAAAGTTAACCTAATTTAAAACAACTAAACTAATTAATTAGAATTTATTTACAAAAATAATTATTAATAGTGAAAATAATAAATAATAAACTAAATAATATTTACATTTTTTATGGTTTGAATTTATTATGAAAAATAATTATTTATGTTAGTTAAATAAATAATAATAATAATAGTTAGAAATTAGTAAAAGAAAAATGAAAGAAAAAAAGATTTAACCAGGGGGGTGTGTTGGCCCTTAGGAGGTTTTGTTAGCAATTCCAAGACCCATTAACATCAAGCCTTCGTTGACTTTCTGGATCAAGTGCCTGTTGGTTGACTGAGTGCATGGTGGTCACTCATCCTTTGTCATCAGATCTAGGCTTAAGGACACATGGCGCCTGATTGTTTGAGGTTTATGGTGGAATTCATTTGGACATCTGCATGAAATCACGTTAAACAAAATAATATGGATTTCTGCAGCAATTCTCACGTGTCAGGCATTAGGGTTTGGTTGTGTGCATATATGGGAATCATTCTAGGTCAAAGTTTGGGCCTTAATCCATGTGTATGGGAGAATTAGGTTTACACTTTCCTCCATTGACAAAACTTTCCAAATTTGAATCAAATCCAAGATTTTATGCACAAAAAACCCTAGCACGAATTTGTTAGTTGGCACATGATATATGAAAGCTGTTCAAATCATAAAGATACCATTCCATTGATTTTTAAATTTTATTTGAATTATTATAGATTTAAAATGAATTAAATCAATAAAAATTAAATAAAATAGAAAAATAAATGTTTGATCTTGAAATTAATCATGGGACACGTGTGTGGCATGACAAGGCTGAATCAAGTTGAAGAAAGTGGGCCCTTTTGTTAAAAATTGAAGTTTTAAGGATAGTTGTCTTTTGCAAATTCATGAAAATTTCCCAACTTCTCCAATGCATATCTTGCTCAATTTTGATCATATGGACATGTTCTTGGACATTTTTGAAAGGTCTTGAAGTCCTCTAACCAATGCCTTTTGTCCCATGTCATTTGGATTTACCAATATTAAGTTATGGTCTTTGACTTAAAGTGCATTTTTGTTGACTTTTGAAATTGACCTATAATGTAGAAATTGATAACTTTTTGTGAGAGCATTTATTGGACTTGGAATGTGAATATGAGTTGTAGGAAATGTCATCCCCTTCAAAATGAGCATTGGATGGGATTTTTCTGATGAATCATGAAAAAGTTATGCCTTGGTCAAGATACAGTTGACTTTTCTACTGTCCAAAAATAGTAACTTTTGCATCTTTGGTGATTTTTGAGCCATTCTTGTGGAATCATGATCAAGACTTGATCAAATGATGATTGTGGACTCAAAACAAGATGTTGACCAAAAATTCTGACTTTTGACTGCCAAATGACCATTTTGCCCCTGCAGTTGACTGTGAAGCAAATGGAGTTTTTGACTGGGCAAGTTGACCCTGTGAGTCTTGAGACTTGACATGTAGATGCTTGACAATGTTTATAGGCATATGAGACTTGATTGAGCCATTGAAAACCTCAAATTCCATGAAAGAACCAAAACCCTAATTTTGACTGGCTTAGGAGAGTGTTTGACTGTGCAATCCTTGAGGAATCTTGAAGAATATGGGAGGGCAAATTTTGGGGTACAACAATGGCTATTGTCAATAATCTTCAAAAGGCCATAAATTAATACCTGTAACAAGCCAGGGAAATTATCTACATGACCAGCTGAAGTAATCCTACACGGGCTCTTTCCCATACACTCTTCTAGAAACAGTTCAGATGCGATCCAGATATGGCTGACATTCTGACACTTATTCCAGATCTCTTCTAGAAACAGTTCAGATGCAATCCAGATACGGCTGACATTTAGACACTTATTCCAGATTCCTTCTAGAGATAGTTCATATGCGATCCAGATACGGCTGACATTCTGACACTTATTCCATATCTCTTCTAGAAACAGTTCAGATGCAATCCAGACACAATTGACATTCTGACACTTATTCCAGATTCCTTCTAGAGACAGTTCAGATGCGATCCAAATATGGCTGATATTCTGACACTTATTCCAGATCTCTTCTGGAAACAATTCAGATGCAATCTTGATACGGCTGACATTCTAACACTTATTCCAGATTCCTTCTAGAGATAGTTCAGATGTGATCCAGATACGACTGACTTTTTGACACTTATTCCAGATTTCCTTCTAGAAATAGTTCAGATGCAATCCAGATATGGCTGACATTCCGATACTTACTCCAGATTCTCTTCTAGAAACAGTCCAGATACAATCCAGATACATATATCATTCTGATACTTCCTTCAACATACCTTTCCAATACAGTCCAAATACGATCCAGATATGGATGTAATTCTGAAGCTCATTCAGTATATCTCTCAGATACAAGTCAGATACAATTCATTTATGAATATTATTCTGATGCTCATCCAAGACCTCTGCTGGTTCAGTTTAAATCTCTCAACGGTTTATCCTGATTCTTTTCGATATACATTTTCTCTTTTGTCTGGTTCAGTCAGATCGACACTAATATCTCTCTGATTTCTATTCCAGTTGAAGATGTTCCAAGACTTTTGCCTGGTTCAGTTGAATATATCCTAAGATTCTTTTGATTTCCATTCCAGTCAAAGTTAATCCAAGACCTTCTCTGGTTCAGTCAGATCGACCTTAAGATCTCTATGATTTCTATTCCAGTTGAAGATATTCCAAGACTTTTGTATGGTTCAGTTGAATTGATCCTAAGATTTTTCTGATTCCATTCCAGTCAAAGTTAATTCAATATTTTCCTCTGGTTCAGTCAGATCGACACTAAGATCTCTCTGATTTCTATTCCAGTTGAAGATGTTCCAAGACTTTTTCCTGGTTCAGTTGAATATATCCTAAGATTCTTTTGATTTCCATTCCAGTCAAAGTTAATCCAAGACCTTCTCTGGTTCAGTCAGATCGACCTTAAGATCTCTATGATTTCTATTCCAGTTGAAGATATTCCAAGACTTTTGTATGGTTCAGTTGAATTGATCCTAAGATTTTTCTGATTCCATTCCAGTCAAA
This sequence comes from Vicia faba, assembly GCA_948472305.1. Lineage (NCBI taxonomy): Eukaryota > Viridiplantae > Streptophyta > Magnoliopsida > Fabales > Fabaceae > Vicia > Vicia faba. The sequence goes on along the minus strand of OX451736.1, from coordinate 1,002,455,617 downwards.
GTTAATTCAATATTTTCCTCTGGTTCAGTCAGATCGACACTAAGATCTCTCTGATTTCTATTCCAGTTGAAGATGTTCCAAGACTTTTGTCTGGTTCAGTTGAATCAATCCTAATATTCTTTTATTTCCATTTCAGTCAAAGTTAATCCAAGACCTTCTCTGGTTCAATCAGATCGACCTTATGATCTCTCTGATTTCTATTCCAGTTGAAGATATTCCAAGACTTTTGTATGGTTCAGTTGAATTGATCCTAAGATTTTTCTGATTCTATTCCAGTCAAAGTTAATTCAAGATTTTCCTCTGTTTCAGTCAGATCGACACTAAGATCTCTCTGATTTCTATTCCAGTTAAAGATGATTCAAGACCTTTACTGTTTTAGTTAAATCAACAATAAGATTTTTTTTATTCTTATCCAGTCAAAGATAAATCAAGACCTCTGCTGGTTTAGTTGAAACCTCTCAATGTTTTATCCTGATACTTTCCAAATAGACATTTTCTCTGGTTCAGATAAATCACTCCAAGATTTATTCTGATTCTTTCCAGTCAAATAACATTCAAGGCTTCTGTTAGTTTCAGTTTAAATCGACCAAAGGTTTATTCTGATTCTTTTCCAGTTGAAGTCAAGTTCAGACTTAGTCTAATATCTGTCAACAATCACCTTTGGATGGCATCTATAAGCCCATCTCTGATAACTCTCCATCATTTCTACAAATGGAATCTTTAAGCCCATTCCCTACACAATCAACTAATACATCATCGAGTGCAAATTTCTGGGCACTCTAGTGTTCAATCATCTTCCACTTTCAAGCTACGAACGACAAACATGCCGATCTCACTTTTCAAGTTTAAGAAGATTGAACAGGGGCATCTGTTGTACCCCAAAATTACCCTCCCATTTTTCATACAAGATACTATCTTAGGGTTTCTCGAATATCTAAAGTTGATCATACAGATTCTCTTCCTACGCGGTAAGTCAATAATTAGGGTTTGTTATTTCCCAAATAAAATTGAGTCTCCAAGGTTTCAAATGGTCTTCATATATCTTCATGTCTCCTCAAGGATGTTTGTGCCAAGTTTCAAACCTCGCATTGCAAATTTGTTCAGTCAAGGGTTCAGATGATTGAAAATGACCCCATTGACCCAAAAGTCGACCTTTTGCGAGACCAAGTTCAAGCGATTGTAACTTCTCCATTATTCGATATTTTTTAGCGTTTCTTCTTGCGTATGACTTTCCTTAACGTCATCTCCAATTTCTCCTCACAAATCAAGAGTTGATTACGTGTGCAGGATCACCAAAATTCAAATGCTTTAGAGGTTGCTTCATGGACTTTGACCTAATCTTAAGTAACTATCGTCTGATTTCTAAGAAATGTGATTTCTTCAAATTACAAGATCTTGAGACGATTATTTCTGCATATGGTCATAAGTGATGTCGCTTACGAGTTTAGCTTCAAAGGTCGAAGGAAAATTGTGTTTGGAAGACTTTGAAAGTTATCGAATCATCACAAGTCATTTGTTTGATTTCGAATGTTCTTAACCACAATTATTTTCTCAGGACTGTGATTCTCACGTTGAAGTTTGTTAATTTCACAAGATTGATGAATGTTCTTAAAGCATGTTTGTTTTGGCAATAAAGTTCCATTTTAAACGAGCATGGCGTGCGAGTTCATTTTGAATGCAATTTTGATTTGGACATGATGTGAAGATTAAGATTTTCATTTAAATGACCATGGTTTTGGGTTCGAGTTAACCAAGTGGAATTGAATTCTTAAACATTTATTTTGTTTAGAAATTTGATTGTAGTACAAGGTGCATTGGTTTACTTGAAATACAAGTTACAAAAGTAATTAGTGATTGCTTGAAGTTCAAGTTACACAATCAAGATGTATCATTCAAACCACTCAATTGAGAATTTCAAAGTTCTACCAAAATCCAAAATTTGTAAAACAAATTTCATCACTCACAAATTTATTCAAGCTTTGTGTTCATTACATTACAAGTAAAATATAAATTACAATGCTTTGTTTACAAAAAGAAATTTTGTTTCTTCAAATCTTCTCTTGCTTCATCTTCAAGAAATTCATCCACACCTCGCCATGGTTTTCTCTTCACTTTACCTCGCTTGCCATCCACCCTCGTGCCCATGAAACAAGAAAGGAAAAAGTTAGCTAGCATCGTGAAAAATTCAAGCAAGAATGATTTGGAAAAAAGGAAAACTCAACATTAGGGTTTGTATTTAGGAATCAGAATTAAAGGTTGTTTGTTTTTAATCATAATCCCTTTTCTCCTATTTTTGCAAATCACAAGGTTTGGGCATTGGTTCACAAAAAAAGGAAAAGAAAATTTGCAAACATAGCATAAAGCCCAAGGCTATTCAACAAGCAACAAAGTATTGCAACAAGCCAAAACAACAACCCAAAGGCAGGCTGTAATACAGCAGGGTCCAAGCAAAGGCAATGGAAAAACTATAAGCTACAACAACAACAAAAAAATGCTGCAATGCAGCAAAACCAAAACAACATAACAAAGCAGCAACGCTGCCAAATAGCAGGCAGAAAACAACAACAAAACAACAGGCTAGCGCAGCAACTAGGCTGCCAAACAAATGCAGCAAGTAATGACAGAACAAGGCAGCAGCAACAAGTAAGAACAAATGAAATGGCAGCAATTCAAAAATAATATGCAAGCTAGAACTAGCTCCTATAAAACCTGCATCATCATTTTCCTTAAACTGCAAACCCTTCAGAATTTCAAATAAAAAAAGCCAAATGCTTTGCATCCTTGAAAGATGAGAGAGGAAAGGGAAAGAGACATATATCATCTAGCTTACACAACATGCCAAAGTCAGCTCTGTCCAAACAACCTGCATCAAAACCTGTCCAAAGTAGCCCAACATTTGCATACAAATAGTAATATGAAAACTGCACTCAAAAGGAAGCAAATCAACATACAAAAATTGTTCAAGAAAAACTCCAGATTTCCCCCTAAAACCCACTCTCATTGAATATAAAAGAACAACTCTGCATTAACAGGAAGGGGAGGGAAAACACGGGAAACAAAAAAAAACAACAAAACCCTCAGCATACTTCATTCAACCTCAAAAGCCATACAAAACCTCTACATAATCCACCAACACAAAAGCCTTGACTCCTTCCCAACTTTCCCCACATCTACGAACTGCATACTTCTGCTTATTTTCATCACAAACAACACTGTAGTACACCTTCAGATACATCTAACCTCTCAATAAAACTCCACCTATCTTAATCGCACCTTCCACATACAAACAGAAAACAACTCCAACAACACTTACCAACCAGACGCACAAGCATAACAGTAACAATAAAGTGCCCATATTCAGAAACGGGAAGAATAAAGAAGAAGGAAGACTCAGAAAAAAGAAACGAAAGAGAAATTAGAAACAGAGTCATGCGATTTAACATACCTTGGTATCAATTTTTTCATTTGGATGTTTTTATAATTTGCTTCAGTTTCATATCACTCAAACTTGCAATCTTCTTCAATCGATTGAAAATAGGGGTTAGGGATTTGATTGGGATGAGGGTATTATTTTCATGTGTTTGTGTTGTTTCTTTGTGATTTGGTAATAGCAAAGAACCTACAAACCAATGAAGCAGAGAGAAATAGAAAATAACATTGAAAGAGAAGAGGAAATCGTTTGGTTATGTTTTTTAGGGTATGTTCCAATACAAACCCGATTTCAATATGTGGAGGGCCAGCGGATCCGGTTGGAAGAACTGGCTGTTTTTTGGAATGTTGGTTTGCGTTTTGCGTTTGTTTTTGCAAAATGTCGCGGTAAGTAAGAGTCGCCACCGACTTTTATTTTATCCAACAAGGAAAGGAAAAAAGCACAGAAAAATTCCTTTTTCGAGATATTTCTCGGGTTCGGGGGGTAGATTATAGAAAGGGAAGGTGTTAGCACCCTTCCTATCCGTGGTTATCCACGGGCTCTTAGGTACTTGCTTATATTGTTTTCAAAAATATTTCTTTCTTTGTGCTTGTGGGTTTGAAAAAGTTTTTTATTTGAAACTTCGATTTAACTCTTGCTTCTGTCCTCAAGAGCGTATGAAGTGTTTTTGAAAACTTTGTTCGAAAAGGAGTGTAAGTGTGAAAAGTTTTTGTTTTTGAAAGAGCAAGTATCTAAGAACCATCTACCTACTCAAAAATAGAATCGTTCTATGTTATCTTCCTTTAGACAATTCTATCCCACTATTGATGAGTAGGTAGCATCTTCGTCGGAGTTTTAGGGTCAATTCGAATTTAGGGACTTACGGTCACTAAAGCAATGTTAGGACGCCTTAGCGGTAACCCTAATGTCTTAGATCATTTGTTTGAGGCAACAATATCCGAGGCAACCGTTTCGAGGCGACTATGATCTTTTAGACAAGAGGACGACCTCTAAAGCGACCTATACTCAATGACCGCGTACGAAGGAAACCAAGTGGGGTGTACCCTAAGAGTGCGCATGTGTGAGTGTGTCGTTTTCAGTTTATTTTTATCTTTGTACATGTTAAGGGTGATATAAGTTGATTTTAGGTTAAAACATTCAGTCTTGTCATGCCATCCTATTATCAGACATCTAACAGTTACATTTTGCGGGAAATAAATTGCGGAATTTAAATTACAAGGTGTCAGGTATTTACATCGCCAAAGACAAACCCTTTAAAAGTAAATAAAGCGATAAAAAATAATAAAAGTCCTATTAAGCTATTACAATCTGGAATCAGATACATAAATGGATGAAAGAAAATAAATCGCGTGCGGAAAATTAAGTCGAGCGCAAAGTTCTAGGGTTTTGACCCTTTTTGTTTAAAGGAAACATCTTTTGTTGTTGTTTTTGAATTAAGAAAGAAATCAACCTAAGTTAATTACTAAATCAAATTAATTAATTAATTAATTAAATAAATTATTTCTGGGTTTTTGGTATTTAAAGAAAGAAAATAAAAATTAATTAATGTTAGTAAAAAAAGCTAATTAAATCTAATTGAATTTTAATTATTTACAAAAATGTGAAAGTTATTCTAATTAAAATTCTAAATCAATTAATTAATGTTTATTAATAAAAATAAAAGTTAGAATTTAATTTGATAAAGAAAAATATTTTATGGTTTTTTTATTTTATAAAAAAAGAAGAGTTTTAATTGGTTAGTAATTAAATGAAAATAATAAAATAAATAAAACAAATATTAAATAAAAGAAATAGAGAGAAGAGGTTTGGGCCTGAAAAGGGTGTCTGAATAGCAATCCTATGGCCCATTAAGCGCTGGCCTGGTTTGACTTTTTAGATCAGGTGTGCATATGCTGACTTGGACTATGATGGACGCTCAACTCTTGGCCACTAGATTTCGCCCATGGCCATCTGGCTGTTGGATGTAGGAGGGCGCATGGTATGCTGCAGACTTGAACTAACACCTGATTACATGAAAAACATAAGGAAAATGCAAGGCGCTGGAGGCAGGGATCTAACTCCTGACCTCCAGCCACTAACGCTTTGGAAGGGAACACGCTGACCACTGGGACATGCTGTTTCAATTGTTATAAGAATACAAACGGTATATATTATATAAAAACAAAATCATGTGCCAGCAAAATAAAAAAATGCGCGCTAATTTTGAATGGACCTATGGGCAAGGGACACCTCATCGTCCCTGTCCTGAAACCTGCAAATGATTTACCTGCGGATTTGAATCCGCAACTAGAAGCATAGGTCCATCCTAGAATCCATCTCAGGCTACATAAATTCGTTCCAAGGCCATGGTTGCATTTGTCTTCCTCTTCCGGTCACGCCTATAGCCATCACTAAGGCTAATTTTATCTTAAATAAAAAACCCTAAACCAAGATGTAAAACCCTAACAATGGTGCTTCACGTTAAAGGTTAGATAAATAAAATTGAATAATGAAAAAGCTTAGAAACATTGTGAGCATTACAAATATGCAAGAAATTTGTTCAAATGATGCAAAAATAATGATTTACGATTCCAAGAACAGGGCGGGTTGTCGTGCTGCTTACAGTGCATTTGGGCGTGTATGGAAGCCTGCTTTGGATTGGTTTCACCTCAGTGAACCTCCAGGAATCGATTGGGATGCCTCTTGGCTTCTGAAAACACCTCTAGGTATGATTTTGATCTCAAGCTTTTTACCACTTTTTTCAAGTTTTGTTCTCTCTATGCTTGCAGCCTCCAACCTCTATTCACGTTTCCTTTGGCTTGTTTATGTAGTATGGAATGTTTTAGGGTAACAATTTTAGATTGAATCTTCTCCCATCAATGCTTTGGGATTTGATTTGATTCACCCTTTAAACCTTTCCAAATTTGCCAAATCTTCATCTTTTTGTACATGATATGCTTGATACGAATTTTGATGATGATCATGATGATAATTAAGACCTGAAAAAACCAAAAAAATCTTAGGTAATCAAAGTTTTGATTTTATATGATTTAATTTGATTTAAAATGATTAAATTTAATAAAAAATCAAATAAAATAATAAAAAAGAGATATGGGCTCATGGCTGAAGCTAGGACATGTGGGCAATGATGCAAGCTCAAATCAAGTGGAAAAGAATGGGCCCATTTGACAAAATTTGAAGTTTTGGGGATAGTTGACTTTCGTCAATTTTGCAAAAAAGTCCAACTTCAACAATGCATAACTTCTTCAATTTTGAATTTTTGGAAGTGTTCTTGGACTTTTTAGAAATCTTGAGATGTCCTCTAACCAACCCTTTTGTCTTATCTCATTTTGATATTCCATGCTCAAGTTATAAGCTTTGGAAAAAAAGGTGTTTTTGTTGACTTTCAAAAATGACCTATAATGTCAAAATTTGTTGTTTCTTGTGAGTGCATTTTTTGATCTTGGAGTATGAATATGGATTGTAGGAAATTTAATCCTCTTTAAAATGAGCTTTAGATGGGTCATTTCTCATAAAGTATGAGAAAGTTATGCTTGGTCAAAGTTGAGTTGACTTTTCTTGTAAAACCCTAATTTAGCAACTTTTGAGTCTTGATGAATCATGATCAAACCTTGATCAAATGATGAAATATCCTTCAAAATTAAAATGTTGACAAAAAATCTTAAAGTTTGACTGTTTATAGGTCACAGTTGACTTTTGCCCTAGCACAGTCGATTTTTTGGACCCTTGAGCAATTGATTGAGCAAACTTCCTCTTCAAGGCTTGAAATTTGACATGGATGACCTTGAGAACATATTAGGACATTAGGGAGCACTTGAGGTCATTTGGATTCAAGGATCTTGATGCAACACAAAACCCTAATTTGGGGTTGACTGCCTTAGGAGATAGCTTGTCTGACCCACTCTTGAGCAACCTTGAGCCACTTGGAGATTTCCCTTGCAATGTCTTGAGAAATATGAGAGGGCAAATTTTAGGGTACAACACCAGTCTCTTTATTTTTTTAATTATTTTTCTTTATACCTTGGGCCTAATTCAAACAACCCAGTGATCTTCCAGTTACACCCCCAATTACCTTAGCCCAACAACACTTTTTTATTTGTTTGGTCATTTGTTTATAACATTTGGGCTTCAAATCAATCAGTTTTCTAAACCCATTTGTATTTCTAACTTCACCCATCATTTTGTTTGACATTTTTAATTATAATTAGATTATCTTTATTTCTTGATTTAGTTTGATTAGTAAAAGTTAATAAGATAATTAATTATGCCTAGTTCTTAGATAATTTTTGTTATTTAGATTAGTTAACTTAGAATTAATTTAGTGATTTTAGAATTATTCTTGGTTAGTTTAGAATTATTTTGATAAACTTACAATTTTTATTTAGTTTAGATTTCAAGTTCAAGTTTTTCTTAACTAAATGATTTCTTATTCTTCTTAGCAATAAAAAAAATAATTGTTTAAAGTATTTTGTAAATAAATCAATTTTATTACATTTTATTATATTTTTAATTTTTGTTTAGTTGATTTCTTCTAATTGCTTTATTTTTTTCATGATAAACAAAAATTTCAAAAATATTATTTCAATTATTTTGCCAATTAATCATGTTTAATAGTTTGTTTTTTTTAGTTTAATTAACTGTTTATTTTCATTTCGATTGGGTTGTATTGGTTGCTTATTTAGACTTTTAATCTCATTGTCGATTCGATCCATCCCCATATGTGAATTTGTACCCCCATTCCCGAAAGCTCTGTAATAGCGTAGAATTTTAATTTTCGTAATTTACTGTTTCCTTATACTGTATAGTAATTAGGCGTGTATGGCAAGACATAAAAACAATCGCTAGATAACATAATTTCATGACAATTCAATTGGAAACAAATCACTTTGCACACGCGCACCTCTAGGGTAACGTTGCTTGTTGCCTCGGAAATACAGTCATGTCCCTCGAATATGGGACGCTTTAGCAAAGACCCTTCGATAAAAAATATCGTAGTCCCTCGATGTCCCTCAATGTTGCCTTCGGTAAAACGATCTATTCCCTCACAAAAATTGCTAAAGCGTCTCACAAGTTGCATTCTATGACTGTACGGTTGACCCGCGTCTGCCCTTCACATCCGACGATGAGGCTTCTTACCAAATCAATGGTAAGATAGAAACATCTAAAGGAGGAGGAAAAGAACATCTAAGAACTTTTGAGTAGGTATATTCGCTCCTAGTTGCTCGCTTGCTCATAATAAAAAATTCATTTTTACACCAACACTTTCATCTTGAAACATTTTCTAAAGACAATCACTTTGTACGTGTTCTTATAGAAACGAGAGCCATTACAAAGAAGACACCTTTTCAAAATCACTTTCAAAAACATACTCCACAAACACATCTTTGAACTATCTTCGAAACAACACTTTGTACGCGTTCTTATAGAAACGAGAACCATTACAAAGACATTTTCAAAATACTTTCAAAACCCACATCACAAACATACTTTCAAACAAAAGCAAGTGATGTAGCAAGCAACTAAGAGCCCATAGATAACTACGGATGAAAAGGGTTCTAATACCTTCCCTTTTCATAATCTACCCCCCGAACTAAGAAAACATCTCTAAAGGTCTTTCCTGTTCTTTTCAGCCTTTCCTTTTGGATAAAAGAAAAGTCGGTGGCGACTCTTGCTATCCGCACAATTACGATCAAATGCAAAACACCCAAGTCAGTTCTCCCACCACGTTACAGATTGCCTCAGATTGGTGGAACCTTCTAACTTCATCCCCGAAGGGTACTCATATTGTAATGTACCGAGATGCTTTTGCTTTAATAGAATCTTTGGGAAACGTGCCCCTAGATCAGTCATTTCTCTTGTGACAACTGAGTTTTTCTTCAACAGAGTATTCATGCCTCTCTTCCTTGACAAGATTGAGCTCATTGCTGATGTTCATTATGTAAACTTACTTGATGCCAATCGGTTTTTTTGTATGCAAAAGAATTTTTATTATGAGAATGATAATTCTAATGCAACACGTATGTAAGTCTTGAAGTTTGAAAAAACTTTGAATGAAATAATGTCACAACTCTGTTGTGACCGAGCCATAAGCTAGAGGGCAACATTTGCAAACTATTTTTATGAAAGATAATGCAAGAATATGATGCCAACACATATATTTAAACATACCTATTAGGAGTCAGTTAAACGCTATCTCATTGTGGCATGTCTTCGAATTAACCAATGTTTCAGTTAGGACTTTGAAAGGGTTGTAATTTGGCCTGGGTCTCGGTTTTAGAAAAAGGATTTAAGGCTCAAATTTTTTTGGTTCCCACCCATTCTCCATGATGTTCTCCATTCCTATGTTTAGTTAACCCGACATAAGCATTCATCTCTCAATAAGAGTTTGTGATGGTTGAGGAACCACGAGAGTTTTTTGGACACGATAGTCACTAACTTTTGATTTCGGTGCTGATCATACGACCTTGTTCTTTCGATAAGGATTTTTACTGGTAATCCTTTTCTCGCCTTTTAGGCTTTTTAGTTTCTTTCTTGCTTTCCCTAACTTTTTCCTGGACAAATTCTTTTGAATTTTGATTTGGAAGTCCAGCGGGATACCCTAACTTTTGCCTAAGCGACTTGTTTTCAAGTTTCGACTTAGTAGGGATTTTTGTGTATTTCTTATTCATTTTCCCTTTTGAACAAGTCATTGATGATTATGCCGTTTTTGACTTGTTAGAAGTGATCATGTCTGTCTGAGTCTTTGATAGATGAGGGATAACCATTGTTGTATCGTCATCTGATCTCGATTTCTTGATGTGCGAGAGGTACCCATTGGGATATTGTTAATTGACACACATTCTTGATAAACGAGGTTTACCCATTGTGGTTTTGACTTTCCTAAATCTTTTGAAAGATAACCATTGTTGTATCCTTAGATGAGCACTCTTGATGAGTTCTGAACACTTGATCAGATTAAGTGAACACTACCCGCCCCAGGTTAAAATCATGGTTTTTTCGTAACAGAAGAGAAACTCATACTTCGAAGGCTCAGTGGGGTTAGCGAGGGTCTGTCTCCCTTATATCTATGGTGTTTAGGAATTGAAATAAGGCTTGCACATCGTCAGCAGGGTCTTACTCAAGAGCATACCAACCAGAGATTTTTTGTGTTTTTAGAGTATAATCATCCTCCCTCTAATCTTTACCTAAGCATAAGACTTGGAAACTTGGCATCAATATGCAAGTAAAACATTTAAAGAGTGATAACAAATGGATGAATAAAAATGAAAGGAACACTTCAAGACAAGCATACATATTTCATTAAGATTTTCATTCAAAAATAAATAGGTTTCTACATGCAAGCAATGTTTAAACAAACAATCAAGAATGAAAAATGAAAATGCAGTAAAAAAACCAATGATTCCCATCGTTGAGGAGACTTGACTTTGTATAGGCTTCCTGATTTTGACGACTTTCCGTATTCTCGATGCTTAAATGAGTGAGAGAATTCCCCTTCTAATCTGACGCGAACACAACAGTCTATGAATTGATCTAGTCTTGGACTTTGTCTTTGGATGACATACCATCTTCAATCGAATGGCCAGGTGCCCCGGTATAATATGCATAGAAGATTCTTTTAGGAGAACGGATGAATGTTATACCAAACAAATTTGTAAAAAATGCATCATCAAACGTCTTATGCCACAAAGAAACAATATAGTTTGTCTTCTGTAATACGGTGGGAGAACTGACTTGGATGTTTTGTGTTTTATCGTAATTGTTGCGGATAGCAAGAGTCACCACTGACTTTTCTTTTATCCAATAAGGAAAGGGTGAAAAGAACAGGAAAGACCTTTGAGATATTTTCTTGAGTTCGGGGGGTAGGTTATGAAAAGGGAGGGTGTTAGAACCCTTTTCATCCATAGTTACCTATGGGCTCTTAGTTGCTTGCTAGATCACTTGAAAATTGCTTTGTTTGAAATGTGTTTGTGGAGGGTTTTGAAAGTTTTTTTTGAAAAGCGCCTTCGTATAGGAAAACTTTGTAATGATTCTCGTCTCTATAAGAATGCATACAAAATGTTGGACTTTTGAAAATATTTCATGTTTTGAAAGTGTTTAGTGTGTTAAAAAAAAGATGTTTGTTTTTTGAAGTTGGATTGTGAGCAAGAAACTAAGAACTTTCTACCTACTCGAAAGTCTTTTGTTCATTTCTCTCTTCCTTTGATGTTGTTATCTCACCATTGATTAGTAAATAACCCTATATTTAGATGTAAAGGGATGGACATGGGTCATCGTATAGTCATGGATAGCAATGTTGTGAGATATCTTAGCATTTTTCTTTAAGGGACTAAGATCATTTGTAAAGCATTATTCTTAGCGTCATCGAGGAACTATGATCTTGTATTTTTTTTAATTGTTTTTGCTAAGGTGTCTCACATGCATATCATGACCATTTATTTCTTAAGGAAACAAGTGGAGTTAACCCTAGATGTGAAAGTGTGCAAGTGTTTTGTATTTCATGCTTGTTTTGTCTTAGATTAGGGTTTTCTAAGATTGACTTTATCTTGCCATGCAAACCCTAATTACTAGCATTTGTATGAAAGCGATAAATTGCGAAAAGTAAATATCCTACGCTATTACATCAATTGGGGATGAGGTATACATATTTACAAATGGGGATTTCAAGAATTTAAATTCTAGTTACCTATTGCAACCATATTGAATATTTACAAGAATTAAACGTACAAGAATGAATGGATGTACAAAGATATAAATGGATAAGGAATATATTTTATTTGGATTTTTGTTAAAAAAAGTTTTGACCTAATTAACTTAAAAGAAAATAATTAACTAAAATAAGAAAATTAAAATTAAGTTAATAAAAGAGATTAATTTATTTAAGAAAATAAGTTGTTTAGTGTTTTGTTTGTGAAAAAAAAGTTTTAATTAAATTAAACTAGTATACAAATTTAATTAATTTAAAAATCCTAAGTTCTAAATTAATTTTAGTTAAAAGAAAATAAAATAAAACTTTCTAATTATCAATTTAATTAAGAAAAGAATTTGGGTTAAGGAATGTTTTTTGGTCTTTTTACCTAAAAGAAATTAAATGGAAAATATACTAAATATCTAAATAATAAGTATAAAATATTTTTGGTATTTTTTATTTAATAAAGTGATAATAATAATAATAATAATAATAATAATAATAATAATAATAATAATAATAATAATAATAATAATAATAATAATAATAATAATAAAAAAAAAAAAAAACAATATAACAATTAAAGTAAGGGGGTTAAAAAATAGAAATGGTGGTTAACAGTAATAAAAGGGGTGCTAGGCCCAAAAGTATTTTTTGTTCAAGTCAGAAAATAAAATAAAAACAAAATAAATGGGCATGTGTCTAAAAGCAAACAGGGGGTGAGAAGTCAAAAAATGCTCCAGGCCTAAAACAAATCCAGCGTCCTCTGGTGATCCAGTGCTGGCAGCCTCAAAAGGGTGCATCATGGGGAACAAGCATGTGAGGTGTTGGATTTAATGGCTTGGCTGATCTGATGTGATGGAGAAAGGAACATGGCACACGCGCTGGTGTTGTACCCCAAATTTTCCCTCTCATTTCTCAAGGGATCATCCTGGACCCTCAGGATTGCTTCTGTCAAGTTTCAATCTCAGATTGTAATTTTCCAAGAAAGTCATTCACAAGGGCAAAATGGTCAAATGCACACTGAAAAGTCAAACTTTGACTTTTTGATCAAAATCAAGTTTCAAAAATCATATTTCATCAAGACATGAAGTTGGTTCATCAAGAAAATCAAAAGTAAAAAATTACTTTGAAAATTCAGATTTCTAAGAATTTCATGAGTGTTAAGAAAATATGATAATTACATAACTTTGGGCCAGATTTTCATCAGGATGCAAGATGATTAAATCAGAACTTCTGACATGAAATTTATAGATCTCAATGAGATCTAAAACATTGTTGAACATAAATTCTCCTAGAAATGCTGGGATTTCAAGTTATAAATCTTTGAAGACACGTTCACGAAACTAAAACACTTAGTAAATTCTGGGAATTTTTTTAGTCAGAATTTAGACAGAACTTATGGGCCTGTTTTCACACAAGTACAATCAGAATTTGCAAAAGTGATGCCAGAACATGTTACAAGCTTTCTAGAGAGTTCCTTCAGATCATGTTGGAGCAGGGAGAATCAAAGGTCAGAAGTTTGCTTCGTTCAGAACATGACCCTTCGAATCTCACTCTCCAACATACAGAAGTTCTACTCTTCGATCAGAACATGACCCTCTGAATCTAACTCTTCAATGTATGGAAGTTGTGTTCTTCAATCAGAACATGACCTTTGAATCCTCCTCCAAGCTTGCCTTAATTTTCCAAGCTTCGACTGATGCCTTGGACTGTTGCTTGCTTGCTGTACACAAGCTTCGACTGAGCATCTTTTCCCTTTAAAATAGCCTCCTTCGATCCAAAGGAGAAGAGCTGCTTGTCAATGCTTCTTCGATTGCACCACTGTCTTTGCATGCTGGCTTGACTCACAAATGCAATAGTTACCCACATGCAAGTTGGATCCTTACTTAGATTGAGCATTTATTTTCTTTGGAGCAAGCTTATTTCCTACTTCTACTAGGCAAACTATCCCTCTGGGCGTGCCTTCAGCGTACAAAAGTAAGAACTTCTCCAAACTGGCATTCGATTCACAAAAAATCCCACTGGGAAAAAGACCCCTCAGCGTGTCGCCAGCGCACATATCCCTCTTCAGTTTGTCTTCAGCACAAGGCCAAGACTCCTTCAAAAGTTTCCTTCGACCACAAGACACTGGCCACCTTTGTGCCAGTTTCACCCAGGAAATGGCCTCCTTTATGCCTGCCCTGACTTGTTTCATGCTAGCATCCATAAGGGATAGGCTACCTTTGTGCCAGTTTCGATTGGGCGCAGACTCCCCTTTGAAATATTTGTATACACTTCAGCATGCAGAAGGCCCAGTCGAAGGCCACACAAGAGACCCATTCGAAGGAAGTAATACTAGAGTCAGTCGAAGGGTATACAAGAGGTACATTTGAAGAAGCATGAAGAAGGCCCGGTCGAAGGCCACACAAGAGACCCATTCGAAGGAAGTAATACTAGAGCCATTCGAAGGGTATATAAGAGGTACATTTGAAGAAGCATGCAGAAGGCCCAATCGAAGGCCACATAAGAGATCCATTCGAAGAGTACATTTTTGGTCCATTCGGAGGACACATAACTGGTGGGAATGAATGTTGTTTTAGTCTGGTCGAAAGTTGTTAAAAATGGAGGATTCGATTCAAAGGATCAATTTGAATATTAGACCAATAAGCTAGGCTACGTGTTTCCCCTTTTCAGGCCTCAAACCTATGACTCACTCTATATTTAATTGTTTATACATGTTAAAATAGGCTTTTACCCATTTGTTGTCCAAGATACTTGCCCTTAATAGTATAATACTACTTTTAGAAAAAATTTCCTTGAGCCTTGCGTCTGTTTTCCTTCTGCAAGAAGCAACCCATCTAAACCATTCATCTTGCTATCTCATCTTGGTATCATGGTACAAGTGGACATTTACTTTCCAGCTGAGCCTTATTTTATTATTTTTACTCCCAAACTTCCCAAAACCTTTCTCTATAAATAGAGAGATCCTTTGAAAAGAAAAGAGGATGAGAGAAGAAGAAGAAGAGAGGAACGTATCTTCAAAATTCTCAAACACCATAAAATTCTCAAACCCTTAAAAACTTGTGAAAACCCAAACCCAGAATCCAAATACTTATCTCTTTCAAATCTAAAACATCCTTACATCTTGCTATACTTCGAATCCAGCAAAGAAGGATATTTCACTTGTTTTTCTCTTTCGAATCCAATGTTAAAGGCCCACTGTGATACGGTGGGAGAAATGACTTTGGATGTTTTGCGTTTGATTTCATATGTTGCAGTTAGCAAGAGTCGTCACCGACTTTTCTTTTATCAAAAAGGAAAGGATGAAAAGAATAGGAAAGACCTTTGAGATTATTTCTTGAGTTTGGGGGGGGGGGGGGGGTAGATTATGAAAAGGAAAGGTGTTAGCACCCTTTTCATACATAGTTATCTATGGGCTCTTAGTTGCTTGCTAGATCACTTGCCTTTGTTTGAAAAATGTTCTTTGTGTGGTTTTTTAAAGTATTTTGAAAAGGAACCTTGGTTTAGGCAAACATTGTAATAGTTCTCGTTCGTAAGAACAAATACAAAGTGTTGGACTTTTGAAAATATTTTATGTTTTGAAAGTGTTTGGTATTTGTTTTGAAAATAAGAAAGGATGTTTGTTTTAAAAGTGTTTGGTGTTTGTTTGGAAAATAAGCAAGGATGTTTATTTTGAAAGTGAGCAAGCAACTAGGAACAATCTACCTACTCAAATGTTTTTGTTCATTTCTTCCTTTCCTTTTATATTGCTATCTTACCATTGATTTGGTAAGAAGCCTTATCTTTGGATGTTAAGGGACATGCGTTGGTCATCGTATAGCCATGATAGCAATGTTGGAGATATCTTAGCATTTTTATTTGAGGGACTAAGATCATTTTGAAAGGCAACATTGATAGCGTCATCAAGGGACTACGATCTTGTATTTTTGATTTGTTTTTGCTAAGATATCCCACATGCATAACATGACTATTTTTATAAGGCAACAAAGTGGAATTACCCTAATCGTGCGAGTGTTCAAGTGTATTTGATTTACATGCATTGTTTATCTTGAATTAGGGTTTGCTAATTGTTGATTTTAATCTTGCCATACAAACCCTAATTACTAGCATTTATATTAAAGCGATAAATTGAGGAAAATAAAGTTACTACGCTATTACATCATTAGGGGAGGGGGTATACAAATTTACAAATGGGGATTGCAAGAAAATTAAACCTAATTATCCATTACAACCATATTGAATAATGTACAAAAATTGAAAATATAATGTACAAGAAAGTAAATGGAAAGGAAGTGATTCTTTTGTTTGGTTTTTTTATTAAGGGTTTTAACCTAATTACTAAAAAGGAAAAATAATTAATTAAAGATAAATAAAATTAAACCTAAATTAAATAAGAAAAGAAAATTAAGTTAAAAAAAATCATTTTTTAGGGTTTTTTGTGAAAGGTTTTAAGTTTAATAAAATAAATATGAAAATTAATTAATTAAAAGAAACCTAAATTCTAAGTTGATTTTAAATAAAAAAGAGAAGAAATAATTAAACTTAAATCTAATTATTATTTATTAAAAAAGAAATAAATTGTTAAGAAAATATTTTTGTTCTTTTTGTTTTATAAAGAAAATAAAAACATAAATGTGAGCATAATAAATACAAATATTTTTGGATTTTTTATTAATAAAAATAATAATAATGGTAATAATAATAGTAATAAAAAATATGAAATAAAATGAAATAAAATAAAATAAGAAAAAGAAAATAATAAAAATGAAATAATAAAAGAAAGTTTGGGCCAGGTGTGTGAAAGCATGCATGGGGGTTCGAAGTCAGCAAAAAAACAAAGCCCATTGCTTGGAGGCTCATGCGCCTGTTTGTGACAAAAAAGAGAGAAAATGTGAGAAAATGAACAAAAGGTAGCGCCGGGACTTGAACCCATTACCCTTACCATACACGCGTGCTACATTTGCCACTGAGGTGGTTGTACATCCGGTAACATAAACAAAACAATAAATATATAACACAAGTCAAGTCCTGAAAATGATTTCATCTTCAACCTCCAGACATGGTTCGTGTAACTTGCTCATTTCTCAACAAAAATGAAAGATGTAAACATGAAAGTTGCTCCATTTTTCCATACGAATCCAACCATATAAATATCATAAGCTATAAATCAAAGATGAATGCGAATTTCTAAAAGTACCAAATTCTGACCTAACTTTTTTCAGAGATTCAAACCTAAAATTATCTAAGCTCAATCAATATAAATGAAATCTATGGACATGTACAGTTTCAGGATAATAATATCTACATTTTATCTTCACTAATGCAAGCTTAACAATGCCTAAATGAAAAGATAGAAGTTCAGAAAAGATACCTAAAAACTTGAAATCGTGAAATCCAAATGAGCTTGATTCAAGGTGCTGCAATCCATTAATGATGGATAGATACACAAGTTAGAAGGCCTGCAAAGCAAGATTATGCAGCCTAACATTGAGATTGGATTATGTGTTCATCAAGAAATGGCTTGTAATTCAAGTTTGAAACCCTAACTTCTTGCCTTTGATTCTCCTAGCTCAAGTATGATCACAATGAGTTCTTGGACATTTTGGAAAGCTTGTAACATCCTCTACAACCTATATGTTGGAAATTTTTGAATATTAATCTTGGAACTATGTGAAAAATTGCCACAAAGTTAGGTCAAAATCCTGCCTAAACTAGGGCAAAATTTCACTAAGTCCTCAAGTTTCATGAACATGTCTTCACAAAATCATAACATGAAATATAAGAATTTCTAGGAAACGTTATGCCCTACAATGTTTTAGATCTCATTGATATCTATGACTTTCATGTTTTAAGTTTCCTTTGAATCATCTTGCATCATGGTGAAAATTTGGCATAAAGTTATGAAAAAATCATGAATTTTCAACACTTAGAAAAATTCTAAGTCTTGGAAATTTTGACTTTTCAAAATGAAATCTTGAATTTTTGATTTCTTGGTGAACAAGTTTCATATTTTGACATTTCTTGATGAATTGTAATCTTTAAAACTTGATTTTGATCAAAAAGTCAAAGTTTGACTTTTCAGTGTACAGTTGACTTTTCATCAGTTGACTGAAATTCATTTATCAATCAATTGATCTTGAGAAATGTTTTGAGCCATGACATTAGGTCAAAATGATGCATTTGAATCCTTGAGATCATTCCGTGAACCAATAAGTTATTTGCTAGATCAAAAATCAGAAATTGCACCTTCTCAGTCAAAACCCTAATTTTGACCATTTTGCCCTTTTGATGTTCATATCAAATTTCTTGAGAATTTGTGATCCAAACTTGATCAAATGACATATATTAGTTTATAATGTTGATATGGACCAAAAACTATGAAGTTTGACTATAAATTGACCACAATTGACTTTTTCCCCAATACAGCTGATTTTAGGTCAATTGATCAATTGACTAAGCAAAAATGTGATCCAAGACTTTAAACTTGGCATGAGCAGTCTTGAGGGTCCAAAATGATCCATGGAAATCATATGGGGCATTAAAAGTCCATTTGTCCTTGTGCAAAATCAAACCCTAATTTTCAGTTATCAGTGCTTGAGGAGGTGTCTTGAGTTGATCAAACCTTGTGCATTCTTAATCAATGGAGATCTTGTGAGAGATTACTTGAGAAATGAGAAGGAAAATTTTGGTGTACAACAACTGCCCCTGTTCAATCTTTTTAAACCTGGAGAGTTAGATTGTTGGATCCGCCATTCGTGACTTGAAGGTGAAATATGATTGAACACTAGAGTGCCCACAAATTTGCACTCGAAGATGTATTGGGAATGGGATTATAGATTCCATTTGGAGGAATGATGGTAAATTCTGGAAGAGGTATCAGCATAAATCTTTGGTCGATTTATACTAAAACTTGATGTTTTTACCTGTGGGAAAAAGGGTTAGTAAAGTGCAGAATGTATGCATGATGTTCACAAGATGAATGAGATCATACTAAATACATTTTGTATGTATATTCTATGATGTATGGATATGAGATGCATATTTGTCTGAGAAAATAAATCCCTAACTTCTTCTGAGGAATTCTGAATCCCGGGTTGTTGTTGGGAATTATCTCTTAAACATTAGCTGTTATATGGTCGGGTCCAGGCTTCACAACTTGTTGAGGATGAGGAAGTCAACGGCTATCTGGTCGGATCTAGGCTTCACGGTAACTTACCGGGGAAGAATAAATTAACTGTTATCTGTTCGGGTCCAGGCTTCACGGGAGATTTCTTGAAATTGAATTGTTATCTGGTCGGATCCAGGCTTCGCAGTAAACTTGAAGTGGTAACTACTATCTGGTCGGGTCCAGGCTTCATAGTTTTTGAAAAGTTATACTATTATCTGGTCGGGTCCAGGCTTCATAGTGTCTTGCTGGGGATTGTAGCTAGTTGTTATCTGGTTGAGCTTCAGGCTTCACAATAGCTTGCTTGAATAGACGAAGTTGAATTGATATCTGGTCGGATCCAGGCTTTACAGTAACTTAATGACATTAAACCACTATCTGGTCGAATTCTAGGCTTTTCAGATTTTGAGGTGGATGAAGTTAGTCCCTATCTGATTGGGTCCAGGATTCACAATAAACTTGTCTAAAAAGATAGAGTTAACTGATATCAGGTCGGGTCCAGACATTACAATAACTTGTTTGGAACTTAGTTGTTATTTGGTCGGATTCCAGGTTTTACAACAAACTTCTGAAGGGAATTTCTATCTGGTCGGATCCAGCTTTCACAATATCTTACTTGGAAAGATGAAATTGAACATTGATATATGGTCGGATCTAGGCTTTACAGTAACTTACTAGGGTAGAGGCAAACTCTACTGGGGAAAAGAAGTTAAACCATGGTTTGGTTGAGTTCAGGTTCTTCAATATTTCGAAGAGTTAAACTATTATCTGGTCGGGTCTAGGTTCATAGTATTTGAAAAGTTACACTATTGTCTGGTCGGGTCCAGGCTTCATAGTATTTGAGAAGTTGACTATTATCTGGTCGGGTCCAGGCTTCATAATAGCTTGAAAATTGTACTATCATCTGGTCGGGTCCAGGCTTCATAGTATCTGTGATACGGTGGCAGAACCGACTGTTTAATACTGGTTTGCGTTTTATGTTTGCAAAATGTTGCGGTAAGCAAGATTCGCCACCAACTTTTATTTCATCCAACCGGAAAGGAAAAAAGTACAGAAAAAATCCTTTTTCGAGATTTTGAGTACGGGGGGTAGATTATAGAAAGGGAAGGTGTTAACACCCTTTCTATCTGTGGTTTTCCACGGGCTCTTAGGTACTTGCTCATTTTTAAATTGCTTGTGTTTGTGTGCTTGTTTTTGAAAAATGTTTTACTTCGTGATAACCCTTGTATCAGTCCTCAAGAGTGTGACGAAGTTTGTTTTGAAAATTTGTTTTGAAAGGTGTTGGTGTGAAAAGTTTTGATTTGAGCAAGTACCTACTAGCATCTACCTACTCTAAAAAAGATCGTTTCTATTCTTGTTTCCTTTAGATAGCACTATCCTACTATTGAGAAATAGGTAGCATCGTCGTTGGAATTTGTAAGGGTCAATTCGAAAGGGACGTACGGTCACTAAAGCAATATTAGGACACCTTAGTAGTAACCCTAGAGTCTTAAGATCTTTTTGAGGAAACATTTCCGAGGCAACATTCAAATGGGACATTTGATCTTTTTAGACGGGAGGGCAACCACTAAGACATCCTATGCTTAATGACCGTTTACCAAAGGCAACCGAAGTGAGAGTATACCCTAAGAGTGAATATGTGCAAGTGATTTGTTTCAGTTATTTATCTTTTCACATTAGGGTTTTCTAACCATTTTAATTTTTGTCATGCACTCTTGCCATACAATCCTATTAGCATACATCTAGACAGTTAAATATTTGCGGGAAAAAAGCGAGAAAATAAACCTAGCTATTACAAGGCTTCGGGGAGGGGGATTAATTACATAACCAAAAATCGGGGATTTAAACAGTAAATAAAAACCCTAAGTTAACTATTACAAACCTTGAATAGTTACAAAATAATGGAAAAATAATTAACAAGCGCGCGGCGAATTAAATGCGAGGCGATTAGGGTTTTGACCCTTTGACTAATCCTACTTGCGATTAAGGAAAAAAGGTTTTTTTTTGTCATGTTTTGTTATTTGAGAAAATAATGAATAATTAAATTGCAAAGAAAATCCTAAGTTCTAATTAATGTTAATTTTTGAAAATAAATTAATTAATTCTAAACAACCTATTTTGTATTTTCTTTGTTTTATTTGAGAAAAAAGAGAAAAATTAAATCAAGAGTTAACCTAATTTTCTAATTTAATTTTAATTATGAAAAAAAAACAAATTAAAGTTACCCTAATTTAAATATTAATCTAATTAATTAACAAAATTTTAATTTAATAAGAAAATAACTAAATCTAATTTTTTATGACTTTTATTTTTTATTTTTTATGATTTAATTAAAACTGATTTTAAAAAATATAATAATTAAAAAAATTAAAAGATAAAATAAAAAAAAAAAAGTGGATAATTGGGCCTGTGTTGTTGGCTGGAGGGGGGGGGGGGGGGTGCAGATCTGATTTTTGTTAGGCCCATTTAGCATCAAGTCTGGTCAGCGCTGGATCTGGTGTGGGCATTGACTTGAGGAGCAAGGTAGACCTTCATTGGGGAGGCATGGGATCTGATGATACGCTGGATCACATGGATGGATGTTGATGGAGTATGGTGGTCGCTGGATAGTGCAATGCATTGGATCTATTGAATGAAAATAAAATAAATGAAACGCTGGGACCTGGGGATCGAACCCAGGTCCTTATGCTCGCATCCAGTGATGCCTTGCCAGCTGCGCGGGAATGTTAATTTGTTAACATAATAAAAACAAAACATAATATGCAAAACAAGATCATTGGGTTAGAAAAACGCGCGAGATTCAAACGTCCCAATGGCTGCTTGACACGCCAACGTCTTCTTCCCTTCTCCGTCGTTTTAGACGAAGGGACTTTTACCTACAACAGTTTTGCTGTAACTATAAACCTATAACATTAAAAAATCATGTACAAGCAATATAAATGAAAGATAATGGTACCAATTAACTCGTCTCATCCTCACGAGAATCATGGTACCTGATTCAAAGCCTAATTTTTCCTGCACAAAAAGACCCTAAAAATAACACAGAAACCCTAGCAATGGCAACATCTTGTTCAGGCATCAAAAACCCAATTAAATGGCATGGTTAGCTTGTAAACATGATGACAAACACGAATATAACAATCAAAAGTGATAATGATGTAAGAATCATGATAATCGAATTGAAAAATTATATCAAACCGTATGAAGTGTAGCACGCGTTTCTGGGTGTTTCGGGCCTTGCAAACGATTGGGACAACTTCCTGGGACGTCCGACAATGGATTGGGATAGCTAGGATGGCTTGAGATGGCCTGTGGAGTGAAAACCAGTTCACACTTTTTCCAACTTTTTTGAGTTTTGTTTTATGCCTCTCACGACCTCTAACCCCTGTTTTTTGATCTGGAATTCTTCATTATATAACCTAGAGTGAATTAGGTTAACAAACTTGGACTAAATCTTTGCATTTATCTAAGATTCGATTTGATTTGCAAGCTATATGATATGTTGCTATTTTGAGCCAAATCATGACTTTCTTGTACCAATTGGCCTTGATTCGAATTGATCTTGTAAACTCAGCATATCTTGATTGCCAATCTGTCAAAAAAACAAATCAAATCATATCTTTGGTAATTTTCATCATTTATTTGATCTAATTCACTTTTTAATTAATGAAAAATCAAATAAATTTAAAAATGAAGCACATAATGGGTGAGTGAACATTTGAGTCGTGGACCACATTATAATTGAGGTGCAAGCATAAAAAGTTGGGCCCATTTAGCAAAAAATGCAAATTTAAGCACATTTGACTTTTGGCAATTTTGCAAAAATGGTCAACTTCGCCAATGCATAACTCTCTTAATTTTTACCCTAGAGAGGTGTTCTTGGACTTTTTAGAAAGCTTAGGATGTCCTCTAAAAAACCCTTTTGGTCTCATCTGAATTTATTCTCCCATGTTCATGTATGAAGCTTTGACTCAAAAGGTGTTTTTGTTGACTTTTCAAAAGGACATATAATGTCAAAATTCATATCTTTTTGTGAGGGCATATTCTGGACATGGGAGCTGAATATTAATTGTAGGAAATTGCATCCTCTTCAAAATTAGCTTTGGATGGGTCATTTATGATAAAGTATGAGAAAGTTATGCTTGGTCAAAGTTGAGTTGACTTTTCCTGTAAAACCCTAATTTAGCAACTTTTGGGTTTTGATGAATTATGAGCAATCCCTGAGGAATCATGATCAACCCTTGATCAAATGATGGATAATACTTCAAAATGAAGATGTTGACCAAAAATCTTGAAGTTTGACTGTATGTGGGCCACAATTGACTTTTGACCTAGTATAGTTGATGTTCAGGCATTTGAGCAATTGACTGAGCAAACTTCTTCTGTAAGGCTTGAAACTTGACATGGATGATCTTGAGAACATATTAGGGAAATGGTGAGCATTTGAGTCCTTTATGGTTCACACATCGTGATGAAGATGGAAACCCTAATTTGAGGTATACTGCCTTAGGAGAGATTGTCTGGTCAACTCTTGGGCAACCTTGAGCAAATTGGGGACCTCACTTGACATTTGTTTAGTAAAATGAGAGGGAAAATTTTGGGGTACAACATCTTCCCCTGTTCAATCTTCTTAAACTAGAAGATGTAGATTGGCTCATCTGCCTTTCGTGATATGAAGGTGGAAGATGATTGAACACTAGAGTGCCCAGAAATTTGCACTCGCATGAAGTGGCACTTGATTTGTGATATCGAGAATGGGCTTACAAATGCCATTAGGAGGTCGATGATGGAAGATGGTCGGGGATGGTCTTAAAGATGCCATCCGAAGAGGTGTCGATCGCATACGAGATTCCTTTGCGAGAACCCATATATCTGTTGTTGAGGAGGACTTCGCTGGGGAATGCTGGTCTCTGTCTTGGGAGAAATAGAGTTTTAGGAGATTCAGTTGTCCGTTACTCTACTGGGGAATAACTCTGGTTTGGGGAAGCGGAAGTGAACTGCATATCTGGTCGGGGTATATGCTGCATCGTGACTTACTGGAGAGATGTGAAACCAATCATGTTTGATCGGGTCCCGGTCCTACAGTGTTGTGGACTGTTGTCTGGGGATAAGAGAGGAAGAACCCGGATAGTAAGGCTATGAGATGGAACCTGGATAATAGGGTTACTTTGACATGAAAGCCTGGATATTAGGGCTGTAAGAAGGAACCTGGATAGTAGGTATACTTCGAGATGAAATCCTGGATAGTAGGGCTGTGAGAAGGAACCTAGATAATAGGGTTACTTCAAGATGAAATCCTGGATAGTAGGGCTGTGAGAAGGAACCTGGATAGTAGGGTTACTTTGACATGAAATCCTGGATAGTAGGGTTGTGAGAATGAACCTAGATAGTAGGGTTACTTCGAGATAAAAGCCTGGATAGTAGGGTTGTGAGAAGGAACCTGGATAGTAGGGTTACTTCGATATGAAAGCCTGGACAGTAGGGATGTGAGAAGGAACCTGGGTAAGGTTGTTTCGTGAAGAGTTTGGGTAAAACTGCATCTGAACTGAGAAGGAACCTGGGTAAGGTTACTTTGTAAGGAGTTTGGGTAAAACTACATCTGAATTGAGAAGGAACCTGGGTAAGGTTACTTCGGGATAAGTCCGGGTAAAACTTCGGAAGGAACCTGGGTAAGGTTACTTTGTGATAAGTTCGTGTAAAACTTCAAGAGGAACCTGGGTAAGGTTACTTTGGGATAAGTTCGTGTAAAACTTCAGAAGGAACCGGGGTAAGGTTACTTTGTGATAAGTTCGTGTAGAAATTCATAATGAACTGGGGTAAGGTTACTTTGTTATGATAATGTAGATTAGTTGACCCGCTTAATTTCGGGAACTGAGTTTCCATTAGTTGTCTGTAGATGTGATCTGTATAATTGCTGGATTTGTTGAAGCTAATCGTCTTTTCCTGCAAAAGATATCAAGGTTAGTTGTATGCGATGCATGAAATGCAGGGTGAGATGATGTTCTCAAAATAAATGAGATTATGCTGTATATGATATGTATGCGTATGTCATGATGTATGTTCATGAAATGCTGACGTAATAATCTGAGTTCAGGAAAATAAATCCCTGATTGCTGCTTGGAGAGTATGGGAAATGGTATTCTTGACTGCTGTAAAAAACCATAGTTCCTCTACTTCTGTTGGGGATGGTGAACAAAGATGACTAGCTGGGGATTCACATCCATTCGGCTGGTGAATATTCTGTCGAAAGAGACCCTGTCTGAGGATAACTCTACGGGGAATAACTCTGTTGGAGGGGAGATACTTTGTTGATAGATCTGCTGATTTGGAGAAATAAACTCAGTTGGGGATGAATTTCCGTTGTTGGTGATAATGAATTCTGTTGGAGATTAAATTTCTGCTTGTGAGAGAAATAAACTCTGCTTGGAGAAAAATTTACTGACTCACTCGCGATTGTGAACCTCGGCTGGGGAGAGTTATGTCCTATTCGGGAAAGTTAACATCACTGTCTTTGGATACTTTTTACTCTGTGGGGAGTGTATGTACCACTACTCATGTCCTCAAGCTAGCTATATCCTGGTACCTGATGGGCAGAGTAACTGTAAGGTTTGGGCACTTCTTGTTGTTCCATGTTTTTGGCATTACGAGTAATCGTCTTTGTTTCTTGTGTAAATATTTATGAGCAGCCATTATTTTCAAATGCATATATAAAAAATGAATCATTGGACGTTCTTGCAAAACAAAATAGAAAAAGAAAAACAAATTGAAATTTCTTGTGAAAATGAATTGTATTGATTTTTGCAATTGGCCTGTAATAGGCATTTTTGTACAAAGAGGATGACGTCCTAGTAAGAGAACGCCGTTGAAAGGAATTACAATTTGTATAAAATAAAGAAAGAAACAGCTATGTGAAACAACCCCACTGGGTTCCAACTCTGCTATTGCCTTTATATCTTCAAGCGTCTTGTCACTTTGCTGCTTGGTCGAAGGTGGATCAGATTTATTGGTGTCGTCTGAGCTTGATAGTCGACACCGAATACTGGTTGCGAGATGATCTAATTAGAAATTGTGTTATGCTTCGATCCCTAATTTTTTCCTGGACCGCCCTTTCGGGTTTTCAGTCCACCGGGATACCTTTTTTGCCCAAGTCGCCTTTTCAGGTTTTCGACATACCAGGTGTGATACGGTGGCAAAACCAACTATTTTGGAAATGCTGGTTTGCATTTTGCGTTTGTGTTTGCAAAAATGTCGCGGTAAGCAAGAGTCGCCACCGACTTTTATTTTATCCAACTGGAAAGGAAAAAAGCACAAAAAAATTCCTTTTTCGAGATTTTGAGTACGGGGGGTAGATTATAGAAAGGGAAGGTGTTAACACCCTTTCTATCCATGGTTTTCCATGGGCTCTTAGGTACTAGCTCATCTTTAAAAAAAATGCTTGTGTGTGTTTGTTTTGAAAAGTTTTGTTTTACTTCGCTTTAACCCTTGCTTCTGTCTTCAAGAGTGTTACGAAGTTGTTTTTGAAAACTTTGTTCGAAAAGTGTATGGTGTGAAAAAGTTTGTTTTGAGCAAGTACCTAATAGCATCTACCTACTCAAAAAAGGATTGTTTCTATTCTCGTTTCCTTTAGACAGCGCTATCCTACTATTGAGAAATAGGTAGCACCGTCGTTGGAGTTGTAAGGGTCAATTCGAAAGGGACGTACGATCACTAAAGCAACATTATGACGTCTTAGTAATAACCCTAGTGTCTTAAGATCATATTCGAGGCAACATTTCTGAGGCAACCTTTCCGAATGGGACATTTGATCTTTGTTAGACAAGAGGGAAACCACTAAGACACCCTATACTTAATGACCGTTTACCGAAGGCAACCGAAGTGAGAGTATACCCTAGGAGTGCGCATGTGCGAGTGATTTGATTGTAGGTTATTATCTTTGCACATTAGGGTTTTCTAGCCATTTTAAAATTAGCATGCAATCTTTTCATACAATCCTATTAACATACATCTAACAGTTAATATTTGCGAGAATTAAAGTGCGAGAAATAAAAACTACGCTATTACAAGGCTTCGGGGTAGGGATTAATTTACATAGCCAAAAACCCGTAAAACGATAAATAAAAGGGAAATCCTAATTAAACTATTACATACTGTAAGCAGTTACATTAATATTTGCAAAAATAATAAACGTGCGCGATGAATCGAGAACGAGAAAATTAGGGTTTTGACCCCGACTAAGCCTAATTAAAAGAAACATCATTTTTCGTCGTTTTTGTGCTATTTTAAGAAAATAAGGTTTAATTGAATAAATAAATAAACCTAATTACTAATTAATTTAAATTAATAAAAATAATTAAATTAACCTATTTTTTGTATTTTTTTAGAAAAGAAATAAAAATTAAATCAAGCTAACCCTAATTTTTCTAATTGATTTTAAATATAAAAAAAAGTTAGAATTAGCCTAAATTAAATTTAAACTAATATTAAAAAAATAAAAAAAACCTAATTCTAAATTTATGAAACTTGATTTTATGATTTATTATAAAAAAAAAAGAAATTAATTTTGTTAGAAAATAAATTAAACAAATTAAATAAATTAAAACCAAAAAATAAAAAGGAAGAAAATGGGCCTGGTTTTGTAGCAAGAAGGGGGGTGTCATTTACAATTTCTAGGCCCAAATGCTGATGGCCTTTGTTGACTTTTCCAATCTCATGCAGGCGCTTGACTCATGCCTATGGTGGACTCTCAATGATAGGCCTTGGATCTGGAGTCTGGATGGATGGAATGGTTGGATGTTGAGGACGTACGGTAGGCTCATTGGATGCTAGCGCTCCTGAATATGCCAAGAAAAATAACATGAAACAATATTGGGACCTGGGGATCGAACCCAGGTCCTTGAACCCTTATCCACTGCACGCTTTCCAGCTGAGCTGATTGTATTAGTTGTACAAAAAATACCAAATCAATATTATATGATATTGACAAAAAGTGAATTCTGAAAATGCGCGCAATTTGAATGGGCCATTCACCACCTGCCACGCCATCATCGTCCTCATGGATTCTGTCGTTTTAGACCAAATACCTTTACCTACGGACACTGGGCGTAGGTACAACCCTTGTCCACTCCAAAATCTTGTCCCTGCATGATAAATCATAACCAGTGGTACCAATCAACTCGTTACAACCTCACGAGCATCATGGTACCATTATCCATGGCCAATTGTCCCTGTACAGAAAAACCCTAAAAACGAAGCAAGAACCCTAACTATGGCATCTTAATGTATAGTCAATAAAAATGAAATCAAGTACAACCATTAGCTTGCAAATAACTCATGGATTAAGAATATGCTAATAAATCACGTTAAAGATTCCAGAATGATGGTATTCGATTTCAAGAAAATATGAAAACCGTGTGGTACTTACAGCGCGATTCTGAGTGTAAGGAGGCTTGCCAATGGTTGCAACACGGTCTAGGAACGTCCAGCAAGCGATTGGGATGGTTATAATGCCTTGAAGTGGCCTAAAACCTGGAAATTGATTTACAACTTTTCTTGAACTTTTGCAATTTTGTTTTCTGTTTTGCACGCCTCCAATCTCTCTGTTTTTGGTCTGTAATCCTTCCTTATGTATCCTAGAATGAATTAGGATTGCAACTTGGTTTCAAATCTTCTCCAATTATGATCATTGATTCATGATTTGATCATTTGTGCAAATCTTTCCAAATCAAGCAAAATGCAATCTTTTGTATCCATATGAGCCATGCACGATTTGATTCCATCTCCAGATGTATAATAGACCTAAACATGCACAAAATCTCAAGCTTTGATTAGTTTTTGATATTTTCATGATTTTATTTGATTTAATTGAAATAAAAACAAAATAAATGACAAAAATAAAAGAATGACAAATGGAAGGGATCATGGGTCGTGGGTCACATTACAAACTCAGTGCAAGCATAAAAAGTTGGGCCCATTTAGCAAAAAATGCAATATTGGCCACATTTGACTTTTGGCAATTTTGAAAAAAGGGTCAACTTTACCAATGCATAACTTCTTCAATTTTGACCCTAGAGAGGTGTTTTGACTTTTTAGAAAGCTTTAGATGTCCTATAAACAATCCTTTTGGTCTCATCTCAATTGAGTCTTCCATGTTCATGTATGAAGCTTTGACATAAAAGGTGTTTTTGTTGACTTTCCAAAATGACCTATAATGTCTAAATTCATATCTTCTTGTGAGTTCATATTTTGAACTTGGGAGCTGAAGATGGATTGTAGGGAATTGCATCCACATCAAAATGAGCTTTGGGTGGGTCATTTTTGATAAATTATGAGAAAGTTATGATTGGTCAAAGTTGGGTTGACTTTTCCTACAAAACCCTAATTTAGCAACTTTTGGGTTTTGATGAATTGTGAGCAATCCTTGAGGAATCGTGATCAACCCTTGATCAAATGATGAATAATACTTCAAAATGAGAATGTTGACCAAAAATATTGAAATTTGACTGTATGTGGGCCACAGTTGACTTTTGCCCTAGCACAATCGATTTTCAGGCTTTTGAGCAATTGACTGAGCAAACTTCCTCTGCACGGCTTGAAACTTGACATGGACGATCTTGTGAACATATTAGGACAATGGTGAGCATTTTGGATCCTTTGGACTCAAACATCTTGATGCAAAATGAAACCCTAATTTGGGGTAGACTTCCTTAGGAGAGAGTTTGTCTGGTCAACCCTTGAACTTCCTTGAGCAATTTGAGGACCTCACTTAAAATGTTTTGAGAGATATGGGAGGGCAAATTTGGGGTACAACACTGGGTGTACATTTTTTTTCATTTTCATCCCTTACTTTTACCCAAACCCTTTTGGTTCGTCGGGAAGCCCTTATTTTTTCCTATGCCAGTCAACCTAGCGGGTCTTTTATTATGCGTAGTATCTTTTCACTATGTCTGCATTGACGGGGTGAGGAAGTTCGTCACCATGCACGGTAGTTAGAATCATAGCTCCTCCCGAGAAAATGTTCTTAACCACAAATGGCCCTTCGTATGTGGGGGTCCATTTTCCCCTAGGATCACCTTGCGGTAGTATGATGCGTTTGATCCCTAGATCCCTGACTTGATATTCTTGACGTCTGACTTTCTTGTTAAAAGCCTTGATCATTCGCTTTTGTTACGTATGACCATGACAAATAGTAGTAAGTCTCTTTTCATCGATTAGATTCAGCTGATCAAGTCGGGTTTGGATCCAGTCATCTTTGTTCAAACCTGTATCCTTCATATTCCTGAGAGAGGGTATCTGGACTTCGATAGGTAGGACTGCCTCAATGCCATACACCAAAGAGTAGGGTGTTTCCCCTGTCGACGTCCGTGCTGAGGCACGGTAGCCATGAAGAGCGAATGGTAATATCTCGTGCCAGTCTTTGTATGTCACCGTCATCTTCTACACAATCTTTTTGATGTTCTTGTTAGCCGCCTCAACAACGCCATTCATCTTTGGCCGGTAGGTAGAAGAGTTATGGTGTTGTATCTTGAACTGTTTACAGAGTTTGGTGATTATTGTGTTGTTGAGATTTGTACCATTGTCAGTAATAATCCTCTCGGGTACACCATATCGATAGATCAGATTGTGTCGAATAAACCGTGCTGTTGTACCCCAAAATTTTCCCTCTCATATTTCCTAAGACATTGCAAGAAAAATCTCCAAGTGGCTCAAGATTGCTCAAGAGTTGGATAGTCAAGCTATTTCCTAAGGCAATCAACCTCAAATTAGGGTTTCGTGTTGCATCAAGGTCCTTGCATCCAAATGACGTCAAGTGATCCCTAAGGTCCTAATGTGCTCTCAAGTTCATCCATGTCAAATTTCAAGCCTTGCAGAGGAAGTTTGCTCAGTCAATTGCTCAAAGGGTCCAAAGATCGATTGTGCTAGGGCAAAAGTCAACTGTGACCCAAATACAGTCAAACCTCAAGATTTTTTGTCAACATTCTCATTTTTAAGGATATTTCATCATTTTATCAAGGTTTGATCATGATTCATCAAGGATTGCTCAAAATTCATCAAGACTCAAAAGTTGCTAAATTAGGGTTTTGTAGGAAAAGTCAACTCAACTTTGACCAAGCATATCTTTCTCATACTTTATGAGAAATGACCCATCCAAAGCTCATTTTTAAGAGGATTAAATTTCCTACAATACATCTTCATACCCCAAGATCAAGAAATGCACTCACAAAAAGTTACAAATTTGGACATTATAGGTCATTTTTGAAAGTCAACAAAAACACCATTTTTTCAAAAGCTTATAGCTTGAGCATGGAATATCAAAATGAGATGAGACCACAAGGGTTGGTTATAGGACATCTCAAGATTTCTAAAAATTCCAAGAACACTTCCAAAAGTTCAAAATTGAAGAAGTTATGCATTGTTGAAGTTGGGCATTTTTGCAAAATTGCCAAAAGTTAACTATCCCCAAAACTTCAAATTTTGTCAAATGGGCCCATTCTTTTCCACTTGATTTGATCTTGTAACACTACCCACGTGTCCTAGCTCCAGCCTTGAGCCCATTTATCAATTTTTCTATTTTATTTGATTTTTTATTGAATTATTCCATTTTAAATCAATTTAAATCAAATAAAATCACAGAACTTGATTACATGAGATCTTTTTCTATTTTCAGGACCTAATCATCATCAATGACATGATCAAATTCGTATCAAGCATTACATGTGTAAAAAGATTGGATTTTTGGTAAAATTGGAAAGCTTTCAATGGAGTATCAAATTCAATCTCAAGGCATTGATTTGGAATGATTTAGCCCACATTTGTTGACCTAATGCATTGCTTATTACTTATACAAGCCAAAGCACACGAGATCAAGGGTAAGAGGCTGCAGAATCATCAAGAACAAAACTTAAAAAAAGGTGGAAAAGTGCAAAATTGAAATCATCTTTGGAGGCGTTTTCAAGGGCAAATATCAACACCACTCCATTGATGGACAATCACTGAACCTCCTGAAATCAAAAGCAAGCTCTCACACGCTCTCAAATGCACTGTAAGCCTCACATTTTAACGCCCTGTATTCAAAATCGTAACTCCATATTCTTGCATTTTTTGGCAAATCGTTGACATATTCATGATGCTTATGAAATTTCTGAACTTTTGGCATTGTTTGATTGCATTGATCTGGATTGTAGCCCAATAACCGAACCTAGGGTTTCGTAGCTTGTTTTTTGGGAATTTCTTTTGCAGGCAAAATTGGAGCCATTGATGGACATGGATGTAACCAGGGGAGAGAGACGAGAATGACCATGGTCTTGGGAAGAATTTCCATGGCCTAGAATAGATTTTAGGATGGACATACGAATTTAGCTGCGGATATAAATCCGCAGGTAAGTTTACAGGGTTGAAGGAAGAAGACGATGACGCGTCTCTCCCTGGTTGGCCCATTCAAATACTTGGCGCGTGTTTTTTATTTTCTGGCATATTAATGTGATTTCCCTTATAATATTCATTGTCCATTTAATTAACAATTGAGACATAGTGGTGCAGTGGCAAAGGCGTGCGTTCAAAATCCAATAGGACATGGGTTTGAATCCTAGGTCCCCCATGCATTTGTTCTTATTTTTCTACAGGCTATTCAGTGTGAACCCAAGCATGTGATGCATCATACTCCCTCAAATCTCCAAGCGCCAGATGGCCCCAGGCCAGATCTGGTGGTCCAGATGTGATGTCCACCATATGCCCTAGTCAAAGTGCCACGCTGGAATCAGAAAGTCAACACATGCCAATTTAATTGGGCCTTGGAAATTGCTAAGAAAGCCCCCCTAATCAGGCCCAAACCCTAATTCTTTCTATTTTATTTTTATTATTTCTTTTAATTAATTATTGTTATTATTTTATTATTTAATCACTAACCAATTAAAACTTTTTCTTAATAAAATTAAAACCAAAAAATATTTTGTTTATTAAATTAATTTTCAGTATTTTATTTTTGTTAATAAATATTAATTTAATTAATTTAGTTTTAATTAGGAATAACTTTTAATATATTTTGCAATAATTAAAATTAATTTAGATAATTAAGTTTTATTAACATTGATCAAATTGTTTTTATTTCTTTAAATATCAAAAATCCAAAAAATATCATTTTTGTTAATTAATTAATTAATTTATTAATTTAATGCTTAACTTAATTTAATTTCTTCCATAAATTTAAAATAAACCAAAATATCTTTTCTTTAATAAACAAAGGGTCAAAACCCTAGAACTCGCCCGATTTAATTTCCCGCACGCAATTCATTTTATTTCAATATTGTATCTGTTTCCCGGAATGTAATAGTTTAATAGGACCGTAACTATTTTACCGCTTTATTTATTTTCCGCATTTTAATTTCAAGGGTTGCTTTTGGCGATGTAAATACCCGACGCCTTGTAATAGTTAGTTTAATTTCCGCAATTTAAATTCCGCAACTTATAAACTATTAGATGTTTGATAATAGGGAATGCATGACAAGATTGAACGTTTAAACCTAAAATCAACGTAGATAACCATTGACATGTACAAAGATAAATTAACTGAAAACAACACACTCGCACATGCGCACTCTTAGGGTACACCTCACTTGGTTGCCTTTGAACATGGTCATTGAGTATAGGAAGTTTTAGAGGTCGCCCTCTTGTCCAAAGATCATAGTTGCCTCGAAACAGTTGCCTCGGAAAAATGATCTAAGACATTAGGGTTATCGCTAAGGCGTCCTAACATTGCTTTAGTGACCGCACGTCCCTTAATCGAATTGACCCTTAAAACTCCAATGACGATGCTACCTACTCATTCATAGTGGGATAGCATTGCCTAAAGGACATTAGCACATATTGATTCCTTTTTCGAGTAGGTAGATGTTTCTTAAGTACTTGCTCTTTCCAAAAATAAAACTTTTCGCACTTACACCTTTCAAACAAAAAACTCTTTTCAAACCCACAAACACAAAGAAAAACAAATTTTGAAAACATTTTGAGCAAGTACCTAAGAGCCCGTGGATAACCACGGATAGAAAGGGTGCTAACACCTTCCCTTTCTATAATCTACCCCCTGGACCCGAGAAACATCTCGAAAAAGGAATTTTTCTGTGCTTTTTTCCTTTCCTTGTTGGATAAAATAAAAGACGGTGGCGACTCTTGCTTACCGCGACATTTTGCGAAAACAAACGCAAAACACGAACCAGCATTCCAAAACAGTCAGTTCTCTCCCACCGTATCACAGAACTGGCGACTCTGCTGGGGATACTTAATAAGTGGGGTGTACCTTAGGATTAGATCATTGTATTTTCAATTGCTTGCTTTGTATGCTTTATATTTGTGGGCTTGTATCGGAGTTACTATAGATCCTAACCCGGATCTGGGGGATACCCTTTAGGTAAGTAGCAATAAACTGTGAGGGAATTGTACGGCGTAGACCGATACGGTTGAAACAGTAGCTACGTTGGTGTGGCACTTTAGATTGTACAGATATCCCTTGTGTTGGAAAAAGGAGAATATGGGTCATCTAAGGGGTCATTAAGCACCAACTGACCTTAGAACCTTTAAATTGACCAACTTGGCCATAGAACAGTAGCAGAATGCTACACTCATTGAGACAACTTCGCGATGATTTCGGCCGCAAGAAAAGGTTGCTAAATTGGAATTATGACCGATTGAGGGTAGTCAGTGATATTGAGATCCTCTAGAACCCGGTTACTATTTTTAGGACAGGTTTAAACCAACTGAACTGAAAGAGGGTAGTACCTAGACTCCTTGCCAGCCTGAAATCTAAGGGCTCTCTGTGTGACTTGTGTGCCTTTAACATGTTTTCTATTTGTGGATACTTGTGATTTGCTTTCTATCATGACATCATGACATCATAAAATTGCATACATCTTGTATTGGACTAACCTATTTCAAAGACAGGAGGGATTCATCTTTGTTATGTTTTGTAGGTCATGATGCCCATGCTTAGGAATACCATCCGGATCAATTTTGTCCAGGTTCCCACTATGCTTAAAGAATTGATTGCAAAGATGCCTGATACTACCTCCTTCATTAGAAGACATGGGTATCTTCTCAGTTTGGTTACCTCCAAATTGGACGAGCAGATGATGAGTGTTCTAGTCCAGTTCTATGATCCACTGTACCATTTCTTTACTTTCCAGGACTACCAGTTGGTTCCCACCTTAGAAGAGTTCTCTGATCTGCTCGTTATCTCTATTCTGGAGCAGACCCCATTTACTGGTTGGGAGAAGATCCTTAGGCCAGAAGAGATTGCTTCAGCCCTTCATATGACCAAGGATGAGGTAATGGCTAATTGGGAGACTAGAAGTGGAGCAAAGGGCTTTCTGACTAAGTTCTTGGTTGGTAAGGCTAATTATTTCTGGGATAGTCTAGACTTCAAGGAATTCGAAGATATTCTGGCTTTTTCTGATATACGGCTTGGTATTGTTTCCGAATCTTGACTCCTTTGTTGATGTGAACACAGTGAAAATCTTCGTCTCTCGTAATCCTGTACCCACTCTCTTGGGTGACATTCTTCATCAGCTTTATGCCCGTCTGCTCGAAAGCGGGGAACCTTAATATGTTGTGCTCCATTATTGGCGAGGTGGTTTATTTCTCACCTCCCCAAATCAATGCTGAAGAACAAAGAAGGCATGGGCTAGGCTTATAGGGTTATGTCTCTCTCTCACAATGACATCATATGGACTATCAAGGGTATGGACGAGGTGGCTATTATTGATCGATGTGGGGAATACCCCAATGTTCCACTGATAGGAACCCACAGAGGAATTTCTTACAATCCATGCTTGGCCTTACGTCAGTTTGGGCGTTCTAGGAGGGAAGGTCCTCATGAATTGCTAATGCCTAGTATCATCTTTGATTTTCAAGGGGATACCGACGAGCAACGCCGCAGATTCATAAGGGCTTGGGATAGAGTTCACATATCTGATCCACATGAGTTGGGTCCAAAGACTTCTCTTCCAATGGAGCCATACCTCAGATGGGTTCGTATCCGTGCCCAAAAGCTGGGTATGCCGTATGAAGTCGTCCTGCCTATCATTGTTGAAGTTGCTAATGAAGAGGGGGTTTTTCCTACCATCCTCCATCCTTACATGCCCACTGACATTGGGGCACTGAAAAGGTCTTGGACTCAGCTGAGAGAAGAACGGGATGCTTACCGAGAAAAGTTTAAAGAGCAAGAGCAGAAGATCCAGAAGTTGACTAGGAAGCTGGAGAACGAGCGGATCCTCAATGACTATGTCCGCACCGACAAGAAGCGACCATGGGAGCACTGATTGTCCTTTGATTATTTCCTTTCCAGTTTTTTATTTACTTTTCAGTATTTCCTTTCTTGTAACGCCTTAAAGGCAATTTGTTGAACAATCTGAATTTCAAGTTTACCTAATAAAAGTGTGTTTCATTTCTTGTTTACAAATTTGAATCTCTCGATTGTCTTTGAAATCATATCATACGCATTTCGTCCCATGCACTTCATAACAGGTACCCATTACAGGTCTCTTATCTTCTTCGCTGTTTATTTCAGCACTCATCATGTCTGCTGAACCATCAATTGAGCAAGAAATCAAGGCCCTACAGGCCCAGAATGCCCAATTCCAAGAGTTGTTCATGAATCTAGCTAAGGGTCAGCAAGATCTAAAGACCCTGATTCTGAAAGAGAAGAAGAAGAAGAAGAGGACAGTCCTGTTTAACACCGGTCACAGGTTTGGAAACAGGCTACGGGATGAAGTTGATTTGACCACCTCAACTGGAGGGAAAGATAGTCAGGAAGAAAGGAGGGCTCCTAGCCCTGTGGTCTCAGACAATGAGACGGACTTCAACGAAGACTAGTATCCTCCGGCTGAGGATAGATACAAGCAAATTGAAGACCGGTTGAGTGTGATGGAAGTTCAGAAAGTGTCTGGTCTGGACTTTGGTGATATGGGTCTATCATCCGGGGTGGTGATTCCCCACAAATTCAAAGCACCAGCCTTTTCTAAGTATGATGGAGTTTCTTGTCCGAAGCTGCACCTCCGGTCATATGTAAGGAAGATTCAGCCGTACACCGCTGATAAGAACCTATGGATCCACTTATTTCAAGACAGTCTCTCAAGGACTCAGCTTGAATGGTTTTACCAGTTGGACGGAGCCAGTATCCGCAGTTGGGAAGATTTGGCTACTGCTTTCTACAGGCAGTACCAATACAATTCCGACCTCGCTCCCACGCGTACCCAACTCTAGGGTATGTCAATGGGAATGGGTGGAGGTTTCAAAGATTATGCTCAGAAGTGGAGGGACCTCGCCGGAAGAGTGCAACCACCCTTGGCTGATTGGGAGCTTGTGGATATGTTTCTGGGGACCTTGTCTGGTCCATTTTTCAACCACCTGATTGGAAGCTCTTCGTCTGGGTTTACATAGCTAATTATGATCGGTGAAAGGATTGATGCTGGTATTAAGGATGGTAAGATACAGAAGGGTGCCTCATCAAGCACCGAGAAGAAGCCTTTTAACAAAGAGTCCAGCGCTGTCTACAGTTCGAAAAGCCAGAATAGACCGGAACGCTGCCAAGCTGTTAATGCGGTTGTTATTTCAAGACCTGCTGGTGCTACTCAACACAACCATCAACAAAAGGCCAAGAGACCCCGAAGTAAATTCACTCAGCTTAACATGACATTGTCTCAGATTCTGCCACAGTTATTAAAGACCATCCTAGTGATTCCAAGGGAAGCTCCGAAGAATCCAAATACAACATCACCGAAGTACAACCCTAATGCCCGCTGTGCTTTTCACTCTGATAGCCCGGGGCATAATATAGATGATTGTTGGTCTTTGAAGAACAAAATACAGGATTTAATTGATGCTAAGGAGATCGATTTCGAGGCGCCCGAAAGACCTAATGTTGTGACTGCTCCTATGCCCAAGCATGGAGTGAATGCTATAGACGAAGACTTGTTTGTGGTTACTGTGAACGACATTGTTACCCCTTTGATGACTGTGTAGAAGAACCTTTTTCTAGCCGGTTTATTTTTGAGCTGTGACGAAGGTTGCCGTATGTGTTCTGCCCTACCAACTGGTTGCCCACTTTTGAAATCAGGTGTCCAACGCCTGATGGATAGTAAAGAAATTCTGTTTGAGAAGACTGTTGTTCCCTTAGTTCATACTGAAGAAGTTTCTATTATTACCATTTTCGACAATTCTTCCAAGGCTTCCTCGAGAAAGCCTGTTAGAATTACATCTGTTCTAAGAATCACACCATTGATCATCACTGTTCCTGGGCCTATCCCCTACACCTCTGATAAAGCTGTCCCTTGGCATTACGGGGCCGATGTCTATTTTCATGGAGTTAAACAAGAGTTGGATGCTGATACTGACGTCAGCAATATTGTTGGACCTGCTAAACTCACCCGCAGCGGAAGACTTTTCTCACCTGATCTCTCTCCATCAACTGCCCGAAGACCTGTTGTTATTACACCTTCCAGTATACCTGCTACTATTCCTGCTACTATTCCTGTTCAAGTTCCTATTCTTACCTCTGCCGTCGAGTCATCTAATACTCGGGGCAAAGGGACCACCAGTGAGCCTGCCCAGACGGAGGCACCAAAGACAATTACTGTTAAAGCTTCTAGACAAGAGATGGAAGAGATTTTAAAGATCATCAAAAAGAGTGACTGCAATGTGGTTGAGCAGATAGTGCAAAACCCATCCAAGATTTCTATGTTGTCACTGTTACTATGCTCAGAAGCCCATGCCAAGGCTTTGATTACATTTCTGAAGACTGCACACGTACCGCAAGAGACATCAGCTGATCAGTTTAAAGATTGCATGGCCAATCTGACTGCTGATAACGGGTTGGGTTTCTCTGATGCTGACTTGACTACTAAGGGGAAGAATCACAATGATGCCCTGCATGTCTCCATTGAATGCATGGGCACCACTCTTGCTCATGTATTAGTGGATACTGGTTCCTCATTGAACGTTTTGCCTAAGAAAGCTCTAGACCGGTTGGACTGTGAAGGATTAGAGTTGAAACCAAGCAACATTGTTGTTAGGGCCTTTGATGGATCCAAGAGGATGGTGCACGGAGAAGTTGATATCCCGATTAAGGTTGGTTCTCAGGTTTTTGCATCTACATTCTATGTGATGGACATTTGGCCATCTTATTCTTGTTTGTTGGGTCGTCCATGGATCCACAAAGCTGGGGCCGTAACCTTAACGCTCCACCAGAAGCTGAAGTACCCAGTGAAAGGGAAGATTGTGACAGTACAAGGAGAGGAAGAGTACATGGTGAGCCACCTCAACTCTTTCCGATATGTAGAGATGGATGGGGAGTTCATTAAGACCCTATTTCAACATTTTGAAGAGGTTCCCCAGACACTGGCATCAATGGAGACTGTTGTTGAAGATTCTCCTATGAAGATGGCTTCCTTTAGGGATGCTCGGGCTGTTGTCGAGAAAGGTGGGTGTGCGAATTGGGGCCAACTCCCTGATTTTACACAGAAGACTAACAAGTTTGGTTTGGGTTTCACTGCAGAAGCTCAAAAGGTTGTTCGCAATGCACGGATCAGAAGACCTCCTGCGTTCATCAGCAACTCGAGAGTGAATGCCATTGAAGACGATGTGGAAGAGTCTGAGTTCGACAGCTGGATCTATCCTACGACCGACGGTGGACCAAGCAACTGGACAGCAAAGGACTTCATCCCTATTTCTTTTATTACCCAGTAATGAAACTTCTTGTTTTGAATTTGTAACAGACAATGTTTTAAACTTTATGGCCAGGTGTCTTACCCGGGGCACTGTGGCTTCATTTGTGAGGGCTTTATGTGTGTCATTTTCATATATCATTAATAAAAGTATTGGACGTTTCTTGCATTTCAAATCTTACGCTCCCTGTTTTTCTTTTATTATATATTTCAAAACAGCTATTTTACACACACTCACATATACAGGTCTACATCCACTCTGGATCTCACTGGTAACGACTCTGCTACTGCCAGTTATGACTTCAAAAATTCGATCCACTTAGCCGAAGACGAAGGTGAAGATGATTGCAAAGTGCCTGGTGAACTTGCAAGACTGTTACTCCAAGAGGAGAGGGTTATTCAGCCGCACGAAGAGCCGGTAGAATCAGTGAATATGGGTACAGAGGTAGACAAGAAAGAGGTCAAGATCAGAGCAAATCTGGAGCTTAGTGTGAAGCAACGGTTGATTCAGATGCTGCGTGACTATGTTGAGATATTTGCATGGTCTTATGAAGATATGACTGGTTTGGATACTGATATTGTGGTTCACTGATTGCCTACCAAGGAAGACTGTCCTCCAGTGAAACAGAAAGTCCACCGAATGCGCCCAGAGATGTCTGAGAAAATCAAGGCTGAAGTGATGAAACAGTTTGACGCTGGTTTTCTAGCAGTTACTTCTTACCCTCAGTGGGTGGCCAATGTGGTTTCGGTACCGAAGAAGGATGGTAAGGTCCGAATGTGTGTTGATTATAGCAATCTGAACAGGGAGAGCCCCAAGGATGATTTCCCTCTGCCTCATATTGACGTTCTGGTTGACAACACCGCTCAACATAAGGTCTTCTCCTTCATGGATGGTTTCTCCGGTTATAATCAGATTAAAATGGCTCCCGAAGACATGGAGAAGACAACCTTTGTTACTCGGTGGGGTACCTTTTGCTACAAGGTCATGCCTTTTGGACTGAAGAATGCTGGGGCAACGTATCGGCGTGCCATGGTTGCTTTGTTTCATGACATGATCCATCATGAGATTGAAGTATACGTCGACGATATGATTGCAAGGTCCCAGACTGAGGAAGAACACCCTGACCACCTTCAGAAGTTGTTTGACAGGTTGAAGTTGTACAAGCTGAGGTTAAACCCGAACAAGTGCACCTTCAGAGTGAGATCTGGTAAACTGCTGGGTTTCGTTGTAAGCGATAAAGGTATTCAAGTGGATCCTGCAAAGGTGAAGGCCATACAAGAGATGCCAGCTCCCTAAACAGAGAAAGAAGTCAGAGGCTTTCTGGGACGACTAAACTACATTGCCCGATTCATCTCGCACCTCACTGCTACTTGTGAGCCAATCTTCAAGCTACTGAAGAAAGATCAAGTAGTACGTTGGAACGATGAATGCCATGCCGCTTTCGAAAGGATCAAAGAGTATCTCCAAGAGCCACCCATTCTGATGCCTCCAGTTGAAGGGAGACCTTTGATCTTATACTTGATAATACTCGATAACTCAATGGGGTGTGTGTTGGGTCAGCGTGACGAGTCTGGCCGAAAAGAGCATGCTATTTATTACCTTAGCAAAAAGTTTATCGACTGTGAGACCCGATACTCACTGCTCGAGAAAAATTGCTGCGCTTTGGCATGGGCTGCTCGCCGGCTGAGACAGTATATGCTGACTCCCACTACCTTATTGATATCAAAGATGGATCCAATCAAGTATATCTTCGAGAAGCCTGCCTTATCCGTAAGAATAGCAAGATGGTAGATGATCTTGACTGAGTATGACATATAATACACAACCCAAAAGGAAATCAAGGGAAGTGTGTTAGCAGACCATTTGGCACATCAGGCAGTGGATGATTACCAGTCTATGAACTTTGAATTCCCAGACGAGAATATCATGTTGGTAACTGATTGTGAGACACCTGGACCAGATGAAGGACATGAGGAAGGACCCCGATGGTCTATGTACTTTGATGGAGCTTCAAACGCTTTGGGTAATGGCATTGGCGCCGTGATCATATCTCCTAAAGGCTCTCATACTCCATTCACCGCCCGACTATGTTTCAACGGCACCAACAACATGGCAGAGTATGAAGCGTGCATCATGGGTCTTCGAGCATCAATTGACCTAAGGATTAAGTTTCTAAGTGTCTTCGGAGATTCCGCTCTCGTGATCAGTCAGATCAAAGGCGAGTGGGATACGAAACACCCGAATCTTATTCCTTACAAGGAGTATGTGCTGACTTTGCTTCCCCACTTCGAGGAGATAACCTTTGAACACTTCCCTGGAGAGGAGAATCAGTTGGCGGACGCGCTAGCTACGATGTCTTCTATGTTCAAAGTCAATTGGGACAACGAGACTCCCCGGATTATCATTGAAAGATTAGACAAACCCGCACATTGCTGTGACATTGAGACTGAAGAGGTAACATAAAAGCCCTGGTTTCACGAAGTAAAAAGGTATCTTGAGGCTCAAGAGTACCCCGAGGGTGCATCTGTTAATGACAAGAAGTTTCTGAGGAGGTTCACAGCAAAGTTCTTCATCAGCAATGGCATTCTCTACAAGCGTAACCATGATTCAACCTTACTGCGATACGTGGATAAGAATGAAGCAGAAAGGATCATGGTGGAGTTACATGAAGGTACTTTCGGAACTCATTCCAGTTGACACACCATGGCAAAGAAAATCCTACGGGCAGGATATTATTGGTCTATAATGGAAGCCGACTGTTATCAGCATTCTCGAACATGTCACAAGTGCCAAGTCTATGCTGATAAGGTGCACATACCTCCAGCTCCTCTAAACGTCTTGACAGCACCTTGGCCTTTTGCAATGTGGGGCAT
Organism: Vicia faba; assembly: GCA_948472305.1. NCBI lineage: Eukaryota > Viridiplantae > Streptophyta > Magnoliopsida > Fabales > Fabaceae > Vicia > Vicia faba. The sequence goes on along the minus strand of OX451736.1, from coordinate 1,002,412,751 downwards.
TGATATGATCGGCGAGATCAGACCTACGACATCCAATGGGCACTATTTCATCCTGGTAGCTATTGATTACTTTACAAAGTGGGTTGAAGCAGCTTCCTTTGCTACAGTAACCAAGAACATCGTGGCATAGTTCATTCGGAACAATCTGATCTGTCGATATGATGTACCAGAGAGGATCATTACAGACAATGGTACCAACCTCAACAACAAAATGATCACTGAGCTCTGCAAGCAGTTCAAGATACAACATCACAACTCTTCTCCTTACCGACCGAAGATGAATGGGGCTGTCGAAGCGGCTAATAAGAACATTAAGAAGATTGTGCAGAAGATGACAGTGACATACAAAGACTGGCACGAGATGTTACCATTTTCTCTTCATGGGTACCGTACCTCAGCGCGGACGTCAACAGGGGCAACGCCCTATTCCTTGGTATATGGAATGGAGGTCGTACTTCCCATTGAAGTTCAGATACCCTCTCTCCGAATCTTGAAGGATGCAGGTTTAAGCGAAGACGATTTGATTCAGACCCGACTTGATCAGCTGAACCTATTCGATGAAAAGAGACTTACTACTATTTGTCATGGTCAGACGTACCAAAAGCGGATGATCAAGGCATTTAACAAGAAGGTTAGACGACAAGAGTATCAAGTTGGGGATCTGGTAATCAAGCGCATTATCTTACCTCAAGGTGATCCCAGGGGCAAATGGACCCCTACTTACGAAGGGCCATTTGTGGTTAAGAACATTTTCTCAGGAGGAGCTATGATTCTAACCACCATGGATAGTGACGACCTTCCTCACCCCGTCAATGCAGACATAGTGAAAATATACTACGCATAATCAAAGACCCGCTACGTTGACTGGCCTAGGCAAAAATAAGGGTTTCCCGGCGAACCAAAAGGGTTCGGGCAAAATAAGGGATGAAAATGAAAAAATCTGTACACCCGGCAAGTCAAAAACCTGAAAAGGCGGCTTGGGCAAAAAAAGGGGTATCCCGGTGGACTGAAAACCCGAAAGGGCGGTCCAGGAAAAAATTAGGGATCAAAGCGTAACACTATGTCTCATTGGATCACCTTACATCCAGACTTCAGTATCGACTATCAAGCTCGGACGACACTAATCAATATGATCTACCTTCAACCAAGTAGCAAAATGATGAGATGCTCGAAGACATAAAGGCAATAATAGAGTTGGAACCCAGTGAGATTATTCACATAGCTGTTTTGTTTAGTTTTTCACAAATTGTATAAACTATATCTATTCGGCAGCGTTCTCTTACTAGGACGTCAGCCTCTTGTACAAAAACGCCTATTTACAGGCCAAACATCAAAGTCAATACAATTCATTTTCAAAGAAGTTTCAAACTGTTTTTTCCTTTATCTGTTTTGTTTTGCAAATAACGTCCAATATTCATTTTTGATATATGCATTTGACATTAATTTCCGCTCACGAATATTTACATGCGAAACAAAAAATGATTACTGGTAATATCAGAAACAGGGGCAATGAAATTGTCCAAACTATATGGTTTCTCTGTCCACCAGGTGCAAAGGTAGATTCAACTGAAGAATATGACTAAGATACTTTCACTCCCCGCAGAGTAAGACTGTAATGATAGCTCTCCCCAGCTGAGACTTGTAACTGTGAATGAATCAACAATGCTCTCTGTAAGCATAGTTGATCTACCATCAGCACTAAAAAGGCTTGATATCCCCGACAGTCTTAATATTCCCTGGCAGAGTATAAGAATGTTCCCCGACAGAATACAAGATACCCCCAGTGGAGTTAAAATTTTCCCAGCACAGACTGAAAAAGCTTCCCCCAACGGAGTTGAAGCATCATTCCCCAGTAGACTCTGAAAGTTTATCCCCAGCGGAGTACAAAAATAAATCTCCCCAGCCGAGTTCAAAGGAGGATTATCCCCACAAAAGTATAATAGGTTATCCCCAGTGAAGCCGCAACTGAAATATCATCCCCAGCAAAGTTCTTTCCTTTCACAAACAGAAATTCAATCCTCAACGGATTCAATATCACCAGCAACAATAATTTATCCCGACGAAATTTATCAGTGGAATTCTCAGCAGAGAATCTCTTCCCCACAGAGTAATCTCCTCATTGACTTATTCCCCAACGGATTTATCTTCTCCTACAGGTTTATTCTTGTAACCACCTTCGTTCACCATCCCCCGTGGAAACGAAGAATCCAGCTCTATTCTCCAGCAGCTATCCGGGATTTATTTTCCCCAGCTAAAACATTACATTTCCATACATCATGATACATGCATATACGCATCATATAATGCAATCTCATTTATTTAGAGAACATCATTGTTTGATCCATATCATGCATTGCATATAACTGACCTTTACCTTTCAGGAAAGATGCAGTTAAATTCTCAGCTATAATCCAAAACCTCCTCTGGTTCAGTTAGATCGCTGCGAAGATCTCCCTGATTCGTATTCCAGTTGAAGTTATTCCAAGACTTTCGTCTGGTCCAATTAAACCGATTCGAAGATTTTTCTGATGTCGATCCAGTCAAAGTTAATCCAAGACCTCCTTTGGTTCAGTCAGATCGCCGCGAAGATCTCCCTGATTCGTATTCCAGTTGAAGTTATTCCAAGACTTTCATCTGGTATAGTTAAATCGATTAGAAGATTTTTCTGATGCCGATCCAGTCAAAGTTAATCCAAGAGCTCTCTGGTTCAGTCAAATCGACGCGAAGATCTCCCTGATTCGTATTCCAGTTGAAGTTATTCCAAGACTTTCGTCTGGTCCAGTTAAATCGATTTGAAGATTTTTCTGATGCCGATCCAGTCAAAGTTAATCCAAAACCTCCTCTGGTTCAGTTAGATCTCCGCGAAGATCTCCCTGATTCGTGTTCCAGTTGAAGTTATTCCAAGACTTTTGTCTGGTCCAGTTAAATCGATTCGAAGATTTTTTCTGATGCCGATCCAGTCAAAGTTAATCCAAGACCTCCTCTGGTTCAGTCAGATCGACGATAAGATCTCCCGGATTCATATTCCATCCGAAGTCTGGACCACCTATCAACAATCTCCAAATGGCATCTGTAAGCCCATTCCCGACATCACAAGGCTGATACCACTTCATGCGAGTGTAAATTTCTAGGCACTCTAGTGTTCAATCATCTTCCACCCTCGGATCACGAAAGGCCTGAAAGCCAATCTACATCCTCAGGTTTAAGAAAATTGAACAGGGGCAACTGTTGTACCCCAAAATTTGCCCTCTCATATTTCTCAAGACATTGCAAGAAAAATCTCCAAGTGGCTCAAGATTGCTCAAGAGTTGGACAATCAAGCTATCTCCTAAGGCAGTCAACCTCAAATTAGGGTTTTGTGTTGCATCAAGGTCCTTGCATCCAAATGACCTCAAGTGCTCCCTAAGGTCCTAATGCGCTCTCAAGTTCATCCATGTCAAATTTCAAGCCTTGCAGAGGAAGTTTGCTCAGTCAATTGCTCAAAGGGTCCAAAGATCGACTGTGCTAGGGCAAAAGTCAACTGTGACCCAAATACAGTCAAACCTCAAGATTTTTTGTCAACATTCTCAGTTTGAAGGATATTTCATCATTTTATCAAGGTTTGATCATGATTCATCAAGGATTGCTCAAAATTCATCAAGACTCAAAACTTGCTAAATTAGGGTTTTGCAGGAAAAGTCAACTCAACTTTGACCAAGCATAACTTTCTCATACTTTAGGAGAAATGACCCAGCCAAAGCTCATTTTTAAGAGAATTCAGTTTCCTACAATCCATATTCATACCCCAAGATCAAGAAATGCACTCACAAAAAGTTACAAATTTGGACATTATAGGTCATTTTTGAAAGTCAACAAAAACACTTTTTTGCCAAAGCTTATAACTTGAGCATGGAATATCAAAATGAGGTAATACCAAAAGGGTTGGTTAGAGAACATCTCAAGCTTTCTAAAAAGTCCAAGAAAACTTCCAAAAGTTCAAAATTGAAGAAGTTATGCATTGTTGAAGTTGGGCATTTTTACAAAATTGCCAAAAGTCAACTATCTCCAAAACTTCAAATTTTGTCAAATGGGCCCATTCTTTCCACTTGATTTGATCTTGTCACACTACCCACGTGTCTTAGCTTCAGCCTTGAGCCCATTTATCAATTTTTATATTTTATTTGATTTTTTATTAAATTATTCCATTTTAAATCAATTTAAATCAAATAAAATCACAGAACTTGATTACATGAGATCTTTTTCTATTTTCAGGACCTAATCATCATCAATGACATGATCAAATTCGTATCAAGCATTTCATGTGCAAAAAGATTGGATTTTTGGCAAAATTGGAAAGCTTTCAATGGAGGATCAAATCCAATCTCAAGGCGTTGATTTGGAAGGATTAAGCCCACATTTGTTGACCTAATGCATTGCTTATTACTTATACAAGCAAAAGCACACGAGATCAAGGGCTAGAGGCTGCAGAATCATCAAGAACAAAACTTAAAAAAAGGTGGAAAAGTGCAAAATTGAAATCATCTTTGGAGGCGTTTTCAAGGGCAAATCTCAACACCACTCCATTGTTGGACAATCACTGAACCTCCTGCAATCAAAAGCAAGCTCTCACACGCTCTCAAACGCACTGTAAGCCTCACATTTTACCGCCCTGTATTCAAAATCGTAACTCCATATTCTTGCATTTTTTTGGCAAATTGTTGACATATTCATGATGCTTATGAAATTTCTGGACTTTTGGCATTGTTTGATTGCATTTATCTGGATTGTAGCCCTATAACTGAACCTAGGGTTTCGTAGCTTGTTTTTTGGGCATTTCTTTTGCAGGCAAAATTGGAGCCATTGATGGACATGGATGTAACCAGGGGAGAGAGACGAGCATGACCATGGTCTTGGGAAGAATTTCCATGGCCTATAATAGATTTTAGGATGGACATACGAATTTAGCTGCAGATATAAATCCGCAGGTAAATTTACAAGGTTGAAGGAAGAAGACGATGACGCGTCTCTCCCTGGTTGGCCCATTCAAATACTTGGCGCGTGTTTTTTATTTTCTGGCATATTAATGTGATTTCCCTTATAATATTCATTGTCCATTTAATTAACAATTGAGACATAGTGGTGCAGTGGCAAAGGCGTGCGTTCAAAATCCAATAGGACATGGGTTTGAATCCTAGGTCCCCCATGCATTTGTTCTTATTTTTCTACAGGCTATTCAGTGTGAACCCAAGCATGTGATGCATCATACTCCCTCAAATCTCCAAGCGCCAGATGGCCCCAGGCCAGATCTGGTGGTCCATATGTGATGTCCACCATATGCCCTAGTCAAAGTGCCACGCTGGAATCAGAAAGTCAACACAGGCCAATTTAATTGGGCCTTGGAAATTGATAAGCAAGCCCCCCTAATCAGGCCCAAACCTTAATTCTTTCTATTTTATTTTTATTATTTCTTTTAATTAATTATTGTTATTATTTTATTATTTAATCACTAACCAATTAAAACTTTTTCTTAATAAAATTAAAACCAAAAAATATTTTGTTTATTAAATTAATTTTCAGTATTTTATTTTTGTTAATAAATATTAATTTAATTAATTTAGTTTTAATTAGGAATAACTTTTAATATATTTTGCAATAATTAAAATTAATTTAGATAATTAGGTTTTATTAACATTGATCAAATTATTTTTATTTCTTTAAATATCAAAAATCCAAAAAATATCATTTTTGTTAATTAATTAATTAATTTATTAATTTAATGCTTAACTTAATTTAATTTCTTCCATAAATTCAAAATAAACCAAAAAATATTTTCTTTAATAAACAAAGGGTCAAAACCCTAGAACTCGCCCGATTTAATTTCCCGCACGCGATTCATTTTATTTCAATATTGTATCTGTTTCCCGGAATATAATAGTTTAATAGGACCGTAACTATTTTACCGCTTTATTTATTTTCCGCATTTTAATTTCAAGGGTTGATTTTGGCGATGTAAATACCTGACGCCTTGTAATAGTTAGTTTAATTTCCGCAATTTAAATTCCGCAACTTATAAACTGTTAGATGTTTGATAATAGGGAATGCATGACAAGATTGAACGTTTAAACCTAAAATCAACGTAGATAACCATTGACATGTACAAAGACAAATTAACTGAAAACAACACACTCGCACATGCGCACTCTTAGGGTACAACTCACTTGGTTGCCTTCGAACGTGGTCATTGAGTATAGGAAGTTTTAGAGGTCGTCCTCTTGTCCAAAGATCATAGTTGCCTCGAAACGGTTGCCTCGGAAAAATGATCTAAGACATTAGGGTTATCGCTAAGGCGTCCTAACATTGCTTTAGTGACCGCACGTCCCTTAATCGAATTGACCCTTAAAACTCCAACGACGATTCTACCTACTCATTCATAGTGGGATAGCATTTCCTAAAGGATATTAGCACATATTGGTTCCTTTTTCGAGTAGGTAAATGTTTCTTAAGTACTTGCTCTTTCCAAAAATAAAACTTTTCGCACTTACACCTTTCAAACAAAAAACTCTTTTCAAACCCACAAACACAAAGAAAAACAAATTTTGAAAACATTTTGAGCAAGTACCTAAGAGCCTGTGGATAACCACAGATAGAAAGGGTGCTAACACCTCCCCTTTCTATAATCTACCCCCGGACCCGAGAAACATATCGAAAAAGGAATTTTTCTGTTCTTTTTTCCTTTCCTTGTTGGATAAAATAAAAGACGGTGGCGACTCTTGCTTACCGCGACATTTTGCAAAAACAAACGCAAAACACGAACCAGGATTCCAAAACAGTCAGTTCTCTCCACCGTATCACACGCGCTACGACGTTCTTGGTTACTGTAGAAAAGGAAGCTGCCTCAACCCACTTTGTGAAGTAATCAATTACTACTAGAATGAAGCGATTCTCGTTAGACGCAGTAGGTCTGATCTTGCCGATCTTGTCGATGCCCAACATTGTAAAGGGACAAGGAGCTATCAAGACATTCATAGGGACTGGAGGCACATGCACCTTATCAGCATAGATTTGGCATTTATGATAGGTTCGAGAGAGCTAATAACAATCGACTTCCATAGTGGACCAGTAATATCCTGCCCGTAGGATTTTCTTCTCTATGGTATGTCCACTGGAATGAGTTCCGAAGGTACCCTCATGTAACTCTGCCATGATCCTTTCTGCCTCGCTCTTGTCTACATACCGCAGTAAGGTTGAATCATGGTTACGCTTATAGAGAATTCCATTACTGATGAAGAAATTCGCAGCGAACCTTCTCAAAAACTTCTTATCATTAACAGATGCCCCTCGGGGTATTCTTGAGCCTCAAGATACCTCTTTACCTCGTGGAACCAGGATTTATCTGCCACTTCTTCGGTGTCGATCTCACAGCAGTGTGAGGGTTCATCCAACCTCTCAATGGTAATCTGGGGAGCTTCATTGTCCCACCTAACTTTGAACATGGAAGACATGGTAGCTAGCGCGTCCGCCAACTGGTTCTCTTCTCGTGGGAAATGTTTAAAGGTTATCTCCTCAAAGTGTGGGAGCAATGTCAGTACATATTCTTTGTAAGGAATAAGATTCAGGTGCTTCATATCCCACTCGCCTTTGATCTGACTTATTACAAGAGTGAAATCTCTGAATACACTCAAGCACTTAATCCTCAGGTCAATAGCAGCTCGAAGACCCATGATACACGCTTCATATTCCGCCATATTGTTGGTGCAGTTAAAACATAATAGGGCAGTGAACGAAGTATGACAACCCTCAGGAGATATAATTATAGTGCCAATGCCATTACCCAATGTGTTCGAGGCTCCATCAAAATTCATAGACCATCGGGATCCCTCCTCGGGTCCTTCATCTGGTCCTAGTTCTTCGTAGTCGGTTACCAACATGATATTCTCATCCGGGAACTCGAAATTCATGGACTGGTAGTCATCCACAGCCTGATGCGCCAAATGATCCGCCAATACACTCCCCTTGATTGCTTTTTAGGTTATGTATTGGATGTCGTACTCGGTTAAAATCATCTTCCATCTTTCTATTCTTCCGGATAAGGCGGGCTTCTCGAATATATATTTGATTGGATCCATCTTTGATATCAACAAGGTAGTGTGAGTCAGCATATATTGTCTCAGTCGGCGAGCAGCCCATACCAAAGCGCATCAAGTTTTCTCGAGCAATGAGTATCGGGTCTCACAGTCAGTAAACTTTTTTCTAAGGTAGTAAATGGCGTGCTCTTTTCGACCAGACTCGTCATGCTGCCTCAACACACACCCCATTGAATTGTCTAGCACTGTCAGGTATAATATCAAAGGTCTTCCTTCAACTGGAGGCATCAGAATTAGTGGTTCTTGAAGGTATTCTTTGATTCTTTCAAAAGCAGTCTTGCATTCATCATTCCACTTTACCACTTGATCTTTCTTCAGCAGCTTGAAGATTGGCTCACAAGTAGTAGTCAGATGTGAAATGAACCTGGCGATGTAATTCAGACGTCCCAAGAAACCTCTAACTTCTTTTTCTGTGCGGGGAGACGGCATCTCTTGTATGGATTTTACCTTTGTAGGGTCCACCTGAATACCCTTATCACTGACGATGAAACCCAGAAGCTTACTAGATCTTACCCCGAAGGTGCACTTGTTTGGATTCAACCTCAGCTTGTACATCTTCAACCTGTCAATCTGTTTCTGGAGATGATCAAGGTGCTCTTCCTCAGTCTGGGACCTGGCTATCATGTCATCAACATAAACCTCAATCTCGTGGTGAATCATATCATGGAACAAAGCGACCATGGCGCGCTGATAAGTTGCCCCAACTTTCTTCAACCCGAAAGGCATTACCTTGTAACAGAAGGTGCCCCACTGTGTAACGAAGGTTGTCTTCTCCATGTCCTCAGGAGCCATCTTGATCTGGTTGTAACCAGAAAAACCATCCATGAAGGAGAAGATCTTATGCTGCATGGTGTTGTCGACTAGAACATCAATGTGAGGAAGTGGGAAGTCATCCTTGGGGCTTGCCCTGTTCAGATCTCTGTAGTCCACACACACCCATACCTTACCGTCCTTCTTAGGTACCAGAACGACGTTGGCAACTCACTGCGGATAAGAAGTGACAGCTAAGAATCCCGCATCGAACTATTTCATGACTTCTGCCTTGATTTTCTCTAACATTTTAGGGCGCATACGGCGGACCTTCTGCTTTACTAGAGGGAAGTCTTATTTAGTAGGAAGGTGATGTACCACAATATCAGTGTCCAACCCAGGCATGTCTTCATAGGACCAGGAAAAGATCTCAACATAGTCGTGTAGCATCTGTATTAACCGTTGTTTGACACTAGGCTCCAGATTGGCACCTATTTTAACCTCTTTCCTGTCTTCCTCTGTACCCAAATTCACTGACTCAACTGGCTCTTCATAAGGTTGTATAGCCCTTTCTTCCTGCTATAATAGTCTATCAAGTTCTCCAGGCACCTCACAATCATCCTCACCTTCATCCTCGACTTAGTTGATCAGATTTTTGAAGTCATAATTGGCAGTAGCAGAGCTGTTATCAATGGGATCCAGAGTGGATATGGATCTGCAGTATGATACGTGAGTGTGTGTAAGAGAATAGTTGTTTTGATAAAGTGAGAGACAGAAAAGAAAAACAAGGAGCGCAATATTTGTATGCAAGAAACGTCCAAGGCTTTATTAATGATATATGAAATGACAAATAATAGCCCTCACAAGCAAAGCCAAGGTGTTTCGGGCAAGGCACCGTGTCGTAAAGTTTCAAATTATTTATTACAAATCTTAAAACAAATGAGTCAATTACTGCGGAATAAAAGAAACAGGTATGAAGTCCCTAGCCGTCCAATTATTCAGTCCACCGTTGGTTGTTAGGTAGATCCAGCTGTCGATGTCTGAATCCTCTTTACTGTCTTCAATTGCATTAATTCCCAGATTGTTGATGTGCATATGAGGTCTTCCAGCCCGAGCGTGCCTAACAACCCTTTGAGCCCCTGTAGTAAAGCCCAAACCAAATTTGTTAGTTTTGTGAGTGAAATCAGGGAGCTGACCCCAATTGGTACACCCACCTTCTTCAACCACAGTCCTGGCGTCCTTGAGAGAAACCATCTTCAATGGAGGTTTGTTGGTAGTAACTTCAGTTGATGCCAAGACCTGAGGGACTTCTTCAAAATTATGATAAGGAGTTTCTATGAATTCCCCGTCCATCTCTATGTAGCGGAAGGAATTGACGTGACTCACCATATATTCTTCTTCACCTCGCACTGTGACAATCTTTCCCTTCACCGAGTACTTCAGCATTTGATGGAGTGTGGAAGTAACTGCCCCAGCCTCATGGATCCAAGGACGACCCAACAAGCAAGAATATGACGACCTGATATCCATTATGTAGAAGGTGGACCCAAAAGTATGAGAACCCATTTTGACAAGGATGTCCACCTCCCTGTGAACCATTCTCTTCGATCCATTAAAAGCCCTTACCACAATGTTACTAGGCTTTAGAGTCAAACCCTTACAATCCAAATGGTCCAACGCTTTCTTTGGCAAAACATTCAGTAAAGACCCAGTATCTACCAGCACATGAGCCTTAGTGGTGCCCCTGCACTCAATCGAGACATGCAGCGCATCATTATGCTTCCTTCCTTTCGGTGTCAGATCCGCATCTGAAAAAACCCAGCCTATTGTCAGCAGTCAGGCTGGCCACACAATCTTTGAACTGATCTGCTTAAGTTTCCTGCGGCACATGCGCGGTCTTGAGAAATGCAATCAAAGCCTTCGCATGGGCTTCAGAACACAACAGGAAAGACAACATGGATATCTTTGAAGGGGTCTGCCCCAGCTGCTCGACCACATTGTAGTCGCTCTTCTTAATGATTTTCAGTATTTCCTCTATTTCTTGTTTAGAGGCTTCCACAACGATTTTCTCAGGTGCCTCCGTCCAGGAAGGCTTACCTATAATTTCCTTGCCCCGAGTATCAGACGATTCATTGACAGGGGTGATAATTGGAGTAAGAATAGGAATAGTAGTTGATGTACTAGCAGGAACATCAGATGGAATGACAATAAGCTTGTTGACAGTCTTAGGGGAAATCTCGGGAGAGAAAACCCTTCCACTTCGGGTAACCTTACTAGTCCCGACAATATTACTGACATCAATATAAGCTTCTTCATTCTTCAGATCTTGCTTAATGCCATGATAGTACACATCAGCACTATAATGCCATGGGACAACCTTGTCTGATGTGTACGGGATGGGACCAGGAACAGTGATTATCAGCGGAGCAATTCTTTGAACAAGTGTAATCCTAACAGGTATTCTCGAGGAAACCTTGGAAGGATTGGAGGAAATGGTTATAATAACAACGTCTTCAATGGGAACAACATGGATCACAGTGTTTTCGAACAAAATCTCTTTATTATCCATCAGGTGCTGAACACCTGACTTCAATAAACGGCAGCCAAAAGGTAGACTCGAACACATGTGGAAACCTTCACCACAACCCGGAAATAAACCGACCAATAGCAAATTCTTCTTAACAGCCATAAGAGGAGTAGAAGTTTCTTCAACAGAGGTCACAAACAAATCAGTGTCAATAACATTAACTCCACGACCATGTTTGGGCATGGGAGCAGTTATGACATTCGGCTTTTTTGGAGCATCAAACTCTATCTCCTTGGCTTCAATTAAGTCTTGTACTTTGTTTCTCAGAGCCTCACAATCGTTTGTATCGTGGCCAGGACTCTCAGAATGGTAGGCGCACCCTGCGTTGGGATTGTATCTGGGAGAGGTAGTGTTTGGATTCTTGGGAGCCTCTCTCAGGGTTGCCAAGTTGGATTTTAATAAATGAGGTAGAACTTCAGACAAAGTCATGTTGATGCGGGTAAACTTCCGTTGTGGTCTTTCCACCCTTTTCAATTGTTGCATTGTGGAGAAACTACGAGTCTTGGTATCACTACAGCATTTACCGTTTGACAGTGTTCATATCTGCTTTGGCCCCTCAGGCTATAGACCGCACTGGCTTCTTTCTTACCAGCGAAAGGATTCTTTGCTGAACTCAAGGAGGCATCCTTCTGTATTTTACCACTCCGAATTCCAGCTTCTACTCTTTCTCCAGTTAAAATTAACTCAGTGAAACCAGATGACGAGCTGCCAATTAAGTGATTGAAAAATGTACCAGATAGCGTCCCCAGAAACATATCAACCAACTCCCTATCAGACAAAGGGGGGTTGAACTCTCCCAGCCAAGTCTCTCCATTTTTGAGCATAATCTTTAAAACCTTCACCGACACCCATGGACATACTCTGGAGTTGAGTACGAGTGGGAGCAAGGTCAGCATTATACTGATACTGCTTGTAGAAAGCAGCAACAAGATCTTCCCAGTTTCGGACACTGGCTCCCTCCAACTGGTAGAACCATTCAAGCTAAGTACCTGACAAACTATCTTGAAAGAAGTGCACCCACAAGTTTCTATCAACGGTGTGAGGCTGTATCTTCCTGACATACGAGCGGAGATGGAGTTTTGGGAAGGACACCCCATCATACTTAGCAAAAACTAGAGCTTTGAACTTCTGCGGGATGACTACTCCCGACACCAATCCCAGTTCTTCAAAATCTAGTCCAAGTATCCTCTACACTTCCATGGCACTCAGATGGTCTTCTAACTGCTTGTATTTATCCTCAGCAGGAGGATATTGTTCATCACTATAATCAGTATCATTGCCAGAGACTGCAGGAATAAGGTCCTTTTCACCTTCTTGGTTCTCCCCTTCCTTAGATGAAGAGGTCAGATCAATTTGTTGCTTCAACCTTTCTCCAAACCTTCTGCCCATATTCAGAATACCGACAACCTTCTTCTTCTTCTTCTTCTTCTTCTCTTTCAGAATGAGGGCTTTCAGATCTTCCTGCCCCTTTGCCAGACTTATGAAGATCTGTTGGAACTGGGCATTCTGTGCCTGAAGATCTTTGATGGTTTGCTCGAAAGACATTTCTGCTGAAATAAACAGCGAAGAAGATGAGAAACCTGTAGTGGTACCTATAATGATGTGTATGATAATGGGATGCGCATGTAATGATTTCAAAGACTTCGAGAAATTTAAATTTGTAAACCAAAAATAAACAAAAATTTATTAGCTTAAATTTGAAGGTTCAAAATTCCTTTAAGGCGTTACAAATAAGTAAATAAAACAAATCTAAAATTAGAAAAAAAATCAAAAGTCCCATGGACGCTTTATCTTTGTGCTGATATAATCATTGAGCACTCTTTCTTCCTAGAGCTGCCTGGTGAGCTTTAAAACCTTCCTCTCTTGATCATGCAACTGTTCCCTGTAAGTATCCCGCTCATTCTTCAGCTGAATCCAAGACCTCTGTAACTCCCAAAGATCAGTGGGCATGTAAGGATAGAGAACCGTGTAAGGAATGCCTTCTTTAGTATTGGGCTCCACAATCACTGGTAATACGGCCACATAAGGCATCATAAGCTTCTGGGCACGAGCTCATACCTATTGGAGGTAAGGCTCCATAGGCATGGAAGTCTTTGGTCCCAACTCTTTGGGGTCAGATCTGTTTACCATTCCCCAAGCTCGTATGAACCTCTGGCGATACTCATTAACATCATCCTCATAGTTGAATACAATGCCCTCAATAAGTAACTCATGGGGACCATCCCTTCGAGCATGACCAAATTGTCACAAAGCTAGACAAGGATTGTAATTTATACCCCCTCTGATACCAAGTAATGGGACATTAGGGTACTCCCCACAGCGGTCAATAATAGCAATGTCTTCCATAGCTCGGGAACACCAAAGAATATCTGTATGAGCGAGTGACATTATCCTGTACGACCAACTCAAATCTTCTTCGTTCTTTGGTACAGACTTAGGGAGGTGAGAAATAAACCACCTCGACAACAATGACATGCAACACATAATAGTCCCTCTTCTCTTCATGGTACGAGTATGGAGAGCGTGCAAAATATCTCCAAGCAAGGTAGGCACAGGGTTGTGAGAAAGGAAAATCTTGATAGCATTCACATCTATGAAGGAGTCCGGATTAGGGAAGAGAACTAAACCATAGATAAGAATAGCCAAGACCTCCTCAAAAGCCTAAAAATACATATCATCCCAAAATAGCTGAGCCTTGTCTATCAGAAGTTTAGCTAGAAAACCCTCGACTCCGCTTCGAGTTTCCCAATTGGATACCACGTCGGCCCATTTCAAATGCAAAGCTGAGGAAATGACTTCTGGCTTAGGAACTTCTTCTATACCTGTGAAGGGTACCTGTTCAAGAATGGGTATGCCCAATAGCTGAGAGAATTCTTCCAAGGTGGGTACCAACTGATAATTTGGAAAGGTGAAGCAGTGATGCTTGGGATCGAAGAACTGAAAAAGTATGCTCATCATCTGTTCATCAAGGTTTGAAGTAACCAGGCTGAGAAGTTGGCTGTGTCTCTTAATGAAAGTAGAAGTTTCAGAAACTCTTGATACTAGCTCTTTGAGTTAGGAAGGTATCTGCACAAAGCTGATTTGGATAGTATTTCTACGCATGGAAGCCATGATCTGCAAAACAGAACAAAGATAAATTCCCTTGGTCTTTGAAATGGTTAGTGTAATGAAGCATGAATGCCATGTTATGATGCATGATGTCATGATAAACCACAGGTATAGCAAACACAGGTATTGCAAACACAGTCAAATCACACAAAGCCCTTAGGTTTAAGGCTTGCATGAGGTCAAAGGTAATACCCTCTTAAAGTTAAGTTGGTTTCAAACCTGTCCTAGAAAAGTAACCGAGTTCTAGAGGATCTCAATATCACTGACCATCCTTTATCGGTCATGGTTTCATCTCACAAAATCTTTTCTTGCAGCCGAAATATTCCGAAAGTATGATCTCAATGAGTGTAGCATCGAGTATCAACCAGTTCTCAGCTCTACATCGAGGCCGGCTATCTCGCTACTTTCTAATGGCCAAGTTGGGCAATTAATGGTTCTAAGGTCAGTTGATGCTTCACGACACCATGCAGCAGCCCCGTATTCTCCCCGTTTCACCACAAGGGATACCGGTACCAACCAAAGTGCCACACCAATGTAGCTACTGCTTCAACCGTATTGGTCTATGCCGTACAGTTCCCTCACAGTCTATTGCTACTTACCTAAAATGTGTTCCCCAGACCCGGGTGTAGGATCTATAGTAACCCCAAACAAAACCCTCAAAAATAAAGCAAACAAAGCAATCAAGAGAAGCAATTTTAATGACCTAGATCCTAAGGTATACCCCACTTATAATTCCCCAGAAGAGTCTCCAGTTCTATGATACGGTGGAAGAACCGACTATTTAATACTGGTTTACGTTTTGTGTTTGCAAAATGTCGCGATAAGCAAGAGTCACCACCGAATTTTATTTCATCCAACCAGAAAGGAAAAAAGTACAGAAAAAAATCCTTTTTCGAGATTTTGTGTACGGGGGGTAGATTATAGAAAGAGAAGGTGTTAGAACCCTTTCTATCCGTGGTTTTCCACGGGCTCTTAGGTACTTGCTCATTTTTAAATTGCTTGTGTTTGTGTGCTTGTTTTTGAAAAATGTTTTACTTCGTGATAACCCTTGTATCAGTCCTCAAGAGTGTGACGAAGTTTGTTTTGAAATTTTTTTTTGAAAGGTGTTGGTGTGAAAAGTTTTGATTTGAGCAAGTACCTACTAGCATCTACCTACTCGAAAAAAGATCGTTTCTATTCTTGTTTCCTTTAGACAGCACTATCCTACTATTGAGAAATAGGTAGCACCGTCGTTGGAATTTGTAAGGGTCAATTCGAAAGGGACGTACAGTCACTAAAGCAATATTAGGACACCTTAGTAGTAACCCTAGAGTCTTAAGATCTTTTCGAGGCAACATTTTCGAGGCAACATTCAAATGAGACATTTGATCTTTTTAGACAGGAGGGCAACCACTAAGACATCCTATGCTTAATGACCGTTTACCAAAAGCAACCGAAGTGAGAGTATACCCTAAGAGTGAATATGTATGAGTGATTTGTTTGAGTTATTTATCTTTGCACATTAGAGTTTTCTAACCATTTTAATTTTTGTCATGCATTCTTGCCATACAATCCTATTAGCATACATCTAGACAATTAAATATTTGCGGGAAAAAATGCGAGAAAATAAACCTAGCTATTACAAGGCTTCAGGGAGGGGAATTAATTACATAACCAAAAATTGGGGATTTAAACAGTAAATAAAAATCCTAAGTTAACTATTACAAACCCTGAACAGTTACAAAATAATGGCAAAATAATTAACAAGCGCGCGGCGAATTAAATGCGCGGCGATTAGGGTTTTGACCCTTTGACTAATCCTACTTGCGATTGATTAAGGAAAAAAAGGTTTTTTTGTCATGTTTTGTTATTTGAGAAAATAATGAATAGTTAAATTGCAAAGAAAATCCTAAGTTCTAATTAATGTTAATTTTTGAAAATAAATTAATTAATTCTAAACAACCTATTTTGTATTTTTTTTTGTTTTATTTGAGAAAAAAGAGAAAAATTAAATCAAGAGTTAACCTAATTTTCTAATTTAATTTTAATTATGAAAAAAAAACAAATTAAAGTTACCCTAATTTAAATATTAATCTAATTAATTAACAAAAATTTAATTTAATAAGAAAATAACTAAATCTAATTTTTTATGACTTTTTATTTTTTATTTTTTATGATTTAATTAAAATTGATTTTAAAAAATAAAATAATTAAACAAATTAAAAGATAAAATAAAAATAAAAATAAAGTTGAGAATTGGGCCTGTGTTGTTGGCTAGAGGGGGGTGCAGATCTGATTTTTTAAGGCCCATTTAGCATCAAGCCTGGTTAGCGCTGGATCTGGTGTGGGCGTTGACTTGAGGAGCATGGTAGACCTTCATTGGAGAGGCGTGGGATCTGATGATACGCTGGATCACATGGATGGATGTTGATGGAGTATGGTGGTCGCTGGATAGTGAAATGCATTGGATCTATTGAATGAAAATAAAATAAATGAAACGCTGGGATCTGGGGATCGAACTCAGGTCCTTATGCTCGCCTCCAGTGATGCCTTGCCAGCTACGCTAGAATGTTAATTTGTTAACATAATACAAACAAAACATAATATGAAAAACAAGATCGTTGGGTCAAAAAAACGCGCGAGATTCAAACGTCCCAATGACTGCTTGACACGCCAGCGTCTTCTTCCCTTCTCCGTCGTTTTAGACGAAGGGACTTTTACCTACAACAGTTTTGTTGTAACTATAAACCTGTAACATTCAAAAATCATGTACAAGCAATATAAATGAAAGGTAATGGTACTAATCAACTCGTCTCATCCTTACGAGCATCATGGTACCTGATTCGAAGCCTAATTTTTCCTGCACAAAAAGACCCTAAAAATAACACAGAAACCCTAGCAATGGCAACATCCTGTACATGCATCAAAAACGCAATTAAATGGCATGGTTAGCTTGCAAACATGATGACAAACACGAATATAACAATCAAAAGTACTAATGATGCAAGAATAATGATAATCGAATTGAAAAATTATGTCAAACCGTATGAAGTGTAGCGCACGTTTTCTGGGTGTTTCAGGCCTTGCAAACGATTGGGATAGCTTCCTGGGATGTCCAGCAATGGATTGGGATATCTAGGATGGCTTGAGATGGCCTGTGGAATGAAAACCAGTTCACACTTTTGCCAACTTTTTTGAGTTTTGTTCTATGCCTCTCACGACCTCTAACCCCTGTTTTTTGATATGGAATTCTTCATTATATAACCTAGAGTGAATTAGGTTAACAAACTTGGACTAAATCTTTGCGTTTATCCAAGATTTGATTTGCAAGCTATATGATATGTTGCTATTTTGAGCCAAACCATGCCTTTCTTGTGCCAATTGGCCTTGATTCGAATTGATCTTGTAAACTTAGCATATCTTGATTTCCAATCTGTCAAAAAAACAAATCAAATCATATCTTTGTTAATTTTCATCATTTATTTGATTTAATTCACTTTTTAATTAATGAAAAATCAAAATAAATTTAAAAATGAAGCACATAATGGGTGAGTGAACATTTGAGTCGTGGACCACATTATAATTGAGGTGCAAGCATAAAAACTTGGGCCCATTTAGCAAAAAATGCAAATTTGAGCACATTTGACTTTTGGCAATTTTGCAAAAATGGTCAACCTGGCCAATGCATAACTCTCTCAATTTTGACCCTAAAGAGGTGTTCTTTGACTTTTTCGAAAGCCTAGGATATCCTCTAAAAAACCCTTTTGGTATCATCTTAATTGAGTCTTCCATGTTCATGTATGAAGCTTTGACCCAAAATGTGTTTTTGTTGACTTTTCAAAAGGACCTATAATGTCAAAATTCATATCTTTTTGTGAGGGCATATTCTGGACTTGGGAGATGAATATGAATTGTAGGGAATTGAATCCTCTTAAAAATGAGCTTTGGATGGGTCATTTATGATAAAGTATGAGAATGTTATGCTTGGTCAAAGTTGAGTTGACTTTTCTTGTAAAACCCTAATTTAGCAACTTTTGGGTTTTGATGAATTGTGAGCAATCCATAAGGAATCATGATCAACCCTTTATCAAATGATGGATAATACTTTAAAATGAGGATGTTGACCAAAAATCTTGAAGTTTGACTGTATGTGGGCCACAATTGACTTTTGACCTAATACAGTTGATTTTCAGGCATTTAAGCAATTGACTGAGCAAACTTCTTCTGCAAGGCTTGAAACTTGACATGGATGATCTTGAGAACATATTAGGGAAATGTTGAGAATTTGAGTCCTCTTATGGTTCACACATCTTGATGAAGATGGAAATCCTAATTTGAGGTATACTGCCTTAGGAGAGAGTTTGTCTGGTCAACTCTTGGGCAACCTTGAGCAAATTGGGGACCTCACTTGACATTTGTTGAGTAAAATGAGAGGGAAGATTTTGGGGTACAACAGTATCTTTTGGAGATAGTAAAGTTTTTGTTGACGACTTTACTAGGGATTAGGGGTTGTGGCCCTCTGATTTGTAATAATCTGAAAAGCAAACTCAAGCTGGGGAGAATAAACTCAGTCGAGGAAGATGAACTTACCTGGGGAAGATAGACTATGTCGGGGGAATTTGCTGTTCGTTGATTGTTGTATGTTGGGGAAATAAACCCTGCTGGGGAAGTAAACCCTGTTAATGAATACTTGATGAACTGCTGACGAGATGAATTCTTTGAGGAAGAGATCCACAAGGTTTCTTCTTGTAGGATCAACTTAGTTGGGAGAGAGCTGTCAAAATATTGAGACTCTGGCTAGAGATTGGTTTGTTGTAGTCGTTCTTGTGGGGATAATGCTAATGAAATAACCCTGTGGGAATATTCCATATACATTAAAGAGATGCTTGTTGCTTCTTAGCAGGACACATGTGCTAAATAGTTTTAATTATGTTCATATGCATATGTTCGTTTAATTTTAGTCATCGAACAACTTTGCATTCAAAACAAAAACAGAAAGTTTACACTTTTAACGTATATTCGTATTGATATTTTGCCCATGAATATGCGTTTTTGTACAGAGAGACAGAGATCCTAGTAAGAGGAAATCGTCGAAAGGAAGACAAGAATTGAAAATAAAAACAAAAATCCATGTGGAAGTGATCTCATTGCATTCCAACTCTACTATTGCCCCAATGTCTTCAAATTCCCCTTGCCGTTGATAGAAGTTGATTGGATTGATCTTGGATCGTTTGAACTCAAACCTTGGTGATAAAGTTGATTGTAGTTATTCCACGGGACATAGTCATACTCTTTCAATCCTTAATTTTTGCATGGACCGCCCTTTCGGGTTTTCATCCCAACAGGATACCCATTTTTGCCCAAGTCGCCCTTTCGGGTTTTCAACTTGCTGGGTGTACAATCTTTTGCATATATCCCTAATTTTTGCCCAAACCTTTTGGTTTGCCGGGATGCCCTTATTTTGCCTATGTGTGTCAACCTAGCAGGTCTCTTATGCATATTATTTTTTAACTATGTCCGCGTTCACAGGATGTGGGAAGTCTTCACTATCCATGGTAGTCAGCATCATGGCACCTCCATAGATAAATCTCTTGACAATAAATGGCCCTTCGTAGGTGGGAGTCCATTTTCCTTTGGGGTCTCCTTGTGGAAGAATGATGCACTTTATCACCAAGTCACCAGCTTGATATACTCGAGGCTTGATCATACGTTTTTGGTACGTCTGACCATGGCAAACAACAACCAGTCGTTTTTCATCGATCATGTTCAAATGATCCAATCTTGTCTGAACCCACTCGTCTTTGCCTAGGCCCGCTTCACTCATAATCCTTAGTGAGGGAATCCGAACTTCTACTTGCAAAATCGCTTCTATGCCACAGACTAAAGAAAAGGGAGTTTCCCCAGTTGACGTTCTAGCTGAAGTACGGTAGCCATGAAGAGAAAACGGTAACATATCACGCCAGTCCTTGTAGGTCACTACCATCTTATACACAATCTTCTTAATGTTTTTGTTGTCCATTTCGATTGCGCCATTCATTTTAGGTCTATATGGAGAATAATTGTGATGCTTGATTTTGAACTGAGTGAAAAGTTCATTATTCATAACATTGTTGAGGTTAGTCCCATTGTCGGTCATAATCCTTTAGGGGATACCATAGCGGCAGATGAGGTTATGTTTGATGAATCTGGCTACCATATTCTTGGTGACTGAGGCAAACGAGGCGGCTTCAACCCATTTGGTGAAATAATCAATAGCGACCAGAATGAAGCGATGTCCATTGGAAGCAGTGGACTTGATCTCTCCAATCATGTCAATACCCCACATTGCAAATGGCCATGGAGCGGTCATAAAGTTCAGAGGGATAGGTGGCACACGGACCTTGTCAGCATCAATTTGGCATTTGTGGAAAGTCCTAGAGTGTTGATGGAAATCAGTCTCCATTATTGATCAATAGTATCCAGCTCTCAGGATTTTCTTAGCCATCGTATGCCCAGTTGAGTGAGTCCTAAAGAGACCATCGTGCATGTCTTCCATAATTTCCTCTGCCTCCTTCTTGTCCACACATCAAAGTAGGGTAGAATTATAGTTACGCTTGTACAATATTTCGTTACTTAGCAAGAATTTGGCTGAAAGTCTTTGTAAGAACTTTCTGTCATTGATGGATGCACCTTCGGGATAATCTTGTGCTTCAAGGTATCTCTTCACCTCATGGTACCATGGCTTTTCTGTGTCAGTGTCAAGTTCACAGCAGCGCGCAGGTTTGTCAAATCTTTCAATTGTAATCATAGGGGCTTTGTTGTCCCATCTAACCTTGAACATTAAAGACATGGTTGCCAAGGCGTCAGCCAACTGACTTTCTTCCCTAGGGAAGTGCTCAAAGGTGATCTCTTCGAAGTAAGGAATTAGAGATAGTACAAGTTCCTTGTAAGGGATGATATTAGGGTGCTTAGTGTCCCAATCTCCATTTACTTGGCTGATTACTAGAGTGGGATCCCCAAACACACTCAAATGCTTGATCCTCAAATCAATGGAAGCTTTCAGACCCAAAATACATGCGTCGTACTCGGCCATGTTGTTCGTGCAATCGAAGCATAATATGGCAGTGAAAGGAGTGTGGCAACCTTCAGGGGAGATAACCACAACACCAATTCCATTACCCAAAACGTTGGAAGCCCCATCGAAGACCATAGTCCATCTTGGTTCCTTGTTCTTGTCCGTCATACGGTCCAGGTTCCGTGCAGTCGGTCACTAGCATGATGTTCTCATCTGGAAAGTGAAAGTTCATAGACTGGTAATCATCAACATCTTGATGGGCCAAATGGTCTGCTAGTATGCTTCCTTTGATGGCCTTTTGCGTTGTATATTGGATATCGTACTCAGTCAAGATCATTTTCCATCTGGCTATCCGTCCAGAAAGAGTAGGTTTTTCTAAGATGTACTTGATTGGGTCCATCTTAGAAATCAACAGAGTGGTTTGAGTCAACATATACTGTCTTAGCCGGCGAGCAGCCCATGCTAGAGCGCAACAAGTTTTCTCGAGCAGTGAATATCTGGTATCGTAGTCGGTAAACGTTTTTCTCAGGTAATAAATAGCATGCTCTTTTCGGACAGACTCGTCATGTTGGCCCAAAACACACCCCATAGAGTTCTCTAGTACTGTCAAGTACATGATCAAGGGTCTTCCTTCAACCGGAGGCGTAAGAATAGGAGGTTCTTGCAGATATTATTTGATTTCGTCGAACGCATCTTGGCATTCATCATTCCATCTAACTACTTGATCTTTCTTCAAGAGTTTGAAGATTGGCTCACAAGTAGCAGTCAAGTGAGATATGGAGCGGGCGATATAAATGAGACGACCCAAGAATCCTCTAACTTCTTTTTCAGAGTGGGGGATGGGAATTTCTTGGATGGCCTTCACTTTGGCAGGATTAACTTCAATGCCTTCACCGCTGATAACAAAATCTAGAAGCCTTCCAGATCGTACTCCAAATGTGCACTTGTTAGGGTTTAACCTCAACTTGTACTTTTTCAACTTTTTGAATAACTTGTACAGGTGATTGAGATGTTCCTTTTCAGTTTGTGACCTGGAAATCATGTCATCCACATATACCTATATTTCATGATGGATCATATCATGAAACAAAGCTACCATAGCCATTTGATATGTTGCCCCTGCATTCTTCAATCCGAACGGCATGACCTTGTAACAAAAGGTGCCCCATTGTGTAACGAAAGTTGTCTTCTCCATGTCTTCGGGAGGCATCCTTATTTGATTGTAGCCGTAGAAACCATCCATTAAAGAGAAGACTTTATGCTGAGCAGTGTTATCGACTAAGACTTCAATATGAGGTAGAGGAAAATCATCCTTGGGACTTGCCCTATTCAGATCCCTATAGTCTACGCACATGCGAACTTTTCCATCTTTCTTTGGTACTGGCACCACATTTGCAACCCATTGGGGATAAGATGTCACAGCTAAGAACCATGTGTCAAATTGTTTTATCACTCTAGCTTTTATATTTTCAGACATGTCAGGCCTCATGCGATGAACTTTTTGTTTGACAGGAGGACAATCTTCCTTTGTCGGTAGACGATGAACTACAATGTCGGTATCCAACCCTGGCATATCTTTATACGACCAAGCAAACACTTCCACATAGTCATGAAACATCTGAACCAACCTACTTTTGACACTGCTTTCCAGGTTAGTGTCGATCTTAACTTCTTTCTTGTCTGTCTCGGTACCCAGATTGATCACTTCAATTGACTCTTCGTGCGGCTGAATAGCTTTTTCCTCTTATAATAGAAGTATGGCTAGTTCTCCCGATATTTCACAATCTTCCTCGCCTTCGTCTTCATCTTGGTTAATTGGACATTCGAAGTCATAGTCGGCAATAGTAGAGTCATTGGCAATAAGATCCAGAGTGGATGAGGACCTACAAAAGTGTGTGTGTGTGTGCATGTAAGACACATGGCTATTTTGAAAAATGTATTTGAAGAAAAGAAAGACAATGAACACAAATATTTGAATGTAAAAGAGTCCAATGGTTTGTATTGAATGATCATATGATAAAATGAACATAAACAAAACCATTGACAAATGGACCAAAGTGCCCCGGGACAGGCACATGGCATAAAAGTCATTATTAAATATTATAGACAAAATGTTCTTGAATTAATAAGAAAGCAAAAAACAAGTGATTACTCCTCAATGAAGGAGATGGGCACGAAGTCCTTTGCATGCCAATTCTTGAGCTCCGTTGTAGTAGGATACACCCAATCTTCAAATGCAACTTCATCATCAGAATCACCTACAGCATTGACCTCGTGGCTTCCCTTTCCATGATTTGGCATAGGTGCGGTGATTACATTTGGAACTGGAGGAGGATCAAATTAAATAGTCTTATTATCTATCAAGTCCTGAATTTTGTTATTTAGGGCCCAACATTGGTCAATCTCATGCCCGAGACTACTTGAATGATATGCACATTTGGCGTTTGGGTTGTACTTTGGTGAAGAGGTATCCAGATTGGCAGGAGGATCGTGCAATGTCACCAAATTATCCTTTAGTAAGTGTTGTAAGGCTTGGGATAGTGACATGCCTATCCTCGTGAATTGTCTTCTCGGAGTTTCAAACCGTTGATGATTTGCAGATGGTCTTTGAGAAGGAGTTGGATTAGATATTCAGACAGCATTAACGGACTGACAGTCATCCTTCTTGGTACATGCCCTTGCCCCATACACATCATTTATTTATTTCTTTGCGGCAAAAGGTTTCTTTATAGGATTGGAAGTGCAGGCAGATGCCATGGGAATCTTCCCGCTTTTGATGCCGCTTTCAACTCTTTCACCGTTTAAGATCAGCTCGGTGAAACCGGAAGAAGAAAAGCCAACCAATAAGTTAAAGAATGGACCAGATAAGGTGCACATAAACATGTCAATGTGCTCCCTATCATTTAAAGGTGGTTGAAACCTACTGGCAAGGTCTTTCCACTTTTGTGCGTATTCTTTGAATCCTTCATTCTTCCCCGTTATCATGTCTTGCAACTGAACTCTTGTTGGCGCCAGGTCGGTATTATACTAGTATTGATGGTAGAAAGCGGGGGCTAAGTCTTCCCATGTATTGATGCGGGAACCATCCAACTGGTAAAACAACTCTAGTTGCGTTTCGACCAAGCTTTCTTGAAAAAAGTGAACCCAGAGCTTCTTATCCGCGGTGTGCGGCTGTATCTTGCACACATAAGATTTCAGGTGAATTTTTGGACAGGAAACCCCATCATACTTTGCAAAGACTGGTATTTTGAATTTTTGGGAAATGACAACCCCAAAGATCAAACCCAAATCATCAAAATCTAAACCGGGGACGGCTTGAATCTCGACGACCTTCGATCTGTCTTCTAACTGCTTGTACTTGACATCGGCAGGAGGATACTGCTCGTCAAAATAATCATCATCAGACACTTGATCGTTGATGCACCCATCCTGGGTACTCCTAGCTTCTCCAATCTGATTCTCATCTTCCTCAGATGAGTCTTCCACTACCGAGATCTGACAGACCGACTCTTTGAACCTTCTACCCATGTTGACCACAACTTTTCTCTTGGGTTTCTTTTTATCTTCCAGCAATGCTATCATATCTTATTGCCTGTTGGCTAGGGCCAGTAGAGTCTCTTGGAATTGAGATTTTTTTGTCTGTAGGTCCTTCACAGTTTTCTCTAGATCCATCTTGCTGAAATAAACAGCAGAAAGATAAGGAAGCATGTTGTGTGAATACCTGTCATGTTATGATGCATGGAAGATGTATATGCAAATGATTTCAAGGATTTATGAAATTTAAATTTGCAAAGACAAAGAATGAACAAACGTCAATTTTCATCATAGTCGAATACCACTCCTTGGATGATCATCTCGTGAGGACTATCTCTTCGAGCGTATCCAAATTGTCATAAGGCTAAGCAAGGTTTATAAGTGATACCTCCCCTAATGCCAAGAAAAGGGACATTAGGGAATTCCCCACAATGGTCGATGATAGTAACATTCTCCAAGGATCGAGAGCACCGATGAACATCTGAATTTCTGAGCGTCATCAACCTATGGGACCACCTCAAACCTTTCTCGTTCTTCAACACAGATCAAAGAAGATGCGAAATCAACCATCTAGCCAAGAGAGGAGTGAAACACATGAGGATACCTCTCTTCCTCATAGTGCGAGAGTGAAGAGAATGTAGGATATCTCTCAACAAAGTAGGCACCATATTGTGAGACATGAATATTTTGACAGCATTTACATCTATAAGTTAGTCAGGTTTTGGAAAAAAACCATCCCATAGATGAGAAGGGCCAAGA
Source organism: Vicia faba (assembly GCA_948472305.1). Taxonomy (NCBI): domain Eukaryota; kingdom Viridiplantae; phylum Streptophyta; class Magnoliopsida; order Fabales; family Fabaceae; genus Vicia; species Vicia faba. Next base: position 1,002,386,857 of record OX451736.1, on the reverse strand, counting down.
TTTCTTCAAAATCTTGTAAGTCCAAGGAGTTCCAACAATCTTGAGCTTTCTCAAACAAGAACTTGGCTAAGAACCCTTTTACACCACTCATTGTTTCCCAATTAGTTGTGATATCAGATTGTTGTAAGTGTAGTGCTTGGGCAATCTCTTTAGGTTTTGGATCTCTTTCCGTACCGTTGAAGGGTAGTTGATTGAGAATGGGAATCCTCAAGAGTTGAGAGAATTCTTCCAGAGTAGGTACAAGCAGATAATCGGGAAAATTGAAGCAATGGTGTAGAGGATTAAAGAATTGGAAAAGCACCTTCATCATATCTTCATCAGTATTTGAGGTAACCAAGTTTAGGAGGCGACCGTGTCTTTCGGTGAATGAAGAATTCTCAGGGAACCTTGATGCTAACTCTTTGATTTGAGGAGGAATTCTTACAAGATTGACTTGGATAGTATTCCTGCGGATAGAAACCATGTCCTACAAAACAGAACAAAGATAAATCCCAATAATCCTTGAAATGGTTAGTGAGAATGAGTATGATGTCATGATGTTTATAAAGTTATGTACAAATAAGTATATACAAACAAGGCAAACAAGTCCTTAGGTTTAGGCTTGCATGGAGTCTCATAAGTAAGTACCCTCTTGAAGTTTAGTTGGCTCAAACATGTCCTAGAAATAGTAACCGGGTTCTAAGGGATCTCAATATCACTGATCTGTCTTATCGGGCATTGTTTCAGCGCAAGCCTCTTTCCCGGCGACCGAAATATCCCGAGAAGTCAGATCTCAATGAGTGCAGTATCGAGTATCAACCAACTTCGGACTGCACCAAAGCCGGCTATCTCACTACGTCCTAATGGCCAAGTTGGTCAAGTAAAGGTTCTAAAGTCAGTTAGTGCTTCATGACACCACACAACGGCCCCGTATTCTCCTTGACTACTCAAGGGCTACCGGTACCCACAAATGTGTCACACTAACGTAGCTATTTCTTAGACCATGTTGATATACCCCGCATAGTTTCCACAACGTATTGCTACTTACCTATAAGGTATCCCAAATCCGGGTAAAGGATTAAAACAAGCCCAAACAAAGAACCAAAATGTAAAGCAAACAAGTCAAACAAGGAAAGCATGTAAAGGTGATCTAGCCCTAAGGTAACCCCACTTTTAAGTTTTTCCCAGTAGTGTCGCCGGTTCTGTGATACGGTGGGAGAAGGCTTGGGATGTTTTGCGTTTGATCGCAAATGTTGCGGTTAGCAAGAGTTGCCACCAACTTTTATTTTATCCAAAAGGAAAGGCTAAAAAGAACAGGAAAGACCTTTGAGATTATTTCTTGAGTTCGGGGGGTAGATTATGAAAAGGGAAGGTGTTAGAATCCTTTTCATCCATAGTTATCCATGGGCTCTTAGTTGCTTTCTAGATCACTTGTTTTGTTTTAAAAATATGCTTTGTATGGTTTTTGAAAGTATTTTGAAAAGGCGCCTTCCTTTAGGAAAACTTTGTAAAAGTTCTCGTTCGTAAGAACATATACAAAGTGTTGGACTTTTGAAAATATTTTATGTTTTGAAAGTGTTTTGAAAGTGTTTGGTGTTTATTTTGAAAATAAGCAAGGATGTTTGTTTTGAAAGTGTTTCGAAAGTGTTTGGTGTTTGTTTTGAAAATAAGCAAGGATGTTTGTTTTGAAAGTGAGCAAGCAAATAAGAACAATCTACCTACTCAAAAGTCTTTGTTCATTTCTTCCTTTCCTTTGATATTGCTATCTTACCATTGATTTGGTAAGAAGCCTTATCTTTGGATGTAAAGGGACGGATGTGAGTCATCATATAGCCATGATAGCAATGTTGTGAGATATCTTAGCATTTCTCTTTGAGGGACTAAGATCATTTTGAAAGGCAACATTGATAGTGTCATCGAGGGACTATGATCTTGTATTTTTGATTTGTTTTTGCTAAGATATCCAACATGTATAACATGACCATTTTTATAAGGCAACAAAGTGGAATTACCCTAAGGGTACGAGTGTTCAAGTGTGTTTAATTTACATGCATTATTTATCTTGAATTAGGGATTACTAATTGTTGATTTTAATCTTACCATACAAACCACAATTACTATCATTTATATTAAAGCAATAAATTGCGGAAAGTAAAATTACTACGCTATTACATCATTAGGGGAAGGGGTATACAAATTTACAAATGAGGATTGCAAGAAAATTATACTTAATCATCTTTTACAACCATATTGAATAATGTACAAAAATTGAAAATATAATGTACAAGAAAGTAAATGGAAAGAAAATGATAAATTTGTTTGGTTTTTTTATTAAGGGTTTTAACCTAATTACTAAAAAGGAAAAATAATTAATTAAATTTAAATAAAATAAAACCAAAATTAAATAAGAAAAGAAAATTAAGTTAAAAAAAGCATTTTTTTAGGGTTTTTTGTAAAAGGTTTAAAGTTTAATAAAATAAATATGAAAATTAATTAATTAAAAGAAACCTAAATCCTAATTTGATTTTAAATAAAAAAGAGAAGAAATAATTAAACTTAAATCTAATTATTATTTATTAAAAAATAAATTAAATTGTTAAGAAAAATATTTTTGTTCTTTTTGCTTTATAAAGAAAATAAAAACATAAATGTGAGCATAATAAATAAAAATATTTTTGGATTTTTTATTAATAAAAATAATAATAATGATAATAATAATAGTAATAAAAAATAATTAAAAATGGAATAAAGTAAAATAAGAAGAAAAAAAAAGAAATAATAAAAGAAAGTTTGGGCCAGGTGTGTGAAAGCAAGCAGGGGGGTTAGAAGTCAGCAAAATAACAAAGCCCATTGCTTGGAGGCCCATGCGCCTGTTTGTGACAAAAAAGAGAGAAAATGTGAAAAAATGAACAAAAGGTAGCGCTGGGACTTAAACCCATGACCCTTACCATACACGCGCGCTACCTTTGCAACTGGGGTGGCTGTACATCCGATAACATTAACAAAACAATAAATACATAACACAAGTCAAGTCCTGAAAATGACTTCATCTTTAACCTCCAACCATGGTTCCTGAAAGTTGCTCATTTCTCAACAAAAATGAAAGATGCAAACATGAAAGTTGCTCCATTTTTCCATACGAATCCAACCATATAAATATCATAAGCTATAAATCAAAGATGAATGAGAATTTATAAAAGTAACAAATTCTAACCTTACTTTTTTCAGAGATTCAAACCTAAAATTCTCTAAGCTCAATCAATATAAATGAAATCTATGGACATGTACAGTTTTAGGGAAATGATATCTACATTTTATCTTCATAAATGCAAGCTTAACAATGCCTATATGAAAAGATAGAAGTTCAGAAAAGATACCTCAAAACTGGAAATCGTGAAATGCAAATGATCTTGATTCAAGGTGATGCAACGATCAAGTTAGCTTCCTCAAGTTCCCAGGAAGCTAATGCAATTATTAGCTTGAGCAATGAATGGCTAGAATGGCCTGGAGAAGTCAACTTGCAGACTCTGTTTTTTGGTTATGGAGGTTGATGAAAATGGTGTTACAGTTATGGAACAAGGACATGGATGGACTGTATTTGAGGTATAGAAGCTTTGTGAATGATTAAGAATGAAAACGCAAGAGGAAAGTGTGAGTTACAAGTTCAAAGTCAGAAACTGTGTATCAATGGAGTTTTTTGGATAATTTCTGGCTAGTAATTATTTGATAGAGTTTCAGGGTGCTTCAGCTTGTGTCTTAGCTCATAAATAGTGCCTCTATTTATAAGCAACAAGTTTTAAGACTTGTATTTGATCAAAATTCAAAATCAGATGTTTAAGCTCAACATGTGATTTTCTTGAAAAATCAAGTTTCAATGCTTTGTACTTGCTATTGTAGATGGAGTGTGATCAGAGGGAACAAGTGAGAGGCTCAATAATTGACTTTGTGCATAAAGCTTTCTTTTCAAGAATGGCATTGTTAACTTTCTTCCCAAAATGAAAAATTAAATTGGACAATGCTTAAACCACTTGGATTATAGCTCAAAAGTTTGTGTAATCCATTAATTATGGATAGATACACAAGTTATAAGGCCTGTAAAGCAAGATTGTGCAGCCTAACATTGAGATTGGATTATGTGTTCATCAAGAAATGGCTTGTAATTCAAGTTTGAAACCCTAACTTCTTGCCTTCGATTCTCATAGCTCAAGTATGATCTCAATGAGTTCTTGGACATTTTGGAAAGCTTGTAACATCCTCTACAACCTCTACTTTGGACATTTTTTAAGATTCATCTTGGAACTATGTGAAAATTTCCATGAAGTTAGGTCAAAATTCTGCCTAAACTAGGGCAAAATTTCACTAAGTCCTCAAGTTTCATGAACATGTCTTCACAAAATCATAACATGAAATCTAAGCATTTCTAGGAAAAGTTATGCCCTACAATGTTTTAGATATCATTGAGATGTACAACTTTCATGTTTGAAGTTTCCTTTGAATCATCTTGCATCATGGTGAAATTTCGGCATAAATTTATGAAAAAATCATGAATTTTCAACACAGAAAAATTCTAAGTCTTGGAAATTTTGACTTTTCAAAATGAAATCTTGACTTTTTGATTTATTGTTGAAAATTTTTCATATTTTGACATGTCTTAATGAATTGTAATCTTTGAAACTTGATTTTGATCAAAAAAGTCAAAGTTTGACTTTTCAGTGTACAATTGACTTTTCATCAGTTGACTGAAATTGATCTTCCAATCAATTGATCTTGAGAAATGTTTTAAGCCATTCCATTAGGTCAAAATGATGCATTTTAATCCTTTAGATCATGCCTTGAACCAATATGTCATTTACTAGGTCAAAAATCAGAAATTGCACCTTCTTAGTCAAAACCCTAATTTTAACCATTTTGCCCTTTTGATGTTCTGATCAAATTTCTTGAGGAATTGTGATCAAAACTTGATCAAATTACATATATGAGTTCGTAATGTTGATATGGACCAAAAATTATGAAGTTTGACTATAAATTGACCACAATTGACTTTTTACCCAATATAGTTGATTTTAGGTCAACTGATCAATTAACTGAGCAAAAATGTGATCCAAGACTCCAAACTTGGCATGAGCAATCTTGAGGGTCCAAAATGATCCATTGAAGTCATATGAGGCACTAAAAGTCCATTTTTCCTTGTGCAAACACAAACCCTGATTTTCAATTATTAGTGCTTGAGGAGGTGTCTTGAGTTTATCAAAGCTTGTTGTAGTCTTAAATTAATGGAGATCTTGTGAGAGATTACTTGAGAAATGAGAGGGAAAATTTTGGGGTACAAAACCCACCCTTGGTATCTCCCTTCGAATCCAGAAGCATTCAAGGTAACCACTCCAAGGTCCAGCACACGCTCCAGCCTCAAGCAAGGTAAGTTGCTCTAAATCTTGAACTTTTCATTTCTTGCATAACATGTAAATACAGTTCCTTTTCGTTTCAAACATGTACATACTATTGCTCTTCTATTCGTTTCCACCCATTTAATATGTTTCATGGTGTGATACGGTGGCATAACCGACTGTTAATACTGGTTTGTGTTTTTTGTTTGCAAATGTTGCGGCAAGCAAGAGTCGCCACCAAATTTTATTTTATCCAACAAGGAAAAGGAAAAAGAACAGAAAAAAACTTTTTCGACTTTTATTTTATAGAAAGGGAAGGTGTTAGCACCCTTTCTATTTGTGGTTTTCCACGGGCTCTTAGGTACTTTCTCATTTTGAAATTGCTTGAGTGTGCTTGCTTTGAAAAGTTTTGTTTTACTTTGTTTTAACCCTTGTTTCTATCCTTAAGGGTGTTACGAAGTTGTTTTTGAAATTTTTTTGAAAAGTGTTTGTGTGAAAAAGTTTGTTTGTTTTGAGCAAGTACCTAGGAACTAATCTACCTACTCGAAAAAAAGTCTGTTCGTTTTGCTTTAGACAACACTATACTATTATTAAGGAATAGGTAGCACCGTCGTTAGATGTTTAAAGGGACGTTCGAAGGGACAAAATGGTCTCTGAAGGCAACAAGTAAGGATACCTTAGCATTTCTAAGGGACTATCGTCATAAGATCAATCCGTAGGCAACTCGAGGGACAAGTAGGACTATGATCTTTATGACGATTTTGAATCGCGGGTCATGGCTAAGGTATCCCTACGTTCGAGGGACACGATCATTATCTCCGAAGCCACCAAGTGAGGAAAACCCTAGGAGTGAGCATGTGCATGTGTTTGATTTCAGTTATTTAATCTTTGCACAATTAAGGTGATCTACTATTTTAATTTTCAGTTAGTCTTTCCATACAATCCTATTAACATTCATCTAAGCAGTTTACAGTTTGCGAAAATTAAAATGCGGGAAAGTTTAAAGTCCTAGCTATTACAGGGCTTTTGCAGATACATAATTATCTTGACTGTAAATAAAAATGCGGAAGTTTAAACCCTAATTTAATCTATTACAACCCGAAGCAGATACAATAATAGAAAAAAAGAATTAAAACGCGCGCGGCGAATTAAATGCAAGAATTAAAGAACCCTAAAAATTTAATTGAAAAATATTTAGGTTATTATTATTTTTTGAGAAAAAATTAATTAGGTTATGTACAAATTAAAACCCTAATTTCTAATTAATTTAAATTATATAAAAAAGGAAGTAAATTGCCCTAAATTAAATTAATCTAATTAATTAAGGACATAAAATATTTTATGAAAAAATGATTTTTGATGTTTTTGTGATTTTTGATTTAATAAAAAAAACCTGATTTTTGTGTTACTTTTGTTAAAAAGGAAATAATGGATAAATAAATAAAAAGAGATAAAAATAGAAAAAGATAGAGAATGGGCCTGTATTGAAGAAAAAGGGAGGTGAGTGTTGAATTTTGTAAGCCCATTGACTGCTAAGCCCAATCCTTGCATGGGATCAAGTGTATTTCCCTTCTGATGGTCTACCATGCTCCTTGATGTGTGGGACGTTGGATTTGTGATGGTGATAATCCATTGGCTGGATTGCTGGGGCCCACGGTAGGCGCTTGAAAGCATGGTGTACGTGATCTGCAGTTAAATATGAAGAAAACCTCAAAACGTTGGGACCTGGGATCGAACCCAGGTCCTTTTGCTTGCCAACGTGCGCCTTTGCCACTAGACCACATGTTATTATTTGTAATAATAATAAAAGTAATGAATGATATATAAAAACAAAATAGCTAATCTGAATAAAAGAAAAATGCGTTCCGGATTCAAATAGACCAATGGTTATCAGCCACGTACTTCTTCTTCCCCTGTTCGTCGCTTTAGGTATGAGACTTATACCTACGGACATCCTCCATGGCTATAGGACTGCAAATTTCAAAAATCAAAAGCAAGCATGATAAATTACTTCTAAGCACATGGATCGGTTCGTCTTGATGCCACAAGCAACATAGTACCCCTTTCTTGGGAATTTAACTTGTATGGAAAAACCCTAAAACGGCCATGAAAACCCTAACCATGGTAATTATGTATACAGGGATTAAAACTTCAATTAAAATGTTCACTCATGTTGCAAACATAACAAAAAGCACAAATATACCATTAAAATATGTTCATGATGCAAGAAACATAGTAATTGAATCTGAAAAAGAACGCAAACCGTGTGACGTCTAGGGGGCGATTCTGGACGTGAGGATGCGTGTACTAGATTGAAACACGTTCTGGAGATGTCCAAAAGTCTATTGGTAGTCTTAGAACGCTTTGAATCGTCCTCTAAGTTGGAAAACGATCCACCACTTTTTTGACAATTTTGCAGTTTTTGTTTACAGCTTTCACAACCTCTATCCTTGTTTTTTTGCAGTGTTCTTGTTCAACATATATATTAGAAAAAATTAGTTTAACAAAAACGAGTTAAATCTTTGTCAACCATGGAAATTGGATTTGATTTTGTTCTTGTATTATATGTTTCTAAAACAAGCATAATCATGCCAATTTTGCTTTAATTTGCCTTGGTCTGATTTGATATAATTTTCCAGCCTAATTGGATTTGATTCCTACAAAAAAACAGATCAAAAATCAATCTTTTGTATTTTTTGCTATTTATTTGATTTAATTTGAATTTTAAATAATAAAAAATAAAAATAAAATAAATAGTGAAGCAAGTAAAGTGTAGATGCTGATTTGGATCGTGGACCATGTCACAAGCAAGATGCAATCATGAAATGCTAGGCCCATTTGACAAAAAATGTATTTTGAGCACATTTGACTTTTGGCAATTTTTCAAAAAATGGTCAACTTTGACAAGGCAATTAAAAATCTCCTCCAATTTTAACCCTAGAGAGGTGTTATTGGACTTTTTAGAAATCTTAGGATGTCCCCTAAACAACCCTTTTGGTTTCACCTCAATTGGGTCTTCCATGTTCATGTAAGAAGCTTTGACCCAAAAGGTGTTTTTGTTGACTTTTCAAAAGGACCTATAATGTAGAAATTCATACCTTTTGATGAGTGAATATTTTGAACTTGTGGGATGAATATGAGTTGTAAGGAATTGCATCCTCTTCAAAATAAGCATTGGATGGAAAATTTCTGATAAAGTATGAAGAAGTTATGCTCGGTCAAAGTTTGGTTGACTTTTCCTTATAAACCCTAATTTAGCAACTTTTGGGTTTTGATGAATTTGGGGAATTCATTGAGGAGTCATGATCAACCCTTGATAAAATGATGAATATCACTTCAAAATGTTGATGTTGACCAAAAATCTTGAAGTTTGACTGTATGTGGGCCACAATTGACTTTTGACCTAGTATAATTGATTTTCAGGCATCTGGGCAATTGACTGAGCAAACTTCTTTTGCAAGGCATGAAACTTGACATGGATGATCTTGAGAACATATTAGGACCTTGAAAATCATTTGGGACCTTTTGACTTCAACCATCCTGATGAGAATGGAAACCCTAGTTTGAGGTACATTGCCTTAGGATAGAGTTTGTATGGTCAACTCTTGGGCATCCTTGAGCAAATTGAGGACCTCAATGGGCATGTGTTAAGTAAAATGAGAGGGAAAATTTTGGGGTACAACAGCTGCCCCTATTCAATCTTCTTAAACATGAGGATGTAGATTGGCTTGTCTGCCTTTCGTAATCTGAAGGTGGAAGATGATTGAACACTAAGTGCCCAGAAATTTGCACTCGTCTGAGATGGTGCTAGACTGTGTAGGTAGTATTGGGAATGGGCTTACAGATTTCATTTGGAAAATATGACGGAGAATCGTCGGAGATAGGCTTAAAGATGCCATCTAGAGGATGACGGAGATTCGTCGGAGATGGGCTTAAAGATGCCATTTAGAGGATGTTGATTTCCCGAGATATTCCTTTGATGAGAATTCCTGTTCCTGCGGTTGAGGAGGAATCTGCTGAGGAATGTCGGTCTCTGTCTTGGGAGAAATAGAATTTTAGGAGCTTCAGTTGTCCGTTACTCTACCGGGGAATCATCTCTTAGTCGAGGAGGTGAAATTGAACTGCTATCTGGTCGTGCTCCAGGCTTTACAGTAATTTGTTGAGGATAATAAGATTAACTGCTATTTGGTCGTGCTCCAGGTTTCACAATGACTTACTGGGGAGATGAGATTAAATTGGCTATTTGGTCGTGCTCCAGGCTTTACAATTTCTTAATTCTTATATGTTCGTGCTCCAGGCTTCAGAAGGAATTAAGTGGTTATCCGTGTTGAACAAGATTGGTTCTGATCATATCTCAGAGTTTTGATGATAACAATAAAATATATTTTATATAATTGATACTCTGATGAACATATTTATTTGTTTCAGATAATGTTTTGACAGAAGCATTTTGACGTGCTGAGCAGAAAATAAATGAAGAAGTTCTTTGATGAAAGAACTATTTGTTTTAGCGCAAGTTCTGATGTTGACTCTGATAAGAAACTATTTTATGCATCTTCTAATGCTTAGCAAGTTTCCATGTTCAGAAGTACTTTGAAAGCAATCGCTGATCAGAAGTACTTAGCAAGCAAGCGTTGATAAGAAGATATGCAAGCATGTTCTGAATCAAGACGTGAAGCTAGTTTTGAAAGAATATAAAATCTAACAAGTCTTGTCAAGTTTCAGGAAACATGCTCTGACAAAGTGGCGTTTACTCATTTAATGCAAAGACGGCTACATGCACTCAAGTGTCTACGCTAGTTCATTGGAAAATGCAATACTGCAAGCAAACACGCAAACATTAATTGCTCTCCACTTTTGAAGGCATCAACGATTCATGCTATATATAGAAGATCATTTATTGTAAGCCTACTACTCAACAAATTCAAAACAGCAAGAACTACGTGAAAATATTCTGGGCTCAAAAATTATTTTACAAACACTTTGTGCAAACCTAATCTTAGTGAAAAATCACAATTGTGATATAGCTTTCTTAGAAGCAAATTTGTTTCACTATCTGTAAAGATATAATTCTTGTAATTGTTCCTTGAGAGACCAAGTTTGGTCAGATTTCTCAAGAAGGCTAGGACTAGTTTGAGTCTTAGTGGTGTTAGTCACTTGTAAGTTTACTTGTGCATTGTTAGTCACAACAGTTGTTGTGTGATTGTAATCAGTTGATTATAGTGAATTAAGTCCTTGTTGAGAAAGGCGAAATCACCTTGGCAGGTGGACTGGAGTAGTTTGAGTTCAAACGAACCAGGATAAAAATAACAGTCTTTCCATTATTGTTAAGCCTTTAAGAAAAAGATAAAGATAAACTTATTCAACCCCCCCCCCCTTCTAAGTGTTTTCTCACCCTTCAATTGGTATCAGAGCTTGACTATGAGGGCAACACTTAACCGTGTCAGGAAAAGATCCAAAAAGAAAACACAAATGGCAACCGAACAAAACAACAATAACTATAACAAACCTCCTGTACTTGATGGAGAAGATTTTGAATATTGGAAAGATAGACTAGAAAGTTTCTTTCTAGGTCATGATAGTGATTTATGGGATATAGTCTTGGATGGTTACACACATCCTACAGACTCAGAAGGAAACAAGATTGATAGAAAAAATATGGATAGACAACAAAAAACTGATTTTAAAAATCACCACAGAGCTAGAAATATTTTTCTAAATGCTATCTCTAAAATGGAATATGAAAAGATTACAAATAGAGATACAACACATGATATGTTTGAGTCTCTCAAAATGACTCATGAAGGAAATGCTCAAGTGAAGGAGTCTAAAGCTCTGGCTCTCATCCAGAAGTATGAAGCCTTCAAAGTAGAAGAAAGTGAATCTACAGAAGCTATGTTCTCAAGGTTCCAAACTCTGATCACTGGCTTGAGAGTTCTGAACAAGGGATACACTAAGGCAGACCACGTTAAAAAGATCATCAGAAGTTTACCCAGAAGATGGGCACCTATGGTCATTGCTTTCAAAGTCTCAAAAGATCTGAACAACGTGTCTCTGGAAGAACTCATCAGCGCTCTAAGAAGTCATGAGATAGAACTTGATGAGCACGAGCCTCAGAAGAAAGGTAAGTCTATTGCCCTTAAATCAATTAAAAAATATGAAACTAATGCTTTTCAGGATAACGAAGAAAACTCTGAAGAATCTGGGTCAGAAGACGAACTATCCTTGCTCTCCAGAAGGATCAATCAGCTGTGGAAGCACAGACAGAAGAAGTTCAGGAACATCAAGAAGTTAGAAGATAAACCAGAATCTTCTGGACATAAAAAGTCAAACATAAGAGAGATAATCTGTTATGAATGCAAAGAACCTGGACACTACAAGAGTGATTGTCCAAAACTTCAAAGAGAAAAACCAAAGAAAAAGTTTGGTAGAAAGAAAGGGATGATGGCAACCTAGGACGATTCAGAATCCTCTAAAGATGAATATGATTCTGAAGATGAGAACACCAACCTAGCTCTGATGGCTACCATAGCAGATGACTCAGACTGTGATTCAGAATGAAAAGAGGTATTCTCTAAATTTACTAGAGATGAACTTGCTGAAAGTTTATCAGAACTTCTGGAAAACTATAGTCAGCTCAAAATCAAATACAAGAAACTCAAGAAGAGTCTTGCATCTGATCTTGAGAAACATGAAACAGAAAAATCTGAACTCAAAGAAAATAATTTTAAACTTAAAGAGGAAATTCAAAATGTTCAAAAAATTTCTAGTTCAGATTCTGTGTCAAGTTCAAAAGATATTCTGAAAGAATATGACTGTAGCTTTCAAACTTTTCTTGCTAAAAGCATAGATAGAAGCAAAATGGCTTCAATGATCTATGGAGTTAGTGGGAACAATAGAAGAGGAATTGGATATGAACCTCCCAAAGGGAAGGAGACATATGTACCAAAACCTGTTGCTAAGATGACTCTCACTTATAAACCTCTGAACAAACAATTCAAGTTTGGACACACACATGATATTAAATATACATCACATTCTGGAAACTCTTATGCTAATCCAAAGTTCAAACAGAACTTTAAATACTCTAACCCAAGAGGACCCAAAAAGATATGGGTACCTAAGGATAAAATAATATTTGTTGTAGATGTCCTTAACAGCTTAATTGAGACATCAGTCATGGTACCTGGACTCTGGTTGCTCACGACACATGACGGGAAGAAAGTCTATGTTCCAAAACTTGGAATTTAAAGCTGGAGGAGACGTCAAGTTTGGAGGTAATCAGAAAGGGAAGATTATTGGTTCTGGAACCATTGGAAACGGTAACCTTCCTTCTATCTCTAATTTTTTATTAGTAGAAGGATTAGCGCATAACCTGTTGTCCATAAGTCAATTAAGTGACAACAATTATGACATTATCTTTAACCGAAATTCCTGTAGAGTTGTTAGTAAAAAAGATGGAACAATCCTCTTTTCTGGCAAGAGAAAGAACAACATATACAAAATTGATTTGTCAGATCTTAAATCTCAGAATGTTAAATGCCTTTTGTCTGTTAGCGATGAGCAATGGGTATGGCATGGAATATTGGGACATGTCATCTTAAGAAAAAATCTCTCATTTAAATAAATTAAATTTAGTCAGAGGACTTCCCAATCCGAAGTACAACTCAGAAGCTCTATGCAAAGCATGTCAAAAAGGAAAAATTTCAAAACCTTCTTTTAAATCCAAAAATGTTGTTTCTTCCTCTAGGCCATTAGAACTACTTCATATTGATCTGTTTGGGCCAGTTAAAACTGCATCCATCAGAGGCAAGAAGTATGGATTGGTCATTATTGATGACTACAGCAGATGGGCATGGGTTAAATTTTTAAAACACAAGGATGAGTCACATTCTGTGTTCGTTGACTTCTGTAACCGAGTGCAAAACGAAAAAGATATTAGACTTATAAAAGTCAGAAGTGATCATGGTGGAGAATTTGAGAACCATTATTTTGAAAAATATTTTAAATAAAATGGTATTGTTCATAATTTCTCTTGTCCTAGAACTCCACAACAAGATGGAGTTGTAGAATGAAAGAATAGAACGTTACAAGAAATGGCCAGAACCATGATCAATGAAACAAATATGGCTAAGCACTTTTGGGCAGAAGCTGTGAACACATCATGCTATATTCAGAATAGAATCTCTATAAGACCTATTCTTGAAAAGACTCCCTATGAATTGTGGAAAAATAGAAAACCCAACATTTCTTATTTCGATCCTTTTGGATGTACTTGTTTTATTCTGAACACTAAAGAAAATCTGAACAAATTTGATTCTAAAGCACATAAGTGTTTTTTGCTTGGATATTCAGATCGCTCAAAAGGCTATAGAGTATACAACACAAACTCTGATTGTTGAAGAATCAATCAAAGTCCGGTTTGATGACAAGCTTGGCCAGCAACAGCCAAAGCAACGTGATATTTTTGTAGGTACATAAGATCATCTCTCAAACTCTGAAAAGTCAGAAGAAAAGGAAGACTCAGAAGCAAAGGAAGACTCAGAAGATCATCCTCTTGACAATGCTCTGGATAATCTCAGAATCTCTAAACAACCCACTCAGAAAATATTTCCCAGAATCTCTTCAGCTCATAAAGAAGACGTGATTATTGGAAGGAAAGAAGATCCCATCAGAACAAGATCCTCTCTCAGAATCAATGAAGAATCATTGTTTGGATTGGTATCTCTGATTGAACCAACCTCTATTGATGAAGCTCTGGAAGACAATGATTGGATCCTAGCAATACAAGATGAACTCAATCAATTTTCTAGAAACGATGTATGGGATCTAGTTCCAAGACCTAAAGGATTCAACATTATAGGAACTAAATGGGTTTTCAGAAACAAACTAAATGAGCAAGGAGAGGTGGTCAGAAACAAAGCACGACTGGTTTCACAGGGTTACAGTCAACAAGAAGGAATTGATTATAATGAAACCTTTGACCTAGTCACCAGGTTAGAATCTATTAGATTATTAATTTCTTTTGTTATTCAAAATAACATTTCATTATATCAAATGGATGTTAAAAGTGCATTTTTAAATGGCTATATAGAAGAAGAAGTTTATGTTCATCAACCTCCTGGCTTTAATGACTTAAAGTATCCAAAACATGTTTTTAAATTAAAACAGTCTTTATATGGTTTAAAACAAGCTCCCAGAGCTTGGTATGATCATTTGAGTAATTTTCTTTTAGAAAAAGATTTTACCAGAGGGAAAGTGGACACAAATTTATTCAGAAAGACATTTAAAAATGACATTTTAATTTGTCAAATTTATGTTGATGATATTATTTTTGGAACCTCTAATATCTCCCTTGGAAAAGAACTTGCTGAGACCATGCAGGCAGAATTTGAGATGAGCATGATGGGAGAATTGAAGTTCTTTCTGGGAATACAAATTAACCAGAATCCAGAAGGTACTTGCATACATCAGACAAAGTATGTTAAAGAACTTCTGAAGAAATTTCAGATGTCATAAAGCAAAGATGCTAAGACACCAATGTATCCAACATGCATTCTGGGAAAAGATGAGGTAAGTATGAAGGTAGATCAGAAGCTCTACAGAGGTATAATTGGATCCCTTCTCTATCTGACTGCATCTAAACCTGATATATTATTCAACGTATGTTTATGTGCTAGATACCAATCAGATCCTAGATAATCTCACTTAACTGCTGTTAAGAGAATTCTGAGGTATCTGAAAGGTACTATAATCTGGGTCTGTGTTACAGAAGATCAAAAGATTTCAGACTATAGGTTATTGTGATGCTAACTTTGCTGGAGATAGAATTGAAAGAAAGATCACCTCTGGAAGCTGCCAGTTTCTGGGTGACAACCTTATCTCGTGGTACAGCAAGAAGCAAGCAACAATTGCACTTTCAACAACAGAAGCTGAGTATATATCTGCTGTTGGATGTATTTTTCAGATGATCTGGATGAAAAGTCATCTAGAAGATTTTAATCTTTATGAAAGTAAGATTCCTATCTTCTGTGACAATACATCTGCAACTTGTCTTTCTAAAAATCCCATTTTACATTCTAAAGCTAAACACATTGAAATTAAATATCATTTTATATAGGACTACATTCAGAAAGGAATTTTAAATTTAAACTTTGTAAAAATAGACCATCAATGGGCTGATATTTTTACCAAACCCCTTTCAGAAGATAAATTTAAATTCATTTTTGTTGTACCCCAATTTTTCCCCTAAGATCCCTTCATCATACCACATTGTTTCAATCACCACAAAATCACATTAGGGATTTTGGTTCTTCTCCCTATCTTTAGCTTTGCTCTTTGAGAAGTTACCAAGCACCTTGATTTGTTTGCTTTTGTGATCATAGATATTGTACTTTGATTTTTCTCTCTAATTAATTAAATGCAATATTGGTTTGTCTTACTTGTTGATAATGTAGGTATAAGCAATGAGGTTTAGCAAGTTGCTTCATGGGTTCATGAGTTTATTTCCATGCCCTAGTCAAAAGCTTGAGAGATTCAAACCTCACCATTGTAGTTGTTTTGAAGTTGATATGAAATTTGTTTTGGTGGCCATAGGTCCTCATCATCATCCTCAACAATTTCTATTCACAAAGGAAGAATATTGGCACAAAAAGTTTGTTCAAACTTGGCAAAGTTCCACCAAGCATTCTCTTGATCTAGAGGTTAGGGTTTTGGACTTCAAAGAGGCATATCTTGCTCATATTTTGTTATTTTTGAGTGATTCCAAAACAATTCTTCTCTTTAAAGAGTTACCAACAAATCACTTCAAAAGTTCCAAAGAGTTTTCATGTGGAAGGAACTTGGTGAAGAAGAAAGATTACAAGTCATCCAGTTGAATCCCTAATTTTCTATATGTGACTTCAAATTGTCATAACTTGGTCAAGTTTTATCACCTTGAGCCCATTCTTTTTCCATGATGATCTTAAGGATGTTTACTCCATGTCTTATTTTATGTGAAAAGTGAGAAAATGGATGGAAGTTTCCTTAAAAATGCAAAAGATTATAGGCCATTTCATGATTTTTGGCCAACTTCAACAAGTCATAACTTGCTCAATTTTTGGAGATTTTGAGTGGTTCAAATTGCAAAATGTCATTCAAAAGATCTGCTTCACTCCATCTTTTTGGGTCAAGAGCAAATTCTAAGTGGAAAGCTATGTTTGGATGCAAGAGATTATATGTCATTTTTAAAGAAGAATTTGAAATATTTCTAAGTATGGAAAGTCAACCCTTTTTCTCCAACTTTGACTCCATGTAATCTTCATCTCAAGCATCCATTTGATTCCATTCTTTTTCCATTGCAAAGTTTGTTACCTCATCTTTCCAAAGCATCAAGAATCATGCCTTAAGACTCCCTGAGGTGGAAATGCCATTGTTTCAAAAGTGGTAACTTGGAATTGAAGTTTCCCTACAAGTCAGAATTTGAATTTCATGTTACAACCTCTAAACCTTAAATTAGCATGCGTCTTGGGTCTAAACATGATTAGCCAACTTTCCCAAGTGGATTAGTGCATCAAAACACAAAAATTGGATGAGTTTTGGTGAAGTTTGGATCACACTTCACTCGTGCATCAGGTTTGCACGAATTCCCACCAAAATGCACCATTCACTCTTCCTTTTTATCCCATTTGCTTCTCCTATAAATACATGTACTATTCCATTCATTTTCTCAATCTTAGATAGCCAGAATCACCCTGCCAAACTTGCTTCACAACTCAGAATTCAATTACTTCGAATCCTATTCTCAATCCTTTTTCAATCCATTTTCTTCATTAATTCACCTTCCTTGATCTTCCCTGAAGCTAACCATATAATCACATTAAAATAATCGTGCCCTACATTGCTCCATAGAAGTCCATTTTCAGAGCTCTACAACTCAACTTCAATAGGTAGATTCCTTCATCAATTCTTCAAAATTTTGGTACCATTGTGTTGCTCTCATTGCCCTGGTTCTAGTCGCAACACTTACTTTTATCTGGAAGCACGTTTTGACCATGAATTTTCAAATCCCTTTTCAAAACATTCTTTCCAAATTGCTTGAGTTACAATTTATATAAAAATGGCGCGAGGGTATGGTTGTCTTTATCTTGAAGAGACAAAGCGAATGACATAGGTCTGAGCTTCTGATTTTACAGTTTGAGAGACCTGCAATTCATGATGGCTGGAGTTTGAAGATGACCAACGTGTCACCTTCTAACAAATGAAAGCGTGCCATTTGTTTTTTTTTCAAAAATCTGATTTATTAATGATTTTGTACATTATTCACTAAAGAACATGATATGCACAACTCGCCAAATTCTTTGGATTTGATTACTAACGCATTTTGACTCTCATCCAATGGTCCACATCTTTTTCTTTTATTTTCTTTTT
This sequence comes from Vicia faba, assembly GCA_948472305.1. Taxonomy (NCBI): domain Eukaryota; kingdom Viridiplantae; phylum Streptophyta; class Magnoliopsida; order Fabales; family Fabaceae; genus Vicia; species Vicia faba. The sequence goes on along the minus strand of OX451736.1, from coordinate 1,002,369,086 downwards.
CTGATTTTTATATTTTAATTGTTTTAAATTTCAAAAAATCATAGAAAATTCATTTTTAGTCCAAAAAATCCAAAACAATTATGAAAACTATTTTTGATTATTCTCTTTCTGATTTTTATTTTTTCACGATTTAATTTTGTGTTTTGGTATTTTTTATGAATTTTACACTTATTTGATTTATCTAAAATGTTTAAAAATACTTTTACACATTTTTAAATTCTGAAAAAATTATGGAATGATCCAATGATATTGCGACAAATATTAGTGACCTTATTTTATTTTTGTTTGACTTTACTATTTTTTTATTATTTTTGTTCATTTTACCATTTATTTTAATTTTAAAAAATAGTTTCTGACTTTTAAAAATTCCAAAAAAATTTGTATAATTACTTGACCTCTTTTCTGATTTTTCTATGGTCTTATCTTTCATTTCTTGATTAATTTGAATATAATTGAGTTTTTCCTCATCATTTTCCATTTTTTAATCATTTTTTAAACCCTTTAATGCATATATTAAATATATTATCATTTTGTGAATATTTTCTGGCTATCTTGGTTTGATTTTTTGATCATGGCTTTATTAACATCATTGGATCCATGGTGTTGAGTTTAACTCCACAAAAGATGGATGAATGATTTTAATAATAGCTTGATTAAATATTAATTCAAATGTGTTTTTTTTTCTTTTTTACCCTAATCCCTTTTCATCTCATCCCTTTCTCATTGCACTAAGTGTTGTTGGAGCATGATCTCTATATCATGTCTCAAAACAAATGGTGCATATATTGCTATTGACCGGCCTCAAAATAGGTGCGACTTCTATATAAGTCCACTTACGATTGCTTAACATAGCGCTAAATTTTGCCCCGATTCGATTAAATGATCATTTGTGGCCCAAACTTATGATTGTCAGCCCAAGTATGTTAATTTGACCTCTTTGATCCAATAACCTTGAGATTCATTGTGTGGAGGCTTTGGTTCTACCAATCCTCTAATGGATCTACAACACCTTTGGTCAACGCGGATCACTTAACATCGTTGATCATTAAATGGTACTTGTGAGAATTCCAAATGGATGATATACTTGACAAAAAGCAAATGCAACTTGTTGTGTGGAGGCTTTGGTTCTACCAATCCTCCAATGAGTTCCAAATGCAAGTTTCAAGATGGTCATCCAACTAACCACTAATTATTGACTTGTTTATTTTATGCCTTATTTCTTTTTATGCTTTATGTACCATTTACTTTTAGCATTTTACATTTCATGCCATTTTTATCTTTACTCATTTAAGCATTTATTATTCTTTTCATTTTTACTTTGCTCACTTGAGCTTTTCTTTTCTTTTTTTCTAAGATATTAATAATCAACTTAAACCCTAAAAAACTCTTAATGGTGCTTGGACTATTTGGTTACTATCCTTGGCATTATGGAGCAGTGGACTTTTCTGGACTTAGGAATATAAACTTTTCCCTATCTTTGAGACTTTGTGATCTTATCTGATTATTTTGTCTGGAGCTCTTGAGGTTTACCTCAAGACATTGGGTTGCTTGTTTGTCTTTATGTGTAGGTTTTTGTGATTACATTCTCTGTTTGTAATCTGGAATTCACCCGTATACAGCCATTACTCTGCCCAATTTTTGTGAAGACTAAATACATTTGAAGAGGTCTAGTATCGTTGCTTGCTTGGTTTCAATCCAAAGAATGGGAATTCTATCTTGGCTCATAATATCAAGTTTTTGGCTTCTTGTTGGTTAGATGGTCCATACCCTTAGCTTTTACCTTATGCTTTAGGATAGTCTCTTCTTCTCCTCCCATCTTCTTAAATTTCAAAAATCTTCTCCCTCCTTTTGAAAACTCTTCTTGTTTCGAAATTTAAACACTTTTATAATAAACTTGGACTTAGGTCCATGCATTTTCAAAACATTTTCATAAATAAATCTCAATCAATTTAATAATACTTTGACATTTTTTTATGAGAAGACTAAAAGTCAACCAATCTCATTTCAAACCATTTTTGCCACTTTGTCTTTTTATTTTAAAAATTTTCTTAAAAGATTAGAATCTTGTCAATCCTTGTAGTGATACAAACAACTATACTTCTACAATATATAGTGAAGAGAGATATTTTCCACTTAGGAGTTGAGTGAGGCATTGTTGATTTTAAAATCTAAGCCATATCCTCCACTTTGAGATGATGCAAATTCTCCATTCTCATGATTGTGGGTAGTAAGTATGTTTTCCACATGGACAATGACGATGATGTATTATCTCTTAAAATTAACCAACACACTTACGTTTCAAATCTTTTAAAAGAGGAACTACGTATACCCTGATCCCCTATTGCACGAAAGGTGGTACGTAGGCACTAAAGGTTCGCAACCGCGGCGGGTGCAAAAACCATAAAAATATATTTCTTTTCTCACCTCCACCATCCATTTTATATATAACACATTTTTTATAGCCAAAATATACATATTTTACAAAGAGGTTCCTGCGGAATACCGTAGATGTTTAGGGTGCTAATACCTTCCCTTTGCATAACCAACCCCCTTACCTTGAATCTTTCCCCCTTTTTTTGGGTTATTCGCTCTTTTCCCATTCCTTTGGAAACAATAAAGCACGGTGGAGATTTTGATTTTGATTTGTATAAAGTCTAGTCAATCCAATGGCTTAGTCTTGAGCATTTCTACCGCTACAGAAAAATGGCGACTTCACTGGGGACAAATTGACCTCTTGCTGGTCTATCCCTAAGTGGGTTAAGCCTATCTTTGTTTATATATGTATATGTGTTATTGTGTTTATGTGTTATATTTTGTATATATGTTTGTCTGGATTTTCCTGGTTTTCAGGGTGCTTGGTGATTACTCGTAAGTCCTATACCCAGACTTGGGAAAACTTTAAGATAAGACGGGCGGTATAGTCTTGTTAACTTTGAAGGAGTAATCCCAAAAAAAGGAGGCATGAGATCTCCTACTCAGTGGAGGGCCCTTTGACTGTAGTGTTGTTTACCGAATAATCGGGAAGACATACTGCTTTCGACCTGGGAGCCTGCTGAAACTGAGGACCGTAGAATACCTAACCCATCTTGGCCTTTTAGGTGTAGTGCGGAAGCTATGACGAAGTAATCTAGAAATAGTTGTCATGCGATACTATGCTCGGACGATTCTTTCTTGAGAGTATTACTAATTACCGAGTTAATCGGGAAGTCGGTAATATCCGAAGGAAGGATGTAGACTCTGGGAACCTCTAGAACCTTGTTCGACAGGTGTAACTCTTAGACCAACGCCTTATGGGTAATACCTTCGAACTCATGCTCATGACGTTGAACCTATGAACCCTATATATGTGATCTTGTGTGTGATTGTTGCATCATGCATCCATGCACTCATAACCATCTTTTGAAGAAAACAATATTTCAAGGGATTTACAGGTTGACTATTTGTGAATATCTCAGGTACTTTTAACCATGGATTCTGGAAAGAGAAAGACCAGGAAATATAGTTTCAAGGATCCCAAGATAGATGAGCTGATCAGTCTGACTCTAGAGATTGAGTGTCCTGCAGACTTTCGAAAGAAGTATGGATCCATTATTCCTCTCATGAAGCTTAAGATGAAGGAGGTTATTCTCTCGACCTTGGTCCAGTTCTATGATCTGGTGTATCACTGCTTTACTTTTCCCGATTATCAGCTGATGCCTACACTGGAGGAGTATTCTCATCTATTGGACTTACCTGTTACCGATCGTGTTCCTTTTACTGGTTTGGAGGGTGAGCCAAAACCACATGAAATTGCTGATTTGATTCATCTGGGGAAGTCTGAGGTGGAAGCCCATATGACTACTAAAGGAGGGATTAGAGGATGACCAGCTCAGTTCTTATTGGAGAAAGCTCATTACTTTTCCAGAATGAAGAGTACGGTTGCTTTTGAGGCCATCTTTGCTTTACTTGCTTATGGATTGTTCTTATTTCCTAATGTGGACAAGTTTGTCGACATTAACGCTATCAGGATTTTCATGATTGGAAACTCGGTTCCTACACTATTGGGTGATGCTTATTACTCTATTCATCTTCGGAGTTCTTATCATGGAGGAATGATTATCTGTTGCACGCCTTTGTTGTACCGATGGTTCATCTCTCATATGCCTCAGTCTGATGCCTTTTGGGATGTCAAGAAGGAACCCCGTAGGGCTCCTAAGATCATGGCACTTACTCACTCGAATATTGATTGGTATCATCGAGCTTATCATGATATAGAGATTGTTGACAGTTGTGGTAGTTTCCCCAATGTACCTCTTCTTGGTACAAAGGGAGGAATTAACTATAACCCTGTTCTTGCACGGTGACAGCTTGGATATCCGATGAGAGATAAACCGAACGGTATTCATTTGAGTAGTTTATTTCTGAAGGAGGCAGAAGACCACAAGGAAGCTAGGGAGTAGATTGCGAAGGCCTGGCGTCACATTCATAAGAAGAGTAGGAAGGATTTGGGGCCTAGGGGTGTTGTTTCTTTAGAGCCATATCTTCAGTGGATCCGATCGAGAGCCATTCAGTTGAAAATGTCGTATACTCAGGAGACACCCATGCCTGATTTATTTGTGAATATCACTCTTCCTTTATTAGATGATCTAGAAGAACTGCATCTTGCTTTGGTTAGGATGCAACAGGAAAGAGATGCTTGGAAGAACAAGTTCCAGACTTTATAGAGTTCCTACAAGGCCGACTTGAAGGAGAAAGACGATCTGATAGAGATCCTTGAGAGTCGAGCGGTGGAGTCTATGGAGAGGCAAGGGGATTTATTTTCTCCTAAGCCTCAAACAGGTGCTGATTACTCACTTCCTGCTTCAGATGATTGGAAGGAGGTTTCCATCAGACAGGTGGAAGAAAAACCAGAGGTTGAGGGCTCAGATTGCCAGACTCACAGGGAAGCGCCAGTGTCCAGATTGATCTCTATCAGTTTCTTTCTCTCAGGATTTTTAGATTGTATTTTCGTCTTGTACTTGGGATCATTGAAACTTGTAATCCATTTTGGAGTTATTATGATAAAAATTTTTTTTCAGTATTTCAAATGCGTTATTGTTTTGATGTTTGCAATATGTCTATAAATCTTAAATCCCTTGAAATATTAAAATGATGGAATAAAAATAATCATGTGCATTGCATGACATGCATCATATTGCACACATTTCTTGCATTTATTATGCATACCCAGGTGCCTTACCCAGCTTCTTTGCTTCGTTCAGCAAGTTGAATCATCACTACAACACTCGGGCTAACTTCAAAAAGAAGATGGACAATTTGGAACAGGAGAATCGCGAGCTATGCGAAGAAGTTTCTACTCTGAAGGTTGGCTTGGCCAATTTGACTAGTCTGATGGAAGCTCTGGTGGCTGCTCAGAATCAGCCACCGAGTGTTCAACCTCAACCAACAAGGGCAAATGCTGAAGTTCCTGCTGTTCCCGTATCCGCTACTCCGACTGATGTTCATAACCGCATGCCTCAGGGTTATCCGTGGGGAATGCCAGAGTGTTTTGCACCTGAAGTGTGGACATGACACCCGATCGTGACCAGCTTAGGGCCATGGTTCAGAAAGATAGAGAATCGTTTAAAGAGTATGCACAGAGATGGCGCGAAGTGTCAGCACAAGTGTTTCCTCCTATGGAGGAGAAAGAAATGACTAAAATTTTTCTGAAGACGCTAGGAGCTTTCTACTATGAAAGAATGGTAGCAAGTGCCCCAAGTGATTTTACAAAGATGGTAGGAACGGGTGTCCGCCTAGAAGAGGCAGTAAGAGAAGGTCGTTTGACAAAGGGGGAAGGATCCGGAGGTATGAAGAAGCCAGCTTATGGGTTTACAAAGAAGAAAGAGGGGGATACCAATGCTGTCATACAAGAGAGGAGGGTGAATGCTCCTAGAAGGAATTTTCAGCGTCACCGGCAAGTTGCTTCAGTGACTCCTGTTATGAATGCCGCTCCAACTACCGTTACTTATCAAAGATAATCCCATCAGGGGAACCAAGGGAATAGTCAGAGAAGGGAGAACTATTACCCTATTCCCATGAGTTATGCAGAGTTACTACCAGCATTGATTTAGAAGAAGTTGGTCCAGACACGACCACCTTCAGTAGTACCATCACCTTTGCCTTGGTATTAAAAAGCAGACCAGACATGCGCCTTTCATCAAGGAGCACCAGAGCACAATGTTGAGAATTGTTATCCTTTGAGGACCGAAGTACAAAGGTTGGTGAAGTCAGGAATTTTATCTTTCAAAGACATGGGACCTAATGTGAAAGAAAATCCTCTACCCAAGCACGGGGGAGTGAATGATGTGAATATGGTGGCCGGTTGTCCTGGTGATTTCCGGATTTTTGACATTAATATGGTTAGAGGGGATATGGTAAAGATGCATGAAGATCTATGTGAATTCAGTTATTATACGCATGACCACGCCGGTTGTGCTGTTTGCAGTACAAACATCTAGGGTTGTGAGAAGATAAAGGCTGATTTACAGGAAATGATGGACGAATGTTTAATCCATATAATCAGGCCTAGGGAAGAATATGAGGAGGAAGTGAATATGGTTTCTGGATGTCTGGGTGAATTCAGAATTTTTGAAGTAGAGCATTTGAATGAAGATCTCGTACAGTTGCATGCTACTTTCTACCGTACTGCTGGTCAGGTGGAACACCAATATGGGTATTGCATAGTTTGCTGTTTAGACCCCCGAGGATGTCCTATTGTGAGAGAGGGTGTTCAGCTGTTGTTAGACAATGGGACTATTAAGATCACAAGATAGAGAGATGATTATCACGAGATTGATATGGTTGAAGTTTGTTTGATGGAAGAAGAGTCAGAGGAAGAGTATGCCTCCACGGATGAGTATTTCTCTTTAGACGAAGATTTGTTTGACAGAAATGACCTTTTGAGGGTTGATTGTGTTGAGGAAGGTGTAAACGTCATTGTACCTTGTTTTGGTACACCCGCTCATCTTGAGGTGGAGTACCATAGCAAACCAGCTGTTACCCCATTGGTAATTAGCCTGCCAGGACCTGTTCCCTATAAATTAGATAAGGTTATGCCTTACAAATATCTTAGAAGATGGGGTGGAGGTTCCTATCCAGCCAATGCCATATGTTGGGAATATATCTGATAATAGCAAGGTGACCCGTAGTGGACGTGTGTTTGTGCCGGTTATTCGAAAAGATGTTGTTGCTGGAAGGAAAATTGCTGAGAACGATGAGCCTAAGAAGGATGCAGGAGAGACTAGTGGAGCCACATTAGAGAAGGAAGTGGATGATATCCTGAAGGTAATTAAGATGAGCGACTTCAAAATTGTAGATCAGCTATTGCAGACCCCTTCAAAGATATCCATCCTGACATTACTGATGAATTCCTCCGCTCATATAGAATCATTGATGAGAGTACTAGACCAAGCTTTTGTAGAGAATGACATGCCGTTAGATCAATTCAGCAGCGTAATTGGAAACATTATGTCATGTAACAACTTGAGTTTCTGCGATGATGAGTTACCAAATGAAGGGAGGAATCACAACCTTGCCCTCCACATATCCATGAACTGCAAGAATGACTCGCTATCTAATGTGCTAATTGATAACGGATCTGCGTTGAATGTTATACCAAGAAGTACCCTCATGAAGTTAAAGTATCAGGGAACATCTATGCACCCAAGTGGCATCATTGTGAAGGCTTTTGATGGGTCAAGGAAATCTGTCATTGGTGAGGTGGACTTACCCATCCACATAGGACCACATTTGTTCTTGATAACTTTCCAGGTAATGGACATTATTCCCGCGTATAGTTGTTTGCTAGGACGGCCATGGATACACGAAGAAGGGGCTGTCACTTCAACTCTGCATCAGAAACTAAAGTTTCTGCGTGAAGGGAAGGTAGTGATCATAAATGGGGAGCAGGAGTTGTTGATATCCCATTTATCCTCTTTCAGAATTGTAGAAGCGGATGAGGCTGCTGTTGGAACCCAGTTCTAAGCCATATCCATTGACAACATAAGGAAGAATGAGAATTATATGGTCTCACTGAAGGATGTGCAGCAGGTTGTGCGCAATGGTCATAATGTAGTTTGGGGACGACTTGTGGATCCACCCGTGAACAAAAACAAAGTTGGTTTAGGTTTCTCTTCGAGGAATGGAAAAAGTGAAAGTTTGAAGTCAAAATATTCTGTGAACAGTTATCATTATGTTTTCCATAGCGGAGGCTACCTCAATCCGATTAGTTCTGAAGTTAATGCTGTTAAAGAGGATGAAGCAGAGCAGGAAGCACCTAATTATGTGACACATGGAGTCCGAGTTCAGAACTGGGTCACCATTGGTGTTCCTTCTTGCATAAATGTTTCAAAGTAATTTGTTTTTATAATCTGTTTCTTTCTTTTGAAAATCTTTCACTCTGCCCAAGGTGGAAGTATTAATGTTGTAGGGCTTATCCGTTTGCTATAACTGTTAAGATCATTAATAAAAGTTATCTTTGCTTCCAAAATTATGTCTTTTATTTTCTTCCTTTTTTGGGAAATGGTAATAATTAAAAAAAAAACCTTTCAAAATAAATGATAACTGAAGATTAATCTGCATGATCACTTGTTATATGTGTCAATTTCTAAAAGCAGTCATAAATCACATGTGTAGATTAATTAAAAAACCCATTGAATACAATGACCCTGCACCCTCTCCCAACTTTGATTGTCCTGTGTTTGGGGCTGAAGAAGAAGATTATGATGAGATTCTAGAAGAGGTCTCACGGTTGCTTGAGCACGAGGAGAATACTATTCATCCATATAAGGAGCCTTTGGAAGTGGTTAATTTGGGTTTGGAAGAAGATCCGAAGGAGGTTAAGATTGAAGCATAGTTGCATCCTGATGTGAAGAGCGGGTTGATTGAGCTGTTGAAAGAGTATGTGGATATTTTTGCTTGGTCTTATCAAGATATGCCTGGTTTAGATACAGACATTGTCGAGCATCGTTTGCCGTTGAAGCCAGAGTGCCCGCCAGTTAAACAAAAGTTGAGAAGAACTCATCCAGATATGGCAGTAAAGATCAAAGAGGAGGTTCTAAAGCAGATTAATGCTGGTTTTCTTGTGACATCAGTGTATCCTCAATGGATTGCCAATGTTTTCCCTGTACCGAAAAAAGATGGAAAAGTCTGCATGTGTGTAGATTACAGGGATCTAAATAAAGCTAGTCCAAAAGATGATTTTCCATTGCCTCACATTGACATGTTAGTGGATAGCACAACAAAATTCAAGGTATTCTCGTTCATGGACGGATTTTTCGGGTATAATCAAATAAGAATGGCTCTAGAGGACATGGAAAAAACAACGCTTATCACACCCTGGGGAACATTCTGTTACAGAGTGATGCCCTTCGGGTTGAAGAACGCTGGTGCAACGTACCAGAGGGCTATGACAACCCTATTCCACAATCTGATGCACAAGGAAATCAAAGTATATGTTGATGATATGATTTCCAAATCCCAAACTGAAGAAGGGCATATAGAAGATTTTTCGAAGTTGTTTCGACGTTTGAGGAAGTATCGTCTCCGCCTGAATCCAAATAAATGCACCTTCGGAGTTAGATCAGGGAAATTGTTGGGTTTTATTGTTAGCCAGAAAGGAATTGAAGTTGACCCTGACAAAGTCAAGACAATTCAAGAAATGCCAGCGCCAAGAACTGAAAATCAAGTCAGGGGTTTCCTCGGGCGTTTGAATTATATCTCTAGATTTATTTCCCACATGACTACAACGTGTGAACCGATCTTTAAGTTGTTAAAGAAAGATTAAGGTTGTGTGTGGACAGATGACTGCCAAAGGGCATTTGAAAGTATTAAAGAGTATCTGCTTGAACCTCCTATCTTGATCCCTCCGGTAGAAGGAAGACCGTTGATTATGTATCTGACAGTGTTAGATAAATCCTTGGGTTGAATTCTGGGGCAACAGGATGAAACGGGAAAGAAAGAGTTCTCCATTTATTATCTCAACAAAAAGTTCACTGATTGTGAGTCGCAGTATTCTATGCTATAAAAAACATGTTGTGCTTTGGCCTGGGGGGCAAAGTATTTGCGATAGTATATGTTGAATCATACTACTTGGTTAATCTCCAAAATGGATCCAATCAAGTATATTTTTGAAAAGCCTGCTCTTACTGGGAGAATTGCCCGCTAACAGATGTTGTTATCTGAATATGATATTTAATACCACACTCAAAAAGCAATCAAAAGTAGTGTGTTGGCAGATTATCTTGCTCACCAGCCGGTGGAAGATCATCAGTCTGCAGAATATGAATTCCCCGATGAAGATGTGATGTTCCTGAAAGTGAAAGATTGTGATGAACCGTTGCTTGAGGAGGGCCCCGGCCCTGAGTCTCGTTGGAGTATGGTATTTGATGGAGCTGTAAATGCTTATGGTAAAGGAATTGGTGATGTGATTCTCACTCCTCATGGATCGCATATTCCTTTTACCGCGAGGTTAATATTTGAGTGCACTAATAATATGGTGGAATATGAGGCTTGCATCATGGGTCTTGAGGAAGCTATTGATCTCAGAATCAATATTCTAGATGTGTATGGTGATTCAGCTTTGGTAATAAATCAGATTAAAGGAGAATGAGACACTCGTCACCCTGGCTTGATCCCTTACAAAGATCATGCTAGAAGCTTACTACCCTTATTCAATAAAGTTGAATTCCATCACATTCCTAGAGATGAAAACCAAATGGCAGATGCTCTGGAAACTCTGGCTTCCATGTACCAAGTAAATGCTTGGAATGATATACCCCGAGTTATAGTTCGACGGCTAGATAGGCCCGCTCATGTGTTTGCGAAATAGGAGGTAGCATATGAAAAACCTTGGTATTATGATATCAAACATTTTCTTCAAACTCAGGAATACCCGTTTGGTGCGTCAAAGAAAGATAGAAAGACACTGAGAAGATTGGCAGGCAGTTTCTTCCTCAGTGAAAATGTGTTATACAAGAAATTTTTTGACATGGTCTTGCTCAGATGCATGGATAGACACGAAGCAGACATGTTGATGCATGAGATTCATGAAGGTTCATTTGGCACTCATGCTAATGGACATTCAATGGCTAAAAAGATGCTAAGGGCAGGATATTATTGGTTGACAATGGAATTCGATTGTTATAAATTTGCAAAGAAGTGCCATAAATGCCAGATTTATGAAGATAAGATCCATGTGCCTCCGACACTTCCCAATGTGATTTCCTCCCCATGGCCTTTCTCTATGTGGGGTATTGACATGATCGGGATGATAGAACCCAAGGCTTCGAATGGACACCATTTCATCTTGGTAGCAATTGACTACTTTACCAAATGGGTAGAGGCTGCTTCATATGCCAATGTTACCAAACATGTGGTGGTGCGTTTCATCAAAAACAATCTTATATGCTGATACGGTGTGCCAAGCAGAATCATCACTGAAAATGGCTCAAATTTGAACAACAAGATGATGACGAAACTGTGTGAAGAATTCAAGATTGTCCATCATAATTCATCTCCATACAGGCCAAAGATGAATAGGGTTGTTGAAGTTGCTAATAAGAATATCAAGAGAATTATCCAGAAAATGGTTGTCACTTATAAGGATTAGCATGAAATGCTCCCTTTTGCTCTGCATGGATATCGAACATTTGTTCTCACTTCAACAGGAGAGACCCCGTTTTCCTTAGTGTATGGAATGGAAGTTGTACTCCCTGTCGAGGTAGAGATTCCCTTGCTGCCTGTGATAATGGAAGCCAAATTGTCAGAGGCTGAATGGGTTCAGAACAAGTTTTACCAATTAAATTTGATTGAAGAGAAGAGAATGACAAATTTGTGTCATGGGCAGTTATATCAGAAAATAATGAAGAAAGCATTTGATAAAAAGGTCAAACCTCGTGAATTCAGAGAAGGCGACCTCGTGCTCAGAAAGATCATGTCTTTCAACGCTGATTCTAGGGGCAAGTGGACTCCCAATTTTGAAGGCCCGTATGTTCTCAAGAAAGCCTTCTCTGGTGGTGCATTAATTCTTGAAACTATGGATGGCGAGGAGTTCCCAAGTCCCATGAATGCTGGCACAATCAAGAAATACTTCGCCTAAAGAAATAAAAGAACAACTCGCTAAGTTGAAAACCTGAAAGGGCGGCTTAGGCAAAAAGGAGCGTCTCGGTAGGCCGGAAACCCGAAAGGGCGGTCTAGGCAAAATTAGAGACATAAAGAGAATAATTTTCCCGCTAAGTTGAAAACCCGCAAGGGAAGCTTAGGCAAAAGTTAGGGATTTTCTTGGCAAGTAACTACGTCAGACGAAACTTGATCACCGAAGCAACAATCTTCTCAGATCCTCACCATACTTCAACAGAGGCTGCTGCTCAGGATTTCAAAAGTTGTTAGGGGGGATAGTGGTCATTGTATCAAAATGTATCTTTTCCATTATGTATTACCATTTCCCAAACTTTGTAATCATCCATGGAGTCTCACCATTCGTAGACTACCATTCTATTAATGAAATTCGTGATTTTTCCCAATTCTTTGTATTCTTAATTTTATTTAGCTTACAAAGACTTCATTTATTACTGATAATAACTTTTAAAGCAAAGAGATTAAAAATAAAAATTGACTTTTCAAAAAAAAGAGATCTTTATAATTCAATTTACTTTGGGATTTGTAATGAAACAATGACAACAAAAATGGTGATCCCGTTATCCTCAGTCAAGTCTTGATTCGCTTTTGATTTTGGGTTTGCATGGTCAGAAGCCTTCGTCCCAGCTTCCCCAGCAAAGTCTTCCCTCATATGATGAAAGGTTTTATTCCCTTGGTATGCTGAGTTGTCGCTCTCTTTACAGTATCGACACTAGTATTGACTTCTTGATCTCCCGGGAGGGTTATCCCAGGGAATCTCTTGTTGGAATGAGGGTTCGTGGTGAAAATTTTCAACCCGCAGTTTCTTTTCTCTTGGGAGGTAGGCTTGAATTCCCCAGTGAGGTTTGGTTGTTTCGACGTCAGTCTACTTTATTTAAGGTTGATCTTGCAATCTCCAATAGGCATGTTGCTTTTGGAAAACTATTTCTCCGATGAAACCGGAAGTAGGGTGTTCTATCCCGATGTCTGTTTGATTTAAGCTACAGTCGGATTATGTTCTCCTCAGTGAAGTTAATGCAATAGGTTTGGTTTCCGCAGTCACTTTCACCTTTCCTAGATTGATCTTTCTGATTGAAGCTTAGCCCAACGTTGTTAGTAACTGAGGCGATTCTGTTTGTCTACACTGATTATGTATCCTTTTTATCAGCATATGCACAATAGCACTCGTACATTCATACATGCATCATACATTGCTAAAATCATCATTCATGGACATTGTGTTTCTGACCTTTCCTGCAACGCTCTTTGCTTATGTTTAATTTAGTTTTCCCTCTTGAGTTTATTTCTCAAAGGATAAATCTTCTTTGGCCGTCTTGCTCCGGAAGACTTTATCTTCTTAGCAGGAATATCGTGACATTTCCCCAGGAAGTCATATTTCTATCCCTAGAAAGTCATTTCTCTTTGCATCTCCCTTTTGATAATCAGTGGAAGTCTCTTTATTTGAGACAGGTTACATATTACCCTTTCCAGGCAGATCTCCTTGGTTAAAGAAGAAGTTGAGATCCGTTCTTGGAAGAATGCTAGAATTCTGGGAAAACTTGATATATTTTCTCTCTACCTTTAGTGAACGTTGGTATTACATCGGCAATGAACGTCGGTGTTTCTTACCTTTTTGCTATCTTCAGTGAACGTTGATAGTTCATCGTCAGTGAACGACGATGGTATGATATTTTCTCTCTACCTTCAGTGAATGTTGGTAGTACATGGCAGTGAACGTCGGTGTTTGTTATCTTTTTGCTATCTTCAGTGAACGTTGATAGTTCATCATCAGTGAACGACGGTGGTATGATATTTTCTCTTTCTACCTTCAGTGAACATTGGTAGTACACCGGCAGTGAACGTCAGTGTTTGTTATCTTTTTTCTATCTTCAGTGAACGTTGATAGTTCATCGTCAGTGAACAACGGTGGTATGATATTTTCTCTTTCTACCTTCAGTGAACGTTGGTAGTACATCGACAGTGAACGCCGATGTTTGTTATCTTTTTGCTATCTTCAGTGAATGTTGATAGTTCATCGTCAGTGAACGGCGGTGGTATGATATTTCCTCTTTCTAACTTCAGTGAATGTTGGTAGTACATTGGCAGTGAACGTCGGTGTTTGTTATCCTTTTGCTATCTTCAGTGAATGTTGATAGTTCATCGTCAGTGAATGGCGGTGGTATGATATTTTCTCTTTCTACCTTCAGTGAACGTTGGTAGTACATCGGCAGTGAACGTCGGTAACTGTTATCTTTTTGGTATCTTCAGTGAATGTTGATAGTTCATCGTCAGTGAATGGCAGTGATATGATATATTATCTTTCTATCTTCAGTGAAAGTTGATAGTTCCTCGTCAGTGAACGGCGGTGGTATGATATATTCAGAGAACGACGATAGTACATCGGCAGTGAACATCGATGCTTGTTATCCTCCTCTCTGATTCTATTCTCGTGGTTTACCAGTGATTTATTTTCCTTGTGGGATTACTCTTTTTCTTCTGCATTTTGTGTTGCCTCCCCAATGCTACTTTGTGTCTCTTCTGTTCATATGCATTCATATGCATAAACATTTGCATGGCATCTTAGGGCCAAAAATAGGGTTTGTTATATATTTAAGTGTCTTCGATCACGTCGACACGAAGATTTTTAACCTTTGTACCTCCGGATAGAAGAAACTTAAATAAGGGTGGCTGTTGTACCCCAATTTTTGTCCCTAAGATCCCTTCATCATACCACATTGTTTCAATCACCACAAAATCACATTAGGGATTTTGGTTCTTCTCCCTATCTTTAGCTTTTCTCTTTGAGAAGTTACCAAGCACCTTGATTTGTTTGCTTTTGTGATCATAAATATTGTACTTTGATTTTTCTCTCTAATTAATAAAATGCAATATTGGTTTGTCTTAATTGTTGATAATGTAGGTAAAAGCAATGAGGTTTAGCAAGTTGCTTCATGGGTTCATGAGTTTATTTCCATGCCCTAGTAAAAAGCTTGAGAGATTCAAACCTCACCATTGAAGTTGTTTTTAAGTTGATATGAAATTTGTTTTGGTGGCCATAGGTCCTCATCATCATCCTCAACAATTTCTATTCACAAAGGAAGAATATTGGCACAAAAAGTTTGTTCAAACTTGGGAAAGTTCCACCAAGCATTCTCTTGATCTAGAGCCTAGGGTTTTGGACTTCAAAGAGGCATATCTTGCTCATCTTTTGTTATTTTTGAGTGATTCCAAAAACATTCTTCTCTTCAAAGAGTTACCAACAAATCACTTCAAAATTTCCAAAGGGTTTTCATGTGGAAGGAACTTGGTGAAGAAGAAAGATTACAAGTCATCCAGTTGAATCCCTAATTTTCCATATGTGACTTCAAATTGTCATAACTTGGTCAATTTTTATCACATTGAGGCCATTCTCTTTCCATGATGATCTTAAGGATGTTTTATTCATTCCTTATTTTATGTGAAAAGTGAGAAAATGGATGGAAGTTGCCTTAAAAATGCAAAAGATTATAGGTCATTTGATGATTTTTGGCCAACTTCAACAAGTCATAACTTGCTCAATTTTTGGAGATTTTGAGTGGTTCAAATTGCAAAATGTCATTCAAGAGATCTACTTCACTCCATCTTTTTGGGTCAAGAGCAAATTCTAAGTGGAAAGCCATGTTTGGATGCAAGAGATTATATGTCATTTTTAAAGAAGAATTTGAAATATTTCTAAGTATGGAAAGTCAACTCTTTTTCTCCAACTTTGAATCCATGTAATCTTCATCTCAAGCCTCCATTTGATTCCATTCTTTTCCCATTTCAAAGTTTGTTACCTCATCTTTCCAAAGCATCAAGAATCACGCCTTAAGACTCCCTGAGGTGGAAATGCCATTGTTTCAAAAGTGGTAACTTGGAATTGAAGCTTCCCTACAAGTCAGAATTTGAATTTCATGTTACAACCTCTAAACCTCAAATAAGCACGCGTTTTGGGTTTAAACATGATTAGACAACTTTCCCAAGTGTATTAGTGCATCAAAACGCAAGAATTGGATGAGTTTTGCATGAATTCCCTCCAAAACGCATCATTCACTCTTCCTTTTGATCCCATTTGCTTCTCCTATAAATACATGTACTATCCCATTCATTTTCTCAAGCTTAGATAGCCAGAATCACCCTGCCAAACTTGCTTCACAACTCAGAATTCAGTTACTTCGAATCCTATTCTCAAGCCTTTTTCAATCCATTTTCTTCATTAATTCACCTTCCTTGATCTTCCCTGAAGCTAACCATGTAATCACATTAAAGAATCGTGCCCTACATTGCTCCATAGAAGTCCAGTTTCAGAGCTCTGCAACTCAACTTTAATAGGTAGATTCCTTAATCAATTCTTCAAAACTTTGGTACCATTGTGTTTCTCTCATTTCCATGGTTCTAGTTGCAACACTTACTTTTATCTGGAAGCACGTTTTGACCATGAATTTTCAAATCCCTTTTCAAAAATTTCTTTCCAAGTTGCTTGAGTTACAGTTTATATAAAAATTGCGAGAGGGTATGGTTGTCTTCGTCTTGAAGAGACGAAGCGAATGGCATAGGTCTGAGCTTCTGATTTTACAGTTTGAGAGACCTGCAATTCATGAGGGCTGGAGGTTGAAGATGACCAACGTGTCACCTTCTAACCAATGAAAGCGTGCCATTTATTTTTTTTCAAAAATCTGATTTATAATGATTATGTACATTATTCACTAAAGACCATGATATGCACAGCACACCAGATCCTTTGGATTTGATTACTAACGCGTTTTGACTCTCATCCAATGGTCCACATCTTTTTATTTTATTTTCTTTTTCCGATTTTTATATTTTAATTGTTTTAAATTTCAAAAAATCATAGAAAATTCATTTTTAGTCCAAAAAATCCAAAATAATTATGAAAAA
This sequence comes from Vicia faba, assembly GCA_948472305.1. Taxonomy (NCBI): domain Eukaryota; kingdom Viridiplantae; phylum Streptophyta; class Magnoliopsida; order Fabales; family Fabaceae; genus Vicia; species Vicia faba. Next base: position 1,002,352,037 of record OX451736.1, on the reverse strand, counting down.
TATTTTTGATTATTCTCTTTCTGATTTTTATTTTTCACTATTTAATTTTGTGTTTTGGTATTGTTTATGAATTTTAAACTTATTTGATTTATCTAAAATGTTTAAAAATACTTTTACACATTTTTAAATTCTGGAAAAATTATGGAATGATCCAATGATATTGTGACAAATATTGGTGACCTTATTTTCTTTTTGTTTATGACTTTAATATTTTTTTACTATTTTTGTTCACTTTACCATTTATTTTAATTTTAAAAAATAGTTTATGACTTTTAAAAATTCCAAAAAAAATTGTATAATTACTTGACCTATTTTCTGATTTTTCTATGGTCTTATCTTTCATTCTTGATTAATTTGAATATAATTGAGTTTTTCCTCATCATTTTCCATTTTTTAAACATTTTTTAACTCTTTAATGCATATATTAAATATATTATTATTTTGTGAATATTTTCTGGCTGTCTTGGTTTGATTTTTTTATCATGGTTTTATTAACATCATTGAATCCATGGTGTTGAGTTTAACTCCACAAAAGATGGATGAATGATTTTAATAATAGTTTGATTAAATATTAATTCAAATGTGTTTTTTTTTTCTTTTTTACCCTAATCCCTTTTCATCTCATCCCCTTCTCATTGCACTAAGTGTTGTTGGAGCATGATCTCTATACCATGTCTCAAAACAAATGGTGCATAGATTGCTATTGACCGACCTCAAAATAGGTGCGACTTCTATATAAGTCCACTTACGGTTGCTTAATATAGCGCTAAATTTTGTCCCGATTCGATTAAATGATCATTCTTGGCCCAAACTTATGATTGTCAGCCCAAGTATGTTAATTTGATCTCTTTGATCCAATAACCTTGAGATTCATTGTGTGGAGGCTTTGGTTCTACCAATCCTCTAATGGATCTACAACACCTTTGATCAACGCGGATCACTTAAACATCGTTGATCATTAAATGGTACTTGTGAGAATTCCAAATGGATGATATACTTGACAAAAAGGAAATGCAACTTGTTATGTGGAGGCTTTGGTTCTACCAATCCTGTAATGAGTTCCAAATGCAAGTTTCAAGATGGTCATCCAGCTAACCACTAATTATTGACTTGTTTATTTTATGCCTTATTTCTTTTTATGCTTTATGTACCATTTACATTTAGCATTTTACATTTCATGCCATTTTTATCTTTGCTCATTTGAGCATTTATTATTCTTGTCATTTTTACTTTGCTCACTTGAGTTTTTTTTCTTTCTAAGATACTAAATAATCAACTTAAACCCTAAAAAACTCTTAATGGTGCTTGGACTATTTGGTTACTATCCTTGGCATTATGGACCAGTGGACTTTTCTGGACTTAGGAATAGAAACTTTGGCCTATCTTGGAGACTTTGTGATCTTATCTGATTATTTTGTCTGGAGCTCTTGAGGTTTACCTCAAGACATTGGGTTGCTTGTTTGTCTTTATGTGCAGGTTTTTGTGATTACATTCTCTGTTTATAATCTGGAATTCACCCGTATACAGCAGTTACTCTGCCCAATTTTTGTGAAGACTTAATACATTTGAAGAGGTCTAATATCTTTGCTTGCTTGGTTTCAATCCAAAGAATGGTAATTCTATCTTGGCTCATAATATCAAGTTTTTGGCTTCTTGTTGGTTAGATGGTCCTTACCCTTAGCTTTTACCTTATGCTTTAGGATAGTCTCTTCTTCTCCTCCCATCTTCTTAAATTTCAAAAATCTTCTCCCTCCTTTTGAAAACTCTTCTTATTTCGTAATTTAAACACTTTCATAATAAACTTGGACTTAGGTCCATACATTTTCAAAAAATTTCATAAATAAAGCTCAATCAATTTAATAATAATTTGACATTTTTATGAGAAGACTAAAAGTCAACCAATCTCATTTCAAACCATTTTCCACTTCGGCTTTTACCCTTAAACTTTTTTCTTAAAAGATTAGACTCTTGTCAATCCTTGTAGTGATGCAAACAACTATACTTCTACAATATGTAGTGAAGAGAGACATTTTCCACTTGGGTGTTGAGTGAGGCATTGTTGATTTTAAAATCCAAGCCATATCCTCCACTTTGAGATGATGTAAATTCTCCTTTCTCATGATTGTGGGTAGTAAGTATATTTTCCACATGGACAATGACGATGATGTCTTATCTCTTAAAATTAACCAACACACTTACATTTCAAATCTTTTAAAAGAGTAACTACGTGTACCCCGATCCCCTATTGCACGAAAGGTGGTACGTAGGCACTAAAGGTTCGCGGCGGGTGCAAAAACCATAAAAATATATTTCTTTTCTCACCTCCACCATCCATTTTATATATAACACATTTTTTATAGCCAAAATATACAGATTTTACAAAGAGGTTCCTGCGGAGTACCGTAGATGTTTAGGGTTCTAATACCTTCCCTTTGCATAACCAACCCCCTTACCTTGAATCTTTCCCCCTTTTTTTGGGTTATTCGCTCTTTTCTCATTCCTTTGGAAACAATAAAGCGCGGTGGCAATTTTTATTTTGATTTGTATAAAGTCTAGTAAATCCAATGGCTTAGTCTTGAGCATTTCTACCGCTACAATTTTGAAAAATATTTGTATGGAATTATGTCCTGAATAAAATTGTATTTATCTTGTGTTTGCCTTCAGAATGTTCTGAAATGAATGTTCTGATTAACAACTCTTCAGAAGTTAGAAGAGAAGTTACATCAGAAGCTATATATAAAGTTCTGAAATGCTCTAACGTTTCATTATAAGTATAGGTCAGCAGTTCATTATATCAAACAGTTGTCCCATGCAACCTTCAGGAGATGAACACGTGGTGTGTTTCTGAAAGGTCACGCGTGCTAAGCTATTGATACCGTTCCTAGGTAACTGTTATGATTTGCTCAAATCTCACGCTTTCCCCTCAATTTTCATTATCATTAAATTCTAGTCATGATTAGATTCTTTTTTAATTAATTTTTTTTATAAAATCTTTTTACAGTTTTATTTTTAAAACCTATTTCTCAAAAGTTTTCATATAAATACCTTTGTAAAACCCCTTTCTCAATTTTTACCTTCTCTTTCAAAATTCAACCGTCTCTGCGTATTTTTCTCTGCAACCCTTTTTCTTCTCTCAACCTAAGTGCTCAAATGGCTTCCTCCTCTACTCATTCTGGAAACACCCAATCTGAACCGTACGTCATTCCTGAGAGAACCACTCTCATTCCAGTGGATAGCTTAGAAGTTATAAGTGAATTTATGGTGGATTTTGATAACCTAAAAGCAAATGGGTTTGGCCTTCTTCCTACTGTGGAGTTTCAAGGATGGGGAAACTTCTTTGACCGTCTAGTTGGTCCTGTTATTCCACACCTTGTTAAGGAATTTTGGATACACGCTATTGCTTCTCCAAAAGTCATCCTCTCATTTGTGATGGGTAAGGAAATCTTTATAACTGAAAATCTCATAAGAAAACTACTGGGTTTTGAAGGAACTGGAGTGACTGGAATTTCAAGTGGCAGAATGGAGATGTCAAAAGTTTATGCTGAAATTTTTACACCTGGGCAAGCGTCTTCAATGTCAGAGATTTGAAAAATAAGTACAAGATCTGGGCTAGAATCATCCATGGTTGCATTCAATATAGAAAGGAAACAAGTTCTCCTGACTATATAAATGTTGACCAGCAATACCTGTTGTTCTGTCTAGGAACAAATGTTAAGATTGATTTACCCTATCTTATGTTTGATCACATCTGGACTCATGTCAAAGAAACTAGGGAAGCAGAAAGAGTGAAGAACCCTAAATCTAAAAGGAATTGGATTCCAATGGGGAGATTGATTTCAGACATTATGACTGAGAATGGTCTGATTGCTCACTTGGATGAAGCAAACCTGTTGGGGGAGTTAGAGCCTACTTGTGGGAAAGCTCTGACAGGAATGAATTTGGTGAAGAGAAAGATCATTGACAAACTGATGATATAACCAACTCCTTATGTTTCAGCATCCATTACCAGAAGAAGGATTCCAATTGCTGACTTTCCACTATTCAACTCAGGAGATCACCCTCGCATCATCCTGCATTACATTCAGATTTACAAAGAAAGTGGAACTCCAATTGATCCTGCTTGGCTTCAAGGTAGACATGAAGCTGCTTCAGATGTTGTCTTTCATCAACCAATGAAGAGGAAAGCAGTTGAAGGACCATATGCTAGACCTCAGAAGAAGAAGAAGAAGAAATCAGGTACACCTGCTGAGACTATTTCTGTTTATGATTCTGTAAATATATCTACATCTGCTGAACCCCAAACCTTAGGTTACATAGATGTTGACATAAACTTGACCATACCCTCTAAACATCTTGCTGAAAACCCTCAAAAAGATCAAGTTTTATCATACTTGAGTGATTTTGACTCTGATTACTCCTCTGAAACCCAAACAGAACCATCTCAAATAGAACCATCTCAAACACCTATCTATCAAACTATTCCTGCTGAAAACATTTCTAGACCACCTCCCAGACCTTTATCACCCTGACCTACTGGATGCTATGATGCTGGCTCTTAGAGAATACCAGGAATAAACGTACCTCTGGCCACACAAAATCCACCATTCACCCTACCTTCTGAAAATACCTTTTCCATGAACAGAACACAACCTCAGAATCCTACCCCCATTGTTGATAACACAATCATCATTTCACCTGACGTCACACCACCCACATCTCCACAACTTCCAACACCTAACTCACCAATGCTTTCACCTCCTCACATTCCAGAACATACCTTCAATCAAACTCATAAACCATCAGAAACACATGAACCCTCTGAAACTCATGCACCATCTGAACCTCATGATCAACCAGCAACACCTGAACAATCAGAAAATCCTGAACCAGCCGACTTTCTGAAATTGTAGTTGATTTTGAATCACTACAATTTCTGAAACACAAAACCTACAAAAAGGTTATTCCCAAACATGTTCAGCCAGATGTAAATGTATGTTTTCAGAATTTTTTAACAGAAGTTCAAGCTTGGTTGGACCTGCTGAAGGAAGACCGCACCAGAAATGTGAACCCAACAACAATAGATCTTCTGCGGGAAACGTTCAGAAGAACCTTAGATTCTGAGTCACTGAAGTTGCAAGACTTATGTCATTCTCAGGTGCTTGATAACTTCTCAAAACATCTGCATGTCTTCCAGTCAGAAGCTGCTGATATTTGGGACAAGAAGTCTACTCTGATGATTGCTAATGCTCTAGCTGATCAAATGGACATTTCAGAAGATGAGTATGAAGATGCCTATGAAGATTCAAATCCTCTGGCAATAGTTATGTTTAATCAACCTTCTACTAAAGTTGCACCTAAACCTGTGCCAACTCTTATGGTGAATCTGGGCACTCTACTTTCAACTTTTGTTCGTTCTGACTCAATGGTTTCTACTCCAAAGGATGTATCTGCTGAAGCTTCTTCATCCTCTGCTCCTACTTCAATTGTTATGGATACTCTGAATGAGCTCAAGAGGGAAAGTGAAGCTATTCATGAGCGCTTGGACAAGCAAGATCAGACAAACTAGGGAATCAGAAACTGGATGATGAAATAAGAGGAATCTGCATCTGTGATCAAGAATCTTCTTATGGCTCTTGTTTCTAAAAAGTCTTAGTGTCATTCTATTTCTTATTTTTTATTTATTGTTTTGTACCTCTGAATCTTTTATTAAAACCTTTATGCTCTTCAACTATTTTTATATACTTTTTGATTATGCCAAAAAGGGGGAGAAAATGAGTATTTTGATCTAATCTCTGATTAACAGTTATGGGACTAAGTCTCAAACATTCTAACAAAATACAAAGATTTATTTCTATGTTTAAAAGAATTTTGCAGGTATCACTAAACTCTGGAAGTTTAATCCAACTGAACATTATCTTCAAAAGACTTTCTGAAGAAATCCTAGAAGAAAATCTCAAAGCCCTGATAGAAAATTCTCAGGAAGTTTTTCTTATAGAAATATTTATTTCAGGGGGAGATTCTTATCTCTTATAGAAAATATATTTTATATAATTGATACTCGGATGAACATATTTATTTGTTTCAGATAATGTTCTGACAGAAGCATTTTGACGTGCTGAGCTGAAAATAAATGAAGAAGTTCTTTGATGAATGAACTATTTGTTTTAGTGCAAGTTCTGATGCTGACTCTGATAAGAAACTATTTTATGCATAATCTAACACTTAGCAAGTTTCCATGTTCAGAAGTACTTTGAAATCAAGCGCTGATCAGAAGTACTTAGAAAGCAAGCGTTGATAAGAAGATATGCAAGCATGTTCTGAATCAAGACGTGAAGCTAGTTCTGAAAGAATATAGAAGCTAACAAGTCTTGTCAAGTTTCAAGAAACATGCTCTGACAAAGTGTCGTTTGCTCATTTAATGCAAAGACGGCTACATGCACTCAAGTGTCTACGCTAGTTCATTGGAAAATGCAATACTGCAAGCAAACACGCAAACATTAATTGTTCTCCACTTTTGAAGGCAACAACGGTCATTTTCTTCATGCTATATATAGAAGATCATTTATTGCAGGCCTACTACTCAACAAATTCAAAACAGCAAGAACTACGTGAAAATATTCTGGGCTCATAAATTATTTTACAAACACTTTGTGCAAAACTAATCTTAGTGAAAAATCACAGTTGTGATATAGCTTTCTTAGAAGAAAATTTGTTTCACTATCTGTAAAGATATAATTCTTGTAATTGTTCCTTGAGAGACCAAGTTTGGTCAGATTTCTCAAGAAGGCTAGGACTAGTTTGAGTCTTAGTGGTGTTAGTCACTTGTAAGTTTACTTGTGCATTGTTAGTCACAACAGTTGTTGTGTGATTTTAATCAGTTGATTATAGTGAATTAAGTCCTTGTTGAGAAAGGCGAAATCACCTTGGCGGGTGGACTGGAGTAGTTTGAGTTCAAACGAACCAGGATAAAAATAACTGTGTCTTTCCATTATTGTTGAGCCTTTAAGAAAAAGAAAAAGAGAAACTTATTCAACCCCCCCCCCCCCCCTTCTAAGTGTTTTATCACCCTTCAATCCGGTCACATCCGGGTTTCGACTTGAATTTGAGGCATACTAATATCCAGTCGATTTCCAGGCTTCATAGTAATTGGCCGAGTAAACTGCTATTTGGTCGAATTCCAAGCTTCGCAGTACCTCATACTGTTATCTGGTCGTGCTCCAAATTTCAGTGTCTCTTGCCGCTATCTGATCGTGCTCCAGTCTTCACAGCATCTTATACCATTATCTGGTTATGCTCCAGTCTTCACAACGTCTTATACCGTTATCTGGTTGTGCGCTAGGCTTCACGATGTCTTATACCACTATCTGGTCGATTCCAGGCTTCATAGTATATGGAGAAATCAAGATATTATCCATTCGATTTCCGGGATTCAAAGCTTGAATACCACTATCTGGTTGATTCCAGGCTTCATAGTATTTTGGAGAAATCAAGATATTATTCGGTCGATTTCCGGGCTTCATAGCTTGAACTGGAATAGAAATAGTATCGATTTGACTGAACCAGGGAGAACTTGTGAGAACTTCAACTGGGAGAGAAATATTAGTATCAATTTGACTAATCCCAGGAGAGGTCTCGGATTAACTTTGACTGGCATAGAAATCAGGGGAATCTTAGCGGCGATTCGGCTGACCCAGATGAAAGTCTTAAAACATCTTCAACTAGAATAGAAACCTTAGTGTCAGTTTGACTGAACCAGAAAAAATGTTGGAATATTTTCAATTGGAATAGAAACCTTGGTGTCGGTTTGACTGAACCAGAGAGGACTCGTGAGAACTTGATTGCATCTTTCCCTGAAAGGTAAAGAGTTAGTCGTATGTAATGTTATGATGTATGAAATGTATTGAGTAATGATGTTCTCAAAATAAATGAGATTGTGCTATATAATATGTATGCGCATGCCATGATGTATGGATATGCAATGCTATTGTGATATTCTCTAACTGGGGAAAATAAATCCTGGACTGCTGCTGGAGAGTATAAGGAGTTGAGTTCTTCGTTTCCGATGGGGATAGTGACCGAAGATGATTGGATGGGGATTTACATCCATTCTGTTTGAGAATATTCTACCGAAGGAGTCTCTGTCTGAGAATAATCCTGCGGGGGAATGACTCTGTGGGGAAGGGAGATACTTCGTTGGAAGATTTGCTGATCTGGAGAAATAAACTCAGCTGGGGATGAACTTCCATTACTGGAGAGAAGAGCTCTGTTGGGGATTGAGCTTCCACTGTCAGAGAAATAAACTCTTCTCGGGAAAAAAACTTTATAAATTGTTTATGGTTATAAAGCTCGGTTGGGGAATGCAGACATTAGCTTTCTGAAGGAAACTACTGGGGAAGGAATTCCTGCTTGGGGATACGGAGGTCGGACCTTGGTTGTCTCGGCTCTATGGGGAACATAGATATCATTGGCTTGTATGTGACAATGAATTTTCTTCCAACTATCTCTGCCCCCTGTGCTATGAAGGACGGGGTAACTGTCAGTATTTAGGTTTTGTACCAGTTTCTTTAAATTCTTAGTAAGTGTCTTTCTGTTTTATATGCAGATATTTGTGAACGGTAATCATATTCAAATGCATATGTCAAGAATAAAACATTGGACGTTTTTTGCAAAACAAAAAAAAGGAAAAATAAACACACAGTTTTGTACTCAAAGGATGCTTTGTATTGATTTGAAATTTGCCTATATCAGGCGTGTTTACAAGGTGGTTGACGCTCTAGTAAGAGAACGTGCCGTAAAAATGGAAATTATTATAGAAATTGTGTACAAAAAGAAAATAGTTATGTGTAGTGCTCCCATTAGGTTTCAATTCTGCTATTGCCCCTATGTCTTCGAGCATCTCATCACTTTGCTTCTTGTCCGAAGCTGACTGGATTGATCGATACTGTTTGAGATTGATATCTGATTACTGAAGTCTGATTGCAAGATGATCCAATGGGACATAGTGATACGCTTTAATTCCTAACTTTTCCTTGGACCACCCTTTCAGGTTTTCAGTCCACCGGGATACCCTTTTTTGCCCAAGCCGCCCTTTCGGGTTTTCGACTTGCCGGGTGTATAAATTTTTTCATTTCTTATCCCTAATTTTTTCCCAAACCCTTTTGGTTCGCCGGGATGCCCTTATTTTTTCCTAGGTATGTCAACCTAGCGGGTCTTTATCATGCGTAGTATCTTTTCACTATGTCCACATTGACAGGGTGTGGAAGGTCATCACCATCCACGGTGGTCAGAATCATGGCTCCACCGGAAAATATGTTCTTGACTACAAATGGTCCCTCATAGGTGGGAGTCCATTTGCCCCTGGGATCACCTTGCGGAAGTATAATGCGCTTGACTACCAGATCCCCTACTTGATACATTTGTTGTCTGACTTTCTTGTTGAAGGCCTTGATCATCCGTTTCTGATACATTTGACCATGGAAGACAACAATAAGTCTTTTCTCGTCAATTAAGTTTAATTGATCAAGTCGAGTCTGGATCCAATCATCTTTTCTCAAACCCGCATCCTTCATAATCCGTAGAGAAGGGATCTGGACCTCTATGGGTAGGACAACCTCCATGCCATATACCAGAGAATAGGGTGTTTCCCCTGTCGACGTACGTGCTGAAGTACGGTACCCGTGAAGAGCAAATGGTAACATATCATACCAGTCTTTGTATGTCACCATCATCTTCTGTATGATCTTTTTGATATTCTTATTAGCAGCTTCGACAACCCCATTCATCTTCGGCCGGTAAGGAGAAGAGTTGTGATGCTTAATCTTGAACTGTTTAAAGAGATCGGTGATCATTGAATTGTTGAGATTGGTGCCATTGTCCGTGATGATTCTCTCAGGGATACCATAACGAAAAACCAGGTTATGCTTGATGAACCGTGCCACCACATTCTTAGTAACCGTAGAAAAGGAGGCAGCCTTAACCCACTTTGTGAAATAATTAATGGCCACTAGGATGAAACGATGCCCGTTGGACGCGGTAGGCTTGATCTCGCCGATCATGTCAATGCCCCACATTGAAAAGGGCCAGGGATACATCAAAACATTCAAGGGAACTAGAGGTACATGCACCTTATCAGCGTAGATTTGGCACTTGTGACAGATTCGAGAATGTTGATAACAGTCGGCTTCCATAGTGGACCAGTAGTATCCTGCCCGTATGATCTTCTTTGCCATGGTATGTCCACTGGAATGAGTTCCAAAGGTACCTTCATGTAGGTCTTCCATGATCCTCTCTGCTTCTCTCTTTTCTACACACCGCAGTAAGGTAGAGTCATGATTGTGCTTCGCTCTTCTCAGAAATTTCTTGTCATTGACAGATGCCCCCTCGGGGTATTCTTGAGCCTCAAGATACCTTTTCACCTCATGAAACCAAGGTTTGTCGGCTACCTCCTCAGTATCGATCTCACAGCAGTATGCTGGTTCATCCAACCTATCAATAGTGATTTGGGGAGCTTCATTGTCCCACCTGACCTTGAACATTGACGACATAATAGCTAGCACATCCGCTAACTGATTCTCTTATCATGGGAAATGTTCAAAGGTGATCTCTTCAAAATGCGGCAGCAGTGTCAGTACATACTCTTTGTAAGGAATAAGGTTCGAGTGCTTCATATCCCACTCGCCTTTGACCTGACTTATCACCAAAGCGGAATCCCCGAATACACTCAAGAACTTGATCCTTAGGTCAATTGCATCTCTAAGACCCATGATACATGCTTCATACTCTGCCACGTTGTTGGTACAATTGAAACATAATCAAGCAATGAATGAATTATGACAGCCCTCGGGAGATATGATTACAGCGCCAATTCCGTTACCCAGTGCGTTTGAGGCTCCATCAAAAAACATAGACCATCGGGATCCTTCCTCAGGTACTTCACCTAGTCCAGGTTCTTCAAAGTTGGTTACTAACATGATGTTCTCATCCGGGAACTCAAAATTCATGGACTGGTAGTCATCCATGGCTTGATGCGCCAAATGATCAGCTAACACACTTCCTTTGATTTCTTTTTGGGTTGTGTATTGGATGCCATACTCGGTTAAGATCATTTTCCATCTTGCTATCCTTCTGGAGAGAGCGGGCTTCTCGAAAATGTACTTGATTGGATCCATCTTAGATATCAATGAAGTATTTGGGTCAACATATACTATCTTAGTCGGCGAGCAGCCCATGCCAAAGCGCAACAAGTTTTCTCGAGCAGTGAGTATCGTGTTTCACAGTTGGTAAACTTTTTGCTAAGGTAGTATATTGCATGCTCTTTTCGACCAGACTCGTCATACTGCCCCGACACACACCCCATTGAATTATCTATCACTATTAAGTACATTATGAAAGGTCTTCCTTCAGTCGGAGGCATCAGAATAAGAGGCTCTTGGAGATATTGTTTGATTCTGTCAAAGGCTACCTGGCATTTGTCATTCCACTTTACCACTTGATCTTTCTTCAGAAGCTTGAAGATCGGCGCACAAGTAGCAGTCAGATGTGAAATGAATCGGGTAATGTAATTTAGGCATCCCAAGAAACCTCTAACTTCCTTCTCAGTGCGGGGAGATGGCATCTCTTGTATGGCCTTCACCTTTGCAGGGCCTACTTGAATAACTTAGTCACTTACGATGAATCCCAGAAGCTTACCAGATCTTACCCCAAAGGTGCACTTGTTCGGATTTAACCTCAGCTTGTATGTCTTCAACCTATCAAACAACTTTTGTAGATGATCAAGGTGTTCTTATTCAGTTTGAGACCTGGCTATCATGTCATCAACGTAAACCTCTATCTCATGGTGAATCATGTCATGGAACAGAGCTACCATAGCCCTTTGATAAGTTGCTTCAGCATTCTTCAACCTAAACGACATCACCTTGTAGTAGAAAGTTCCCCACTATGTAACAAAGGTATTCTTCTCCATGTCTTCAGGTGCCATCTTGATCTGATTGTAGCCAGAGAAACCATCCATGAAGGAAAAGACTTTGTGTTGTGCAGTGTTGTCAACCAGAACATCTATGTGGGGAAGCGGGAAGTCATCCTTGGGGCTTTCCCTGTTCAGTTCTTTTTAATCCACACACATTCATACTTTACCATCTTTCTTAGGTACTGGAACCACATTAGCAACCCACTGCGGATAGGAGGTGATAGCTAAGAACTCGATGTTGAACTGCTTCATAACCTCTGCTTTAATCTTCTCTGACATCTCAGGGCGCATATGATGGACCTTTTGCTTTACCAAAGGGCAGTCTTCTTTAGTCGGCATACGATGAACCACTATATCCGTGTCTAGTCCTGGCATGTCTTTGTATGACCAGGCGAAGATTTCAACATGCTCATGTAACATCTGTACCAACCGCTGTTTGACACTAGGCTCCATATTTGCATCTATCTTAACCTCTTTTTATCTTCCTCTGTACCCAAGTTCACTATCTCAACCGGCTCTCCATGAGGCTGTATGGCCCTTTCTTCCTGCTGTAATAGTCTAGCAAGTTCTCCGGGTACCTCACAATCTTCCTCACCTTCGTCCTCGGCTTGGTTGATCGGATTTTCAAAGTCATAATGAGCAGTAGCAGAACTGTTATCAATGGGATCCAGAATGGATATGGATCTGTGTTTTGATATGTGAGTGTGTGTAAGAGCAGCTGTATAGACATAATAAAAGAAAAGAAAGACAAAGAGCGCAAAATTTGTATGCAAACGTCCAATGCTTTATTGATGTCATATGAAAATGAAACATGATAACCCTCATAAATAGAACCATTGTGCCCCGGGTAAGACACATGGATATAGAGTTTATATTGTTTTTAAATTACATATCCGGAAAAAATCAAAAAGACAATTACTCCTGAATAAAAGTAATCGATACAAAGTCCTTGGCAGTCCAGTTACTGAGTCCACTGTTAGTAGTCAAGAAGATGCAACTTTCAAAGTCGGAGTCACCATCACTGTCTTCAAGTGCATTGACCCCAGGATTGTTGATGCATAGGGGAGGTCCTCCAGCCTGAGCACGGCGAATAACCCTTTGAGCACCTGTAGTAAAGCCCAAACCAGATTTTTCAGACTTGTAATGAATAACCCGGAGCTGACCCCAAATGGTAGACCCACCTTCTTCAACCACTGCTCGTGCATCCTTGAGATAAGCCATCATTAAGGGAGGTTTGGTGACCTTCGGAGGATGGTCGGTAGTTTATGTTGTAGCCATAATCTGTGGTACCTCTTCTCTGGCTTCAACCTCTTGGTTCTCTCCCTCTTTAGATGAAGAAGCTAAATCAACAACCCGTCTTGGCGGCCCTCTGAACCTTCTACTCATATGTGCCACACCGGATGTCTTCTTGGTCTTCTTGTTCTTCTTAAAAATCAGAGCCTTCAGCTCTTCTTGTCCTTTGGCCAGAGCCACAATCATTTGTTGGAATTGTGTGTTCTGAGTCTGAAGATCTTTCAGAGTTTGTTCAAGAGCCATTGCTGAAATAAACAGCAGAGGAGATGAGAAACCTGTTATGAATCCTGTTATGCAATGATATGTATGATATGTATGCAATGTTTTCAAGGACTTTGGGAAATTTAAATTTGCGAACCAAAATGAAACAAAGCTTTTATTAGTTGAATTCCAAGTTGAGTTGCCTTTTAGGCGTTACAATTAAAACAATTCTAAAAACTAGAAAAGAATAAAAAATCCCATGGATGCTTCCTCTTTGTGCCGAGATAGACATCAAGTCCTCTTTCCTCATGGAGCTGCTTTGTAAGCTCTAAAACCTTCCTATCATGGGCATATAACTGATTCCTGTAAGTATCCCACTCTTTCTTCAACTGAATCTAAGACCTCTATAATTCTCCAAGATCAGTGGGCATATCAGGATAGAGAATCGTGTAAGGAATACCCCCTTCAGTAGTTGGTTCCACAATCACTGGTAAAACGGCCATACAGGGCATCATAAGTTTCTGGGCACGAGCTCGCACCCATTGGAGATAAGGTTCCATAGGAATGGAAGCCTTTGGCCCCAAAGCCTTGGCGCCATATCTGTTTACCATGTTCCATGCTCGTATGAACCTCTGGCGATACCCTTGAACATCATCCTCATAGTTAAATACAATACCCTCGATAAGTAACTCATAGGGACCATCCCTTCGAGCGTAACAAAATTGTCGCAGAGCTAAACATGGATTGTAGGTTATACCCCCTCTGATGCCAAGTAACGGGATATTAGGGTACTCCCCACAGCGGTCGATAATAGTAGTATTTTCCATACACTACAAGAAAATTAGTGTTTAACGACACAAAAATTGCGACAGTTATGTGATAACTGTCGTAATTGACATATAGAGACAGTGTTTACGACAGTTGACACCAACCGTCCCTAATATTTATTTTGCGATGGTATAATTAACCATCATAATATTATTATTACGACGGTAAAACAACCGTCGGCCCCCATTTAACACTTTTAACATTGATTTTTCACCAACAACTAGTCACGACGGTAAAATTAACCGTCCTAAAAGGCATATCACGACGGTAAAGCACCCGTCGCACCCTTAAACCTTTCACGACGGTAAAATTATCCGTCCTAAAATTCATTTCACGACGGTAAAACAACCGTCGCACCCAAAACCTTTAAAAATTCTCATGGTCACGACGGTAAAACACCCGTCGCCGTAAAAAAGTTAAAAAGCTCTTAAAATACATAAAACATCAATTCACTTTCTACTCCTCCTTTCACTTTTTCTACTCACGAAGAAAATACAAGAATTCTCTAAAGAAGAACCCTAAAGTTTTGAAACCCTCTTTCACCATTCCTCCCAAACTGTTACAATCCCTTGTAGAAGACCCTAAATGGGATGAAAAAGGCAGCGTCACACAAAACTACAATTCCTTCGGTGTCGTCAATGACCATAACTCCCTCACCGATTCTCTTCGAGCTCCTCCTTCTGTCTCCGATGACCCCAACGATTCCGGCAGTGACCTCGAAGAAGACGGTATTTTCGTGTATTTTAGTATCAGAAATTGTTTATATTTTTTTGAAATGCATGTAAATTTTATGAATTTTGTGGTGTAGATTTGAAATCGGCACTGGGAAAGAGAAGAAGAGATGGTAAAAGTGCACTATCTCTCTTCTAATAATGCATATTTGGAATATTATAAACTTGTGTCTATGATAGTTTCAATTAGCTGCTTTGAAAATGGTTTTAGTTAACCTATTCCACCTGGTTTTATAGAATTGTTTCTTATTGATTCTCCCTCTGTGTTCGCAGTGTAATAATGTTTTTGTCAGATATGTCTGGAAGAAAACCTTTATACAGGAAGTATGTGTTCTTTCGTACCTTTTTTTTTGCGATTTCACCTTCACTTCTACTTATTGGTTTTCAAGCCTGTTATATTCTGTGTTTTTGTAGAGCATTTGTTTTCTTTAGTTCACCTATTGCCAGAGAATTGGTGTTGGAGATTAAGAAAGATACACTGGTTTTACCTCGCATTGGTGCATTAAGAGAGGTGAAGTTTTGTTTTTGTTTTTAAAATGTTTATGAACTCTATGTTAAATTGAATATTGTCGAAAACAATTTCATATGTTGCTTATTGTGATTTTTTTTCTTTCACTGTGCATGGCAGATGAATTTAGAATATTTTGCCATCGACAGTCAGGTATGTGGTATGTGGTTGTACTTCATTTATCTTGCCTTCCACTCTTTACATCTTTGCTCATATGAATGAGATTACTCTCTTCCCTCTCATAGTTATATAAGCAGTGTTAGAAATTTTCAAAACTTATTAAGTGTAGACATGCACCTAGTATTTGTCCACTTCCACATATACAATATTAATGTACATAGCCATTAGCTCAGGTCAACTATTTCAGTTATAATAACTTATTAGAATCTATTAGCTGTTGAAAAAACACGTCTGCAAAACAGATACAAAGTTTGTTCTTCAGATTCAAATTCCAGTATACTTTGAATAAATATTACAAACAATTATGCCTTTGACTGAATCTGCAAAATTAGAGACTTGTCGAGGATTTATAATGGAGTAATTTTCACGCAGTAAAAATGGAACAATCATGGAAATGGATCGAACGTCCAATGATTTGTGCAAATTGGATATTTTAATCATTCTTGTATTTTGTTCTAATAGCGTCTCTCTAAAAAGGTATAGTGTAGCTATACTTTTTAAGCTCAAAATTCATGAAATCGGCTTGTTGAGATTATTTCATTTAAGAAAATTTATTAACCTTCAAATGTGCTCAGTAGGAAGTTTTTTAGTGTATTTTCTCATTCTTGTGATTATCTCGTTATTTTGTGTTGTCATTTTGTCCTGTTAATGCAGGGTTTCGTTACAAACAATGAGAGAGCTTTAGAGGAGCTATATGGGGACGAGGAGAACAATAAAAAAGCTGTTGCATGTTTGAATGTGATGGCTACTCGAGTTGCTTCTGTTTTTGCTTCATTAAGAGTATGTAGTCAATGCTCTTTGACTCTTTGCCGTAGGAATTTGAAAATTTTAATAGTTTCCCATAGTATGTCAATGTTCTAAATCATGTAATTTTCTCTAGGAATTTCCTTTTGTTTGATTTCATGCTGCCCGGTCACTAGATGCGAACACAATGACTACTCTTCATGATCTTATTCCTACAAAGCTTGCTGCTGGTGTCTGGGACTCTCTTATGAAATATAAAAAAAGTATACCTAATTTTCCTCAGACTGAGACATGCGAGCTGCTTATCATTGATAGAACTATCGATCAGGTTTTTATCTCTATTTTCTTGCTCATGGGCTTGTAGATTATTTCAATAATCTGTATCATATTGCTTACAATGGGGGTTCTATTATGGATGTTATAGATTGCTCCTTTGATACACGAGTGGACTTATGATGCAATGTGCCATGATTTGTTGAATATGGAGGGAAATAAATATGTTCACGAGGTATTCCACAATTTCTCTTTTTTCCATCTAAAATTGTGCCCACTATATTAACACAAATCTACTTTTTCTCTAGATTCCTGGCAAGAATGGTGGTCAACCTGAGAGAAAAGAGGTTCTGTTGGAAGATCATGATCCTATATGGCTTGAACTTTGTTATGCACATATTGCCGATGTATGTTCAGATATTTTTTGTTTAGTACCTATTGTTTAGGCTTTAGGATCTACTATGTGAATCATGTCTACTTTTTGTTAGTTATGCAACCTGAATGCCTAGTGATTTTGATGGCCTTGCCAAGCATGAGAAAATGACCAACTTCATTTCAAAGAATAAAGCTACACAAATCCAACATGGTTCAAGGTGAGTAATAATTTTCTGGAAGTTTTTCATCAATGACATTGCAATCTGACAGGATTTTGATTCTGTACTCACTGTATTAATGATTCAATCATTATTGAAAATAACATTGTTGCCTAATTTGGAATGTTTCTATGACCTAAAAAATCATGACAGATTTTTTGTTTATGATATTTGAGAGTTAGTTATGGTTAGTTGTGCCTATACATAGATGCTACTGCATCATAACAGAATGTAATGTGAAATGAAACACTGAAAATAGAAGTATTCCAAATGATATTCGTGAAATGCCAGACACGCCTTTCATCTGAAGTGTCGGTGCTATATAATGTATGAGTGAAAGTTTGTGAAGGTGTTTTTAATTTACATGAAAGCATACCAAGAAATGACTTATTGAACAATTGAACCTTGGTGTGCAAGCAAACTAAGAGCATGTTTGATTTTGCATACTCTGACCACAGAAATTGAGTTTTTGTGATATGTTTGGTGAATTATTTGAGTCCGTTTGGAAAAGTAAATTTAGTTTCAGAAGCAAGTTTTTTTTCTTCTGAGTATGGTTATTGAACTATTAATTTAACTGTTGTGTCTTGATGTTTGACAGATGTTGTCCTGTCGGGTGGAAGTTCAGTCTGAACTCCTGCAGCAAGTGTTGTTGTTTATGTTACAGAATAAGCATCTGGGTATGGTACAAGTTTGTGAGTTTTTAAAGCCCTTGCTGGATTTTTCGATCATAAGATTGTTAGGTTTTGAGTCACCCTCTTCTTCATTTGGATTGCAATTGGTATCGTCTATGGCATCATTCTGTTGCTCGTGTCCGAGTGAGTCCATGCCTGTTCTTATGCTGCTAACGGAGTGCCTTAAGTATCTTCCACATGAGACCTCTGAAGTAAGTTTATTAATATTGAGAAGGAGCATCAGAAATATTGGTTAAATTACACATTTTTCTGGTCATTACATTTTGTTACTGTAGTAGGTGAAATGATATAATTATCTTATAGCTGTATTCTTTTTGGGACTCCTCAGGACTATAGGAAATTAGTATTTGTTGTAGAAGATATGGTGGAGGCGTATATAGTGGTACTTAAGTCTCTGGCCGGAGAGAAATTGGTATGTATCGTCCTTGTAATTTAATGTTCACATTTGTATTCACTGTTGTCATAATTTAGTTTCCTTGATTATTATTAATGTAATTTATGCCTTTCTCTTGTATTGATCTTGATCCTTGTTAATAGATGATTGCCGAGGTTCAACTACATGCTGTTGAATTCCTGGGAACAGTTCTGTCTCTGTTGACGTGTCTTCAGTGGCACTCTGGTGGTTATGAGCCCATAATTGAACTCTCAAGGCGATTGTGTTCTGTTCAGAAAGATCTCGGTTTGCAATGGGAGCTTGGTCTGTCAACGATTATGGCGTCATTATTTACAATCCTTGTTCAATCAGAACTTGAGCATGAACAAATTTCTATATCTAAACTCCTCCTCTTAATCCTGAAGTGGAAATACGATAAGGGTGAATTTTTATTATAGCTATGCCAGTTTGGAAAACTCCTTCATTACAAATATTCGACATTGTATTAACATCACACAATCCAATGTTGATTCAGATTATGATGCTAAACCCAGCTTTACACAGATCTTGGTAATCTCATCTATTGGGTTGATATTTTTCATAGCATTGCGTTATCATCTCAAAAAGATTCGAGATCAAAAGATCATTCCGCGTTTAAGATTATCGCGTGCAGGTCACCCCCCAAAGCTTGAAAGATTCTCTCATTACGTAGGTATACAAAAAAATATGTATTCTATTCAATTACATACATTGATGGATCCGTTATTATTTTATCATTTGGAAATTGGAATGAATCTATATGTCATTTTCTTTGATTTGTTACAGCTAGGCAAATGGGGTTCAAGGATAGGAGAATCGGTCCTGATATATGTAGATTGGCTTCTGAATACATAAGCAAATATGAAGGGTTTGAAGATGATATATATGCCTATTTTGAGAATGAACCAGATGCTGATTCACTTTATGTCAAGTTGGTGGAAGAGTTTGAGAGATGCATTCTTAGTTACTTTGGATTTCATTGGAACCATTGTGACATATTGATAAGTCAGGTATCAGGGTTATCTAGTTATTAACAAAATATCAGAGGTGTTAGCAGCAATACACTCTCTAAAACTGATTTTTTTGGCTTTGCAGGTTTTGAGCTCGGACATTTCTGAGCCAAAAAAGAAGCTAAAGAACATAATTATGGCTGCTACTAGGTTTGTATTTCTAACATTCTTTATGAACACCTAGTATAATATATTTTAAAATGAGATGAGAATCATTATTATGTTCCAAAAAATTGTTATTTTTTTCTAAAGGTGAATAGTATTCTTTGCACAGGGATCAAAGGTTCGAGAGAGTTGCCAAGAGTCTGAAGGTGGCTAGTGTTTTTAATACATTAGTGGAAGAGATGAAAGCGATGGGTATTGCAGTAAACGATGACTCTCAATGTACTCACAGTGATAGGAGCCCGCTGATGGTAAACGTTCATCTGAGTCTAGCTACCGTATTGGAGATAATGGAACTTCAGGGGGGACAAATTAGACTTTGCTATGATCGAGATAATTAGATTGTGAACTTTCTCATGTATTTTTGGCATAATGATACTTATTATTATAAGATTAGGAATTGATATATTTTGGGTTTTTTGTACTACTTGACATGATTATGGAACTCGCATTTTACATGATTATGGAACACACATTTTTTTGGATATTATAATGCTTATTTGATGTTAAATATTTTTTATTGAAATTATTTTTACTATATTACAAAGTGATAGAAAATAAAACAAAAAATAATACTATAAATAAATATATTAAAGAAGAAATAATTTAAAGAAAAAAAGAACACAAAAAAAACTATATTTAAAATTTTTTACATAGATAATAATTTAAATAAAAAATATATATAATAGAAAAATAAAAAAAAAATCAAGACATAAACAAAAGTCATGGCGACAGTACCGAACCGTCGCCATAAACAATTTAATCAATTTCAAAAGATATTCACGACAGTATCGAACCGTCGCCATCAATAATTAAAAGAAACTCAAAAGATAGTCACGACGGTATCAACCCGTCGTAAACTTGAACGACAGTTTTTGTAACCGTCGCGAAATAGGTTGGGGACACACACTTCTGCGACGGTAAAGCAACCGTCGTGGAAAGCAAATTGCGACGGTTTTAACCGTCGTAATCTACAAAAATACCTGTCGCAATCTGCCAATTTTCTTGTAGTGATAGCTCAGGGACACCAAAGAATATTCGTGTGAGCGAGTGACATTATCCTTTGCGACCAACCCAAACCTTCTTCATTCTTCAGTACGGACTTAGGGAGGTGAGAAATAAACCACCTCGACAGCAATGGAATGCAGCACATAAGAACCCCTCTTCTCTTCATGGTACGAGTATGGAGAGCGTGCAAAATATCTCTGAGCAAGGTAGGCACGAGGTTGCGAGAGAGGAAGATCTTGATAGCATTCACATCTATGAATGAGTTTGGATTAGGGAATAATACTAACCCATATATTAGAAGGGCCAAGACCTCCTCAAAAGCCTGAAAATCCATATCATCCCAAAACAGTTGGGCCTTGTCTATCAGGAACATGGCTAGAAAACCCTTGACTCCGCTTCTTGTTTCCCAATTGGATACCATGTCGACTCGTTTCAGATGCAAGGCTGAAGCAATGACTTCTGGCTTAGGAACTTCTTCCAGACCTGTGAAAGGCAACTGTTCAAGAATGGGTATATCTAATAACTGAGAGAACTCTTCCATGGTAGGCACCAACTGATAGTTTGGAAAGGTGAAGCAGTGGTGCTTGAGATCAAAGAACTGAAAGAGTACACTCATCATCTTTTCATCAAAGTTTGAAGTAACCAGGTTGAGAAGTCGACCACGTCTCTTAGTTAACGCAAAAGTTTCAGGGACCTCTGATACTAGCTCCTTGAGTTGGGAAGGTATTTTCACAAATCTGATTCAGATAGTGTTTCTACGAGCGGAAGCCATGATCTACAAAACAGAACAAAGATAAATTCCCTTGGTCCTTGAAATGGTTAGTGCAATAAGAATGGATGCTATGTTATTATGCATGATGTCATGCTCAAACAGGATAAATCACATATAAGCAAAACACACAATAGACCTTGGGTTTAAAGGCTTGCATGAGGTTAAAGGTAAGCACCCTCTTGAAGTTTAGTTGCTTTCAAACCTGTCCAAGAAAAGTAACCAGGTTCTAAAGATTCTCAATATCACTGATCATACTTTATCGGGCATTATTTCAGCTCAAGCAATCTTTTCTTGCGGCCGAAATATCCTGAAAGTATGATCTCAATGAGTGTAGCATCGAGTATCAACCAATCCTCAACTTTATGCCGAGGCTGGCTATCTCACTACTTTATAATTGCCAAGATTGTTCAACTAAGGTTCTAAGGTCCGTTAGTGCTTCACGACACCACACGGCGGCCCCGTATTCTCCTTGTTTCCAAACGAAGGATACCGGTATCAACCAAAGTGTCACACCAACACAGTCATCGCTTAAACCATATCTGTCTACGCTGTACAGTCTCCATGATCTATTGCTGTTTACCTAAAAAGTGTCTCCAGATCTGGGTGTAGTATCTTTAATAATACCCAAACAAAACCCTTGAATTTAATGAAGGCAAGGAAAAATAAGAAAGCAATTTTTAAAATGACCTAGATCCTAAGGTAAACCCAACTTTAGAGTCCCCAGCGGAGTCGCCAGTTCTGTGATATGGTGGCAGAACCGGCTATTAATACTGGTTTGCGTTTTTTGTTCGCAAATGTCACGGTAAGCAAGAGTCACCACCGACTTTTATTTTATCCAACAAGGAAAAGGAAAAAGAACAGAAAAACCTTTTTCGAGATGTTTCTGAGCACGGGGGGTAGATTATAGAAAGGGAAGGTGTTAGCACCCTTTCTATCTGTGGTTTTCCACGGGCTCTTAGGTACTTTCTCATTTTGAAATTTCTTGAGTGTGCTTGCTTTGAAAAGTTTTGTTTTACTTTGTTTTAACCCTTGTTTCTGTCCTCAAGGGTGTTACGAAGTTGTTTTTGAAAACTGTTTGAAAAGTGTTTGTGTGAAAAAGTTTGTTTGTTTTGAGCAAGTACCTAGGAACTAATCTACCTACTCGGAAAAAAAAGTCTGTTCGTTTTGCTTTAGACAGGGCTATCCTATTATTAAGGAATAGGTAGCACCATCATTGGATGTTTAAAGGGACATTCGAAGGGACAAAATGGTCTCTGAAGGCAACAAGTAAGGATACCTTAGCATTTCGAAGGGAATATCGTCATAATATAAATTCGTAGGCAACTCGAGGGACAAGTAGGGACTATGATCTTTATGATGATTTTGAATCGCGGGTCATGGCTAAGGTATCCCTATGTTCGAGGGACACGACCATTATTTCCGAGGAAACCAAGTGAGGCAAACCCTAGGAGTGAGCATGTGTATGTGTTTGATTTCAGTTATTTAATCTTTGCACAATTAAAGTGATCTACTATTTTACTTTTTAGTTAATCTTTCCATACAATCCTATTAACATTCATCTAAGCAGTTTATAGTTTGCGAAAATTAAAATGCGAGAAAGTTTAAAGTCCTAGCTATTACAGGGCTTTTGCAGATACATAATTATCTTGAATGTATATAAAAATGCGGAAGTTTAAAACCCTAATTAAATCTATTACAACCCGAAGCAGATACAATAATAGAAAAAAAGAATTAAATTGCGCGCGGCAAATTAAATGCGAGAATTAAAGAACCCTAAAAATTTAATTGAAAAATATTTAGGTTATTATTATTTTTTGAGAAAAAATTAATTAGGTTATGTACAAATTAAAACCCTAATTTCTAATTAACTTAAATTATATAAAAAAGGAATTAAATTGCCCTAAATTAAATTAATCTAATTAATTAAGGAAATAAAATATTTTATAAAAAAAATGATTTTTGATGTTTTTGTGATTTTTGATTTAATAAAAAAACTTATTTTTGTGTAATTTTTGTAAAAAAGAAAATAATGGATAAATAATTAAAAATAGATAAAAATAGAAAAAGATAGAGAATGGGCCTGTATTGAAGGAAAGGGGAGGTGTGAGTTGAAATTTTTAAGCCCATTGACTACTGAGCCCAATCCTTGCGTGGGATCAAGTGGATTTCCCTTATGATGGTCTACCATGCTCCTTGATGTGTGGGACGCTAGATTTGTGATGGTGGTAATCCATTGGCTGGATTGCTGGGGCACACGGTAGGTGCTTGGAAGCATGGTGTACGTGATCTGCAGTTAAATATGAAGAAAATCACAAATCGCTGGGACTTGGGATCGAACCCAGGTCCTTTTGCTTGCCAACGTGCGCCTTTGCCACTGGACCACATGTTCTTATTTGTAATAATAAAAAAGTAATGAATGATATATAAAAACAAAATGGATAATCTGAATAAAAGAAAAACGCGCGCTAGATTCAGATAGAATAATGGTTATCAGTCGCGTATCTTCTTCTTCCCATGTCCGTCGCTTTAGGTTTGAGACTTATACCTACAGACATCCTCCATGGCTATAGAACTGCAAATTTCAAAAATCAAAAGCAAGCATGATAAATTACTTCTAAGCACATGGATCGATTCGTCTTGATACCACAAGCATCATAGTACCCCTTTCTTGGGCCAATTTAACCTGTATGGAAAAACCCTAAAACGGCCATGAAAACCCTAGCCATGGCAATTATATATATAGGCACCAAAACTTCAATTAAAACATTCAGTCATGTTGCAAACATAACAACAAGCATAGATATACCATTAAAATATGTTCATGATGCAAGAAACATAGTAATTGAATCTGAAAAAGAATGCAAATCATGTGATGTCTAGGGGGCGATTCTGGGCGTGAGGATACGTGCACTGGATTGAAACACGTTCGGGAGATGTCCAAGAGTTTATTGGTAGTCTTAGAATGCTTTGAATCGTCTTCTAAGTTGGAAAACGATCCATCGCTTTTTTGACAATTTTGCAGTTTTTGTTTGCAGCTTTCACGACCTCTATCCTTGTTTTTTTGCATTGTTCTTGTTCAGCATATATATTAGAACAAATTAGGTTAACAAAAACGAGTTAAATCTTTGTCAATCATGGAAATTGGATTTGATTTTGTTCTTGTATTATATGTTTTTAAAACAAGCATAATCATGCCAATTTTGCTTCAATTTTCCTTGATCTGATTTGATATAATTTACCATCCTAATTGGATTCGATTCCTACAAAAAATCAGATCAAAAATCAATCTTTTGTATTTTTTGCTATTTATTTGATTTAATTTGAATTTTAAATAAAAAAAATCAAAATAAAATTAACAATGAAGCAAATAAAGTGTAGATGCTGATTTGGATCGTGGCCCATGTCACAAGCAAGATGCAATCATGAAATGGTAGGCCCATTTGACAAAAAAATGTATTTTGAGCACATTTGACTTTTGGCAATTTTGCAAAAAATGGTCAACTTTGACAAGGCATATCTCCTCCAATTTTAACCCTAGAGAGGTGTTCTTAGACTTTTTAGAAATCTTAGGATGTCCCCTAAACAAATCTTTTGGTTTAACCTCAATTGGGTTTTCCATGTTCATTTAAGAAGCTTTGACCCAAAAGGTGTTTTTGTTGACTTTTCAAAAGGACCTATAATGTATAAATTCGTATCTTTTGATGAGTGCATATTTTGAACTTGTGGGATGAAGATGAGTTGTATGGAATTGCATCCTCTTCAAAATGAGCCTTAGATGGAAAATTTCTGATAAGGTATGAAGAAGTTATGCTTGGTCAAAGTTTGGTTGACTTTTCCTAAAAAACCCTAATTTAGCAACTTTTGGGTTTTGATGAATTTGGGGCATTCCTTGAGGAGTCATGATAAAACCTTGATAAAATTATGAATATCCCTTCAAAATGTTGATGTTGACCAAAAATCTTGAAGTTTGACTGTATGTGGGCGACAATTGACTTTTGACCTAGTACATTTGATTTTCAGGAATCTGGGCAATTGACTGAGCAAACTTTTTGTGCAAGGCATGAAACTTGACATGGATGATATTGAGAACATATTATGACCATGGAAAGCATTTGGGACCTTTGGACTTCAACCATCCTGATGAAAATGGAAACCCTAGTTTGAGGTACATTGCCTTAGGAGAGAGTTTGTCTGGTTAACTCTTGGGCATCCTTGAGCAAATTGAGGACCTCAAAGGGTATGTGTTGAGTAAAATGAGAGGGAAAATTTTAGGGTACAACACATGGTTAACAAACTTCTGGGTTTTTTGTCTTTGTACATTTAAACATGCTTTAATAACTAACATGGCCCTAAGGTAATTTTGGCATGGCTTTAGGCCATGTTGCTATTCAAACTCAAACGAAGGGTTTCCAGGCCCCCAATTGAAAGTCATGCCTTCACCCTTTTCAGGCCAGATCGAAGAGATCCAGAAAGTGCAAAATCAAAGGGTTTTCTGCCTAAATCGAAAAGACCCTTTTTCTTGCTGTTATTTTATTTTTGCATTCATATTTTCATGCAATTCAATATGGTTGTAATAGTGTAGGATTTTATCTTTCTGCATTTTTTTACTTTATACAAAATGTTAGTAATTAGGGTATATGGCAAGATAAAATCAACAAGTAGACCACCCTGATCAAAAGACAAAAATACATGCAATGAAACACACTTTTCACACGTGCACCTCTAGGGTTAACTCAACTTGTTGCCTTGAGAAAATGGTCATAATACACATGTAAGACATCTTAGCAAAAACAATCAAAAGATCATAGTCTCTCGATGACGCTTCGAATTTTTGCTTACAAATGATCTTAGTCCCTCAAGAGAAATGCTAAGATGTCTTACAACATTTATATTCATGATTATATGATGACACACGCCTGTCTCTTTACATCCAAAGATAAGGCTTATTACCAATCAATGGTAAGATAGAAATATCAAAGGAGGAGAGAAATGAACAAAAGACTTTTGAGTAAAGTAGAATGTTCCTAATTGCTTGCTCATCTTCAAACATAAACACCTTTTCAAATACACCAACACTTTCCATGAAATATTTTCAAAAGTCTAACACTTTGTATACATTCTTATAGAGATGAGAATCATTAAAAAGTTTGCCTAAATGAAGGCGCTTTTCAAAAATACTTTCAAAACCCACCACAAAGCACACTTTCAAACAAAAGCAATGATCTAGCAAGAAACTAAGAGCCCATAGATAACTATGGATGAAAAGGGTGCTAACACGTTCCCTTTTCATAATATACCCCCCGAACTCAAGAAAATAATCTCAAAGGTCTTTCCTATTCTTTTCACCCTTTCCTTTATTTGGATAAAAGAAAAGTCGGTGGCGACTCTTGCTATCCGCAACAATTGCGATTAAACATAAAACACCCAAGTTAGTTCTCCCATCGTATTACAGAATTGGCGACTCTGTTGGTGACGACTTAAAAGTGGGGTTACCTTAGGGCTAGATCACCTTTAATTTCTTTTCTTTGTTTGACTTATTTGTTTATATTATGGTTCTTTGTTTGGGCTTGTTTTGATCCTCTACCCGGATCTGGGACACCTTTTAGGTAAGTAGCAAGAAGTTATAGAAATTTTATGGGGTATACCGACATGGTCTAAGAAATAGCTACTTTAGTGTGACACATTTGTTGGTACTGGTAGCCCTTGAGTAGTCAAGGAGAATACGGGGCCGATGTGTGGTGTCATGAAGCATTAACTGACTTTAGAACCTTTACTTGAACAACTTGGCCTTTAGGAAGTAGTGAGGTAGCCGAATTTGGTGCAGTCTAAAGTTGGTTGATACTCGATACTACGCTCATTGAGATCAGACTTTCAGGATATTTCGGTCACCACTAAAGAGGCTTGCGCTGAAACAATTCCCGATGAAGAAAGATCAGTGATATTAAGGTCCCCTAGAACCCGGTTACTATTACTAGGACGTGTTGAGCCAACTAAGCTATAAGAGGGTACTTACTTATAAACTCCATGCAAGCCTAAACCTAAGAACTTTTTTGCTTTGTGTGTATATGATTACTTGTACATAACATCATAACATCATGCCATTGCATTTTGCACTAACCATTTCAAGGATTTTTTGGGATTTATCTTTGTTCTGTTTTGTAGGATATGGCTTCCATCCGCAGGAATACTATCTAAGTCAATCCTGTAAGAATTCCTTCTCAACTCAAAGAGTTAGCATCGAGGTTTCCTGAGAGTTCTTCATTCACCAAAAGACATGGTCTACTCCTAAACTTGGTTACCTCGAGCATCGATGAAGACATGATGAAGGTGCTTTTCCAGTTCTTCGACCCTTTACACCATTGCTTTACCTTCCCCGATTACCAGCTTGTGCCTACTACGAAATAATTTTCTCAACTATTGGGGATTCCTATTCTAAATCAACTAACTTTCAAAGGTATTGAAAGAGACCCAAGCCCTGAAGAGATTGCCCGACCTTTACACTTGCAAAGATCCGACGTCATGACTAATTCGGAAACAAGAACTGGTTTCAAAGGGTTCCTAGCCAAGTTCTTGTTTGAGAAAGCTCAATATTGTTGGAACACTCTGGATTTACAAGCTTTTGAAGAAATCTTGGCCCTTCTCATCTACGAGATGGTACTATTTTCCAAATCTTGACCAACTTATAGATGTGAATACTGTCAAAATCTTCATATCTCGCAATCTGAGGCCTACTTTGTTAGGAGATATCCTACATTCTCTCCATTATCATACTATGAAGAGAAGAGGATACCTCATGTGTTGCACTCCTCTGTTGGCTAGGTGGTTTGTTTCGTACCTCCCACGATCCGTGGTGAAGAATGAGCAAGGTTTAAGGTGGTCCAATTGGTTGATGTCACTCATACATTCAAATGTTCACTGGTGTTCTCAATCCTTGGATAACATTACCATCATCGACCATTGTGGGGAATTCCCTAATGTACCTTTACTTGGCATTAGAGGAGGCATCACTTACAACCCTTGCTTAGCTTTGCGATAGTTTGGGTATGCCCGAAGAGATGGTCCTTATGATATGCTCATCCAAGGAGTGGTGTTCGACTACGACAGCGACGATCAAGGCTACCATCATAGGTTTGTACAAGCTTGAAGGATGGTAAATAGAATGGATAGTAAGACACTGGGACACAAGAATTCTATTCCCCTTGAGCCTTACATTAGGTGGGTACAAGCTCGTGCTTAGAAGCTCATAATGCCTTACCCCTCCATCCTACCTGTTATCATGGAACCTGTTGCTGAAGGAGATGTCCCATATACTATCCTCTATCCCAACATGCCTACTTCTCTTGAAGACTTACAAAGGGGTTGGATTCAGCTAAAGGAAGAGCGAGACACCTTCAAAGCTCAGTTCTACGCAAGCGAGAAAAGGATTTTGGAGCTTACAAGGAAACTTCATGAAGAACAAAGCTTGAACGCCTATATTGCACCAAAGAGGATGCGTTCGACCTTTCTGTCTTAGGAATTTATTTTGTAAGTCGAAGAGGCATGTTGTAACCATTTTGAACTTATTAATGCAATTTGACGTTTGTTCATTCTTTTTCTAGACAAATTTAAATCTTATAAATCCTTGAAATCATTTGCATGTGCACTTTTCATGCATAATAACATAACAGGTTTTCCACATCAGGTCTCCTTATATTTCTGTTGTTTATTTCAGTAAGATGGATATCGAGAAAACAGTGAAGGACCTACAAGCACAAAATTCCCAGTTCCAAGAGACTCTGCTGACCCTGGCCAAGGGGCAACAAGAGTTGATGACATTGTTGGCATCTAAAAAGAAACCAAAAAGGAAAGCCCTGGTCAACATGGGTAAAAGATTTAGAGAGCCGGTCCACCAGATGCCGGTAGTGGAAGATTCGTTTGAGGAAGGAGAAAATCAAGCTGAAGAAGAAAGGAGTACTCGGGCTGGGTGTGTCAATGATCGAGTGTCCGATGTGAAGACTATTTTGACGAGCAGTATCCTCCTACCGATGATAAGTACAAACAGCTAGAGGATATATTGAAGGTTGTTGAGATTCAAGCCATTCCTGGTTTGGATTTTGATGACTTGGGTTTAATATCGGAGGTTGTCATTCCCTATAAATTCAAGATACCAGTCTTTGTTAAATATGACGGGGTCTCCTGCCCAAAGCATCATCTAAAATCTTATATGTGCAAAATACAGTCGCACACCACCGACAAGAAACTCTGGGTCCATTTCTTTCAAGAAAGCTTGGTTGGGACTCAACTAGAGTGGTTTTACCAATTGGAGGGTTCCCGTATTCACACCCGGGAAGACTTGGCCACTACTTTCTATCACCAATACTAATACAATACCGACCTGGCGCCGACTAGAGTTCAACTACAAGACATGACGATGGGTAAAAACGAGAGATTCAAAGAGTACGCCCAGAATTGGAGGGATCTTTCCAGTAGGGTCCAACCATCGTTAACTGACAGGGAACATGTTGATATGTTTTTGGGTACGTTATCTGACCCATTTTTCAACTTATTGGTTGGGTGTTCTTCGTCCAGTTTCACCGAGCCGATCCTAACCGGTTAAAGGATCGAAAGTTATATCAAGAGCGGGAAAATCCCTATGGCATTTGCTTCCACCTCCAACCCCGTAACGAAAACCTTCAATGGTAAGAAAGAAACTAATGTTGTGTATGGGGCAAGGGCCCGTACCAAGAAGGATAACCGTATGTCCGTTAATGCTATTTTAATTTCCAACGCAACTCCTGTTCAAAGACAGTCTTCCAATAATCAACAATTTTAGGCTCCACGAAGATAGTTTACAAGGATATGCATGTCGTTATCCCAAGCCTTACAACACCTGTCAAAAGCCAACTTCATGACACTGCATGATCATCCGTCTAATCTGAACACTTCCTCACCTAAATACAATCTGAATTCCAAGTGTGCATATCATTCAAATAGTCTCGGGCATGAGACCGGTCAATGGTGGGCGCTGAAGAGAAAAATTCAAGATCTAATAGACAACAAAACAATCGAATTTGATTCGCCTACAGTTCCCAATGTGATAACCATGGCAAAGGTGTCAACGCAATTGAAGACACTATTTTTGTTCCCTCCGTCGAAGATCTCACTACTCCGTTAACTGTTGTTAAAAAGAATTTGCTGAGAGCCAGGGTTTTCCCTGGCTATTTGAAAGATTGTGATTGTTGTGCCAAACAAATTAATGGATGCAAATGGTTGAAAGAAGGCGTTCAACGCCTAATGAATAGCCATGAGATCATATTTGAGAGAATTTCGTCCGTCAAAATTTTGACCGATAATATTGAAGACCTCTCCATCATAACAATTTCAAACAAGCCTCTTAGGATCTCCTCAAAGGGTCCTATCAGGATTTCGAATGAACCGACTGTTACTCCATTAATAATCACTGCCCCTGGGACAATTCCCTTCTCGTCCAACAAAGCAGTACCATGGAAATATGGTGTCGAAGTGTATTACCATGAAATAAAGAAAGATGCTTGGGTTGAGGAAAGCAAGGCTGATGACATTAGTAATATTACTGGTTCTAGTAAGCTGACCAGAACTGGGAGAATCTTTTCACCCAACATTTCACCCCCAACTGCTACAACGACACCTGTCTGCATCACCGTTGACAAACCTATTGTTGACATTAGGGGTAAAAAGAAAGTGGTTGAGCCTGCTAAGATAGAGGTGCCCACAAAGGCCGTTGCTACTGAGGATCCTTCCACTCAAGAAATGGATGAAATCTTAAAGATTATAAAAAGGAGTTATTTCAAGATAGTGGAACAACTGGGGAAAACCCCTTCCAATATCTCCATGTTATCTTTGCTACTTTGTTCTGATGCTCATGCCCGAGCATTAATCAAATTCTTGAAGAAAGCTCGTGTCTCTCATGAGACCACAATTGACCAATTCGAAAATTGTGAGGCAAGCTTGATGGTCGACAATGGATTGGGGTTCTCGGATGCTGATCTAACACCACTTTGGGAGGAACCATAACAAATCTTTGCATGTTTCTGTTGAATGTAAGGGGACTACCCTAGCACATGTTTTGGTTGACACTGGCTCTTCTTTAAATGTGCTACCCAAGGGCGCTTTGGACCGGTTAGACTGTGAAGGACTGGTATTGAAGCCGAGTAATATTATCGTGAGGGCGTTCGATGGGTCCAAAAGGATGGTTCATGGAGAGGTGGATCTCCCAATTAAAGTGGACTCACAGATTTTCAACTCTACCTTTTATATTATAGACATCCGTCCTACTTACTCCTATTTGTTGGGTCGCCCATGGATCCATGGAGCATGGGCAGTAACATCTACCCTTCACCAAAAGCTAAAATACCTAGTCAAGGGGAGGATCGTCATTGTTTACGGTGAGGAGGAATTCATGGTAAGCCTTCCCAATTCTTTCAAATATATGGAGATGAATGGCGAAATTTATAGAAACCTCGTGTCAGGCTTTTGAAGTTGTTCCACCTTTGGTTGCGATTGCCAAAATTTCTTCCGACACGCACAAAGCTAATAAGGTCGTGCCAAGGATGGTTTTAAGGATGCTCGTTCCGCAGTTGAAAATGGAAGTTGTGCTACCTGGGGCAACTCCCCGAGATCCCGTTCAAAGCAAATAAATGTGGGTTGGTTTCACTATCAAGGCTCAGAAAGAGGTTAGGCGCGCTCATGCGAGAAAGACCCCTCTTCATATTGGTCATCATGAAGTAAACAATATGGAGGATTCTGATGATAAATGTGCTTTCGAAGAATGGATATACCCTACTACGACAGAGCTCAACAATTGGAACGCAAAGGACTTTGTTCTCATCTCCTTCATTGAGGAGTAATTATTTGTTTATTGCTTTCTATCAATTCAAGAACCTTTTGTTTGTAATATTTAAAAATAAATTTTCAGTCGTATTCCTAGCCCGGGGCACTATGGTCCGTTTGTTATGGGTTTTATTTTTGTTCATTTTATCATATGATCATTCAATATAAACCATTGGACTTTTTGCATTCTAATTTTTGTGCTCATTGTCTTTCTTTTTCTTTAATACCTTTTTCAAATAGCCATATATCTTACATGCACACACACACACACACTCTTGCAGATCCTCGTCCACTCCAGATCTCATTTCCAATGACTCTACTATTTCCAGTAATGATTTCGAACATACAATCAACCAAGCCAAAGACGAAAGCGAGGAAGATTGTGAAATACCAGGAGAACTAGCCAGACTCCTAATGCAAGAGGATAAAGCTATTCAGCCACATGAAGAGTCAGTTGAAGTCATCAACCTAGGTACTGAGACAAACAAGAAAGAGGTCAAGATCGGCACCAACCTAGGAAGCAGTGTCAAAAGCAGATCGGTTCAGATGTTATATGACTATGTGGAAGTTTTTGCTTGGTCGTATGTGGATATGCCAGGGTTAGATACTAACATTGTAGTTCATTGTCTGCCAACAAAGGAAGATTGTCCTCTTGTCAAGCAAAAAGTTCGTCGCATGCGGCCTGACATGTCTGAAAAGATAAAAGCTGAAGTGATGAAACAATTTGATGCATGATTCCTAGCTGTGACATCTTATCCTCAATGGGTTGCAAATATGGTGCCGCTTCCGAAGAAAGACATAAAATTTCGTATATGCATAGATTATAGGGATTTGAATAGGGCAAGCCCCAAGAATGACTTCCCTCTACCTTATATTAATGTCTTGGTCGATAACACCGCTCAACATAAAGTCTTCTCTTTCATGGATGGCTTCTCCGGCTATAGTCAAGCTAAGATGGCTCCCTAAGACATGGAGAAGACCACCTTTGTTATGCAATGGGGCACATTTTGTTACAAGGTCGTGCCATTCGGATTAAAGAATGCAGGGGCAACATATCAAAGGGCTATGGTAGCTTTGTTTCATGATATGATCCATCATGAAATAGAGGTATATGTGGATGATATGATTGCAAGGTCACAAACTAAGGAAGAACATCTCAACAACTTATACAAACTAATCGAGAGGATGAAAAAGTACAAGTTGAGGTTGAACCCTAATAAGTGCACATTCGGAGTAAGATCTGGAAAACTTCTAGGTTTTGTTGTCAGTGGTAAAGGCATCGAAGTTGGTCCTGCAAAGGTAAAATCCATCCAAGAAATGTTAGTTCCCTATTCTGAAAAGGAGGTTAGAGGATTCTTGGGTAGTCTTAACTACATCGCCCGCTTCATATCTCACTTAACTGCTACTTGTGAGCCAATCTTCAAACTCTTGAAGAAAGATCAAGTAGTCAGATGGAATGATGAATGCCAAGCTGCCTTCAACAAAATCAAGGAATATCTGCAAAAACCTCCTATCCTCATGCCTCAAGTTGAAGGAAGACCCTTGATCATGTACTTGATTGTTCTAGAGAATTCTATGGGGTGTGTGTTGGGCCAACATGACGAGTCTGGCCGAAAAGAGCTTGCAATATACTACCTAAGCGAAAAGTTTACTGACTATGAAACCAGATATTCACTGCTAGAGAAAACTTGTTTCATTCTGGCATGGGATGCTCGCCGGCTAAGACAGTATATGTTGACTCATACCACTCTATTGATTTCTAAGATAGACCCTATCAAGTACATATTCGAGAAATCCGCTCTGTCTGGACGGATAGCTAGATGGCAAATGATTTTAACTGAGTATGATATTCAATATACAAAACAAAAGGCCATCAAAGAAAGTGTATTGGCAGATCATTTTTCCCATCAAGCTATTGATGATTACCAATCTATGAACTTTGACTTTCCGGACGAGAATATCATGTTAGTGACCGACTGTGCAAAACCGGAAGCGTATGATGGGTCTGAACAAGGATACTGATGAACTATCATTTTCGATGGGGCTTCCAATTCTTTGGGTAACAGAATTGGCGTTGTGATAGTTTCTCCTGACGATTTCCACACCCCTTTCACTGCTAGATTATGCTTCGATTGTACAAATAACATGGCTGAATATGAGGCATGCATTTTGGGTCTGAAGGCTGCCATTAATTTAAGGATCAAGCATTTGAATATGTTCGGAGATTGTGCTCTAGTGATTAGCCAAGTAAAGGGAGATTGGGACACTAAGCTTCCTAATCTTATTCCTTACAAGGAGCTTGTGTTATCTCTGATTCCATACTTAGAAGAAATCACCTTTGAACACTTCCCTAGAGAAGAAAATCAGTTAGTCGATGCTTTGGCCATAATGTCTTCTATGTTCAAGGTCAAATGGGATAACTAAGCTCCTATGATTACAATTAAGATATTTGACGAACCTGCACACTGCTATGAGCTTGACACTGACACATGGGAGCCATGGTACCATGAGGTGAAGAGATACCTTGAAGCACAAGAGTATCCTGAAGGAGCTTCCATCAATGATAAAAAATTCTTACGAAGATTCTCAGCCATATTCTTCCTATGCAATGGAACTCTGTGCAAACACAACCATGATTCTACTCTACTCCGATGTGTGGACAAGAAGGAGGCAAAGAGAATTATGCAAGACATGCATGATGGTCTCTTCGGGACTCAATCTAGCGGTCATACTATGACCAAGAAAATCCTGAGAGCTAGTTACTATTGGTCAATAATGGAAACTGATTGCCATTATCACTCAAGGACTTGCCACAAGTTCCAAATCTATGCTGACAAGGTCCACGTGCCTCTTATTCCTCTAAATGTCATGATTGCTCCGTGGCTGTTTGCAATGTGGGGCATTGACATGATTGGAGAGATTAAACCTACTGCTTCTAATGGATATCACTTCATTCTTGTTTCTATCGATTATTTCACCAAATGGGTCGAAGCCGCCTCATTTGCCTCAGTCACAAAGAATGTTGTAGCCATATTCATCAAGCATAACCTCATCTACCATTATGGTATCCCCGAAAGGATCATCATTGACAATGGAACCAATCCCAACAACACTATGATTACAAAACTTTGCACTCAGTTCAAAATCAAGCATAACAATTCTTCTCCTTGTAGACCTAAAATGAATGGCATAGTGGAAGCATCCAACAAAAACATTAAGAAGATTATGCAAAAGATGGTGGTAAACTACAAAGACTGGCATGAGATGTTACCGTTTGCTCTTCATGGCTACTGTACTTCAGCTCAGACATCGACTGGGGCAACTCCCTTTTCTTTAGTGTATGGCATGGAGGTTGTCCTTCCAGTAGAAGTTCAGATTCCATCACTAAGGATTATGAATGAAGCAGGCTTAGGCGAAGACGAATGGATTCAGACAAGATTGGATCAGTTGAACTTGATCGATGAAAAGCGACTGGCTGCTGTTTGTCATGGTCAAATGTACCAAAAATGTATGGTCAAGGCTTTCAACAAAAAGATGAGGCCTCGGGTATATCAAGCCGATGACTTGGTAATAAAGCGCATCATTATTCCACAAGGAGATCCCAGGGGAAAATAGACTCCCACTTACGAAGGGCCATTTTTTGTCAAGAAAGTTTTCTATGGTGGTGCCATGATGCTGACTACTATGTACGGTGAAGATTTCTCACACACTATGAACGCGGGCATGGTTAAAAAATACTACGCATAAAATACCTGCTAGGTTGACACACCTAGGCAATATAGGGGAATCCCGGCAAACTAAAGGTTTGGGAAAAAATTAGGGATATATGCAAAAGATTGTACACCCGGCAAGTCGAAAACCCGAAAGGGCGGCTTAGGAAAAAATGGGTATCCTGATGGGCTGAAAACCCGAAAGGACGGTCTAGGTAAATGTTAAGGATTGAAGCGTATGACTATGTCCCGTGGAATCACCACAACCGACTTTATTACCGAGGTCCGGGCTCAAACGGTCCAAGATCAATCCAATCAACTTCTGTCAATGGCAAGGGACGTTTGAAGTCATTTGGGAAATAATAGATTTGGAACACAATGAGATCATTTCCACATGGTTTTTTTTTCAATTTTGTTATCCTTTCGACGATTTCCTCTTACTATGGTCTCCGTCTCTTTGTACAAAAACGCCTATTCATGAGCAACACATGAATACAAATATACTTTGAAGTGCAAACTTTTTGTTTTTTTTAGTGCAAAAACGTCCAATGACTAAAATTGAATGAACATATGCATATGAACATAATTATACTGTTTAGAAAATATGTGCCGCCAAGCAGCAACGAGCATCTCTTTAATGAAGTGGAGATATCTCAACAGAATTATCTCATTAACATTATCCCCACAGAGCCTGCTACAATAAACCTTTTCCCCAGCGGAGTTGCCCACAAAGTTGGATCTATGCAAACCTCGGTCAAAGTTTTAATCTCTCGACAGCCCTTTCCCCAGCTAAGTTGATCTTAAAAGAAGAAGCCTGTTGGATTTCTTCATAAAATAATTCATCTTGCGAGCAAGTCATCAAATATTCTTTTCAACAGGGTTGATTCCCTAACAAAATAATACACCCTCCAACGGAAACATTTATATTCAAACAATTTTAGGATACTATGAAGCCTGGACCCGACCAGATAATAGTATAACCTCTTGAGATATTGTAAAGCCTTGACCCAACCAGGCAATGGCTTAACTTCTTTCCTCAGTAGAGTTTTCCTCTACCCCTAGAAAGTTACTATGAAGCCTGGATCCGACCAGCTATCATTTCAACTTCATCCTTTTAAGCAAGTTACTGTGAAGCCTAGACCCGACCAGATATCAGTTAGACTTCATCCTTTTAAACAAGTTATTGTGAAGCCTGGACCCGACCAGATATCAGTTCAACTTCATCCGTTCAAACATGTTACTGTGAAGCCTGGACCCGACCAGATATCAGTTCAACTTCATCCTTTTAAGCAAGTTACTGCGAAGCCTGGACCCGACCAGATATCAGTTCAACTTCTCGTTCAAACAAGTTACTATGAAGCCTGGACCCAACTAGATATCAGTTCAACTTCATCCTTTTAAGCATGTTACTGGGAACCCTGGACCTGACCATATATCAGTTCAACTTCATCCTTTTAAGCAAGTTAATGTGAAGCCTGGACCCGACCAGATATCAGTTCAACTTCATCCTTTTAAGCAAGTTACTGGGAAGCCTGGACCCGACCAGATATCAGTTTAACTTCATCCTTTTAAGCAAGTTATTGTGAAGTATGGACCCGACCAGATATCAGTTCAACTTCATCCTTTTAAGAAAGTTATTATGAAGCCTGGACCCGACCAGATATCAGTTTAACTTCATCCTTTTAAGCAAGTTACTGTGAATCCTGGACCCGACCAGATATCAGTTCAACTTCATTCTTTCAAGCAAGTTACTGTGAATCTTGGACCCGACCTGATATCTATTCAACTTCATCCTTTCAAGCAAGTTACTGTGAAGCCTGGACCCGGCTAGATATCAGTTCAACTTCATCCATTCAAGCAAGTTACTGTGAAGCCTGGACCCGACCAAATATCAGTTCAACTTCATCATTTCAAGTAAGTTATTGTGAAGCCTGGAACTCGACCGGATAACAATTAACTTCATCCACCTCAGAAATTTGCTTTGAATCCTAGAATTCGACCAGATAGCAGTTTAATGTTAGTAAGTTACTGCGAAGCCTGGAATCAAACAAGATAACAACCTCACTTCACTCTCCCAAGTAATTTCCTGCGAAGCCTGGAACCTGACCAGATAACAGTTAATTTAATATTCCCCAGTAAGTCATTGTGAAGCCTCGAATACGACCAGATAACATTCAACTTCATTATCCTCAACAATTTACTACCAAGTCTGGATTTCGACTAGATAACAGCTAACTTGTAATTCTCTCCAGTCAGGAATAACTCCCCAGTAGAGAAACGAGTAGCTGAGACTCCTAAACTCTTTTCCTCAAGAAGATATCAACACCCTCCACAGAGTCTTCTTAAACAAGCCAATATTCTCCAATGGAGTTTCTCCTCAAACAACAGAACATGAATTCCCAGCAAAAATATTCTAAACAAAGTTGAAGATATATCTATTCTCCAACAACAGTTACGGATTCAGCCTCCCAAGGTTCCCCAACATGTTGTCAGGGATTTATTTTCATAGACAAAGACACACTCTAATAAATGCATCTCATTCATAAACCATGACACATACATAACAAATGCATACATCATAATCTCATTTATTTTGATAACATCATTACGCCATGCATACATCTGCATGCAACTAATCCTCTTCCTTCTAGGAAAAAAATCAAACATCAAATGAAGACCTCTTCTGGTTATATTTATCTCTTCCAGTTTAAAAATAGGCAAAAGACATCTACTATTTCAGTATAAATCAACCAAAAGATTTATCTTGATACCTCCCCCAAGTCCTCTAGATGGCATTTTTAAGCCCATCTCTGACAACTCTCTGTCATATCCTCCAAATGGCATATGTAAGCCCATTCCCTACATCATCAACTATCAGTTCTATTTCATGCGAGTGCGAATTTCTAGTCACTTTAGTGTTCAATCATCTTCCACCTTCAAGTCATGAATGGCAGACTCGCCAATCTAACTCTTCAGGTTTAAGAAGATTGAACAGGGGCAACTGTTGTACCCCGAATTTTCCATCTCATTTCTCAAGGGATCATCCTGGACCCTTAGGATTGCTTCTGTCAAGTTTCAAGTCTCAGTTTACAATTTTCCAAGAAAGTCATTCACAAGAGAAAAATGGACAAATGCACACTGAAAAGTCAAACTTTGACTTTTTTTTTATCAAAATCAAGTTTCAAAAATCATATTTCATCAATACATGAAGTTGGTTCATCAAGAAAATAAAAAGTCAAAAATTACTTTGAAAAGACAGATTTCTAAACACTTAGAAAATTTTGAGTGTTAAGAAAATATGATAATTACATAACTTTGGGCCAGATTTTCATCAGGATGCAAGATGATTTAATCAGAACTTCTGACATGAAAGTTATAGATCTCAATGAGATCTAAAACATTGTTGAACAGAACTTCTCCTAGAAATGTTAGGATTTCAAGTTATAAATCCTTGAAGACACGTTCATGAAACTAAAACACTTATTAAATTTTGGGCACGGAGCAAACAAATCAGGCATAGGTGCTTCCCGGGAATACGACATCTTCAACTGAATAGCTCTTGTTTGGACCCACTGAAGATAAGGCTCCAAAGAAACAACCCCCATAGGTCCCAAGTATTTCCTGCTCTTCCTATGAATGTGACGCCAGGCCTTCACAATCTGCTCCCTAGCTTCCTTATGGTCTTCTCCCTCCTTCAAGAAGAAACTACTCAAATGAATACTATTTGGTTTATCCCTCATCGAATAACCAAGTTGTCATCGTGCAAGGACATGGTTATAGTTAATTCCTCCCTTTGTACCAAGAAGAGTTACATTGGGGAAACTACCACAACTGTCGACAATCTCTACATCGTGGTAAGCCTGATGATACCAATCAATATCTGAGTGAGTAAGTGCCATGATCTTAGGAGCCCAACGGGGTTCCTTCCTGACATCCCAAAAAGCATCAGACTGAGGCACATGAGAACTAAACCACCGGTACAACAGAGGCGTGCAACAGATAATCACCCCCCATGATAATAATTCTGAAGATGAATAGAGTAATAAGCATCACCCAACAATGTAGTAACTAGGTTTCCAATCATGAAGATCTTGATAGCATTAACGTCAACAACCTTGTCCACATTAGGAAATAAAAACAACTCGTAAGCAAGTAGAGCAAAGATGGCCTCAAAACCGCCTAAACTCTTCATCCTGGCAAAGTAACGAGCTTTCTCCAATAAGAACAGAGCTGATAATCCTTTAATCCCTCCTTTAGTAGTCATGTGGGCTTCAACCTCAGACTTCCCCAGATGGATCAAAGCAGCAATCTCGCGTGGTTTTGGCTCACCCTCCAAAACAGTAAAAGGAACATGATCGGTAATAGGTAAATCCAACAGATAAGAATACTCCTCTAGTGTAGCCATCAACTGGTAATCAGGGAAAGTAAAGCAATGATACATCAGATCATAGAACTGGACCAAGTTCGAGAGAATACCCTCCTTCATCCTAAGCTTCATGAGAGGAATGATGGATCCATACTTCTTCCGAAAATCTGAAGAACACTCAATCTCGGGAATTAGACTGCTCAACTCATCTATCTTAGGATCTTTGAAACTGTATTTTACGGTCTTTCTTTTTCTAGAATCCTTGGTCAAAATGTACCTAAGATATTCATAAATGGTCAACTTTCAAGTCCCTTGAAATAAAATTTCTTCAAAAGATGCTTATGAGTGCATGGATGCATGATGCAACAATCACACACAAGATCACAAACATAGGGTTCATAGGTTCAACGTCACGAGTATGAGGTCGAAGGTACTACCCATAAGGTATGGTCTACAAGTTATCACCTGTCGAACAAGGTTCTAGAGGTTCCCAGAGTCTACATCCTTACTTCGGAAATTACTAACTTCCCACTTAACTCGATAATTAGTAATATTCTCAAGAAAAACTCGTCCGAGCGTAGTATCGCGTGACAACTATTTTCGGATTACTCCGTCATAGCTTCCGCACTACACCTAAAAGGCCAAGATGGGTTAGGTATTCTACGGTCCTCAGCTTCAGCAGGCTCCCAGGTCGAAAGCTGTACGTCTTCCCGATTACTCGGTAAACGACACTACAGTCAAAGGGGCCTCCACTGAGTGGGGGATCTCATGCCTCCTTTTTTGGGATTACTCCCTCAAATTTAACATGACTATACCGCCCGTCCTATCTCAAAGTTTTCCCAAGTCCGGGTATAGGACTTATAAGTAATCACCAAGCACCCTGAAAACTAGGAAAATCCAAGCATACATATATACAACATATAACACATAAACAACAATAGCACATATAGAGATATAAACAAAGGTAGGTTTAACCTAATTAGGGATGCGATCCTTTAGTTCCTACATACCACCTTTCGTTTTCCTCTTTTAAAATTTTAAAACATAAGTTTGTTGGTTAATTTTATGAGATAAGACATCATCATCATTGTCCGTGTGGAAAACATACTTACTACCCACAATCACGAGAAAGGAAAATTTGCATCATCTCAAAGTGGAGGATATGGCTTGGATTTTAAAAGAAACAACGCCTCACTCAACACCCATGTGGAAAATATCTCTATTCACTACATATTATAGAAGTATAGTTGTTTGCATCACTACAAGGATTGACAAGAGTCTAATATTTTGAGAAAAGTTTTAAAGTAAAAAGCCAAAGTGGCAAAATGGTTTGAAATGAGATTTATTGACTTTTAGTCTTCTCACAAAAAAATGTCAAGGTATTATTAAATTGATTGAAGTTTTTTTATGAAAATGTTTTGAAAATGCATGGACATAAGTCCAAGTGTATTATGAAAGTGGTTCAAGTTTTAAAAAAAACAAGAAGAGTTTTCAAAAGGAGGGAGAAGATTTTTTGAAATTAAAGAAGATGGGAGGGGATGAAGAGACTATCCTAAAGCATAAGGTAAAAGATAGAGATAAGAACCATCTAACCAACAAGAATCCAATACTTGACATTATGAGTCAAGATAGAATTCCCATTATTTGGATTAAAACCAAGCAAGCAAAGATACTAGACCTCTTGAGAGAACCAAACTTCAAATGTATTAAGTCTTCACAAAAATTGGGCAGAGTAACGACTATATACGGGTGAATTCCAGATTACAAACAAAGAATGTAATCACAATAAGTTTCACACAAAACAAACAAACAACCCAATATCTTGAGGTAAACCTCAAGAACTCCATACAAAATATCAATTAAGGTCACAAGGTCTCCAACATAGGCCAAGGTTTCTAATCCTAAGTCCAAGAAGTCCAATACTCCATAATGCCAAGGATAGTAACCAAATAGTCCAAGTATCATTAAAGTTTTTTATGGTTCATGTTGATTATTAGGTGTCTTAAAAAGAAAAGCTCAAGTGAGCAAAATAAAAATGACAAGAAAGTAAATGCTCAAGTGAGCAAAGATGAAAAATAGTATGAAATGTAAATGCTAAAGTAAATGGTGTATAACATAAAAGAGCATAAAATAAAAACACAAAATAAAGTTAATTATTAGTAATTAGTGGTTAGTTGGATGACCATCTCGAAACTTGCATTTGGAACTCATTAGAGGATTAGTAGAACCAAAGCCTCCACACAACAAGTTGCATTTGCTTTTTGTCAAGTATATCATCCATTTTGGAATCTTCAAAAGTACCATTTAATGATCAACGATGTTTAAGTGATTCGTGTTGACCAAAAGTGATGTAGATCCATTAGAGGATTGGTAGAATCAAATCCTCCACACAATGAATCTCAAGGTTATTGGATCAAAGAGATCAAGTTAACATACTTGGGCTTGCAAACATAGGTTTGGGCCACTAATGATCATTTATTCGAATTGGGACAAAACTTAGCGCTATGTTAAGCAATCGTAAGTGGACTTATATAGAATTGACACCTATTTTGAGGCCGGTAAATAACAATCTATGCACCATTTGTTTTGAGACATGATATAGAGAATATGCTCCAATAACACTTAGTTCAATAAGAAAGGGATAAGATGAAGAGGGGTGGAAAAGAATATACAAACCATATTTGAATTAAAATTTAATCAAACTATTATTAAAATCATTCATATATTTTTATGGAGTTAGACTCAACACCATGGATCCAATGATATTAGCAAAGTTCATGATAAAAAATTCAACCCAATATCAGCCAGAAAATAATCACAAAATAATATTACATTAAAAAGGGTTTTAAAATGTTTTAAAATAGAAATAAGAGAGAAAAAAATATCAACTATGTTCAAATTAATCAAGAAATATTAAGTAAAACCATAGAAAAATCATAAATGAACTCAAATATTTTTATAAAATTTTTGGTAATTTTTTAAATTCAAAAACTATATTTAAAATTAAAATAAATTAGTAAAATAAACCAAAAAAGATAAAAAAAAATAACAAATTCAGAAGATGCAATTTGGAGGGAATTCATGTGGGTCTGCATCATGAAGAAAGTGTGACTTCTCTTTTGTCAAAACTCATCCAAAACACGCGTTTTGATGCACTTAAACCACTTGGGAAAGTTGGCTAATCATGTTTAGACCCAAAATATGTGCTAATTTGAGGTTTAGAGGTTGTAACATGAAATTCAAATTCTGACTTGAAATGAAACTTCAATTCCAAGTTACCACTTTTGAAACAATGACATTCTCAGCTCAAGGGGGTCTTAAGGTATGGTTCTTGATGCTTTAGAAATATGATATTACAAGCTTTGCAATGGAAAAATAATGGAATCAAATGGATGTTTGAGATGAAAGTTGCAATGAGTCAAAGTTGGGAAAAATAGGTTGACTTTCCATACTTAGAAATATTTCATGTTTTTCTTCAAAACTGACCTATAATGTTTTGCATCCAAACATGGCCTTCCTCTTGGAATTTTCTCTCTGGACCAAAAAAGATGGCATGAAATAGACATCTTGAATGAAATTTTGAAACTTGAACCATTCAAAATCTCCAAAAATTAAGAGAGTTATGAATTGTTGAAGTTGGCAAAAAATCATGAAATGATCTATAATCTTT
Source organism: Vicia faba (assembly GCA_948472305.1). NCBI lineage: Eukaryota > Viridiplantae > Streptophyta > Magnoliopsida > Fabales > Fabaceae > Vicia > Vicia faba. The sequence continues at coordinate 1,002,308,071 of OX451736.1, read as the reverse complement.
TGTATCCTTAGGACATCTTCCATCCATTTTCTCACTTTGCACATAAAAGAAGGAATAAAGTTCACATACCCAAGATCATTGTGGAAAAATAGTGTGCTCAAGGTGATAAAAATTGACCAAGTTATGATCATTTGAAGTCACACATGGGAAGTTGGGGGTTCATCTGGAGGACTTGTAATCTTTCTTCATCATCAAGTTTCTTCAACATGAAAACTCCTTGAAAATTTTAAAGTGATTTGTTAATAACCATTTGAAGAGAAGGATGTTTTTTGAATCAGTCAAAAATACCCAAAGATGAGCAAGATATACTTCTTTGAAGTTCAAAGCCCTAGTTCCTAGATCAAGAAAATGCTTTGAGGAACTTTGACAATTTTAAACAACCTTCTTGTACCAACACTTTTGCTTTGTAGATAGAAGTTGTTGTGGATGATAGTGAGAAATCATAGCAACCAAAACCACCTACATATCTTGAGAATTGATAGAAATATGCACTTGTGACCAATGGGAACAAGGCCTTATCCAACCATGGCAACTTCTTCAATCAACTCCTTGTACTTTTGAATAAATCTTGATAACTTTGATATGTGGTGAACCAAAATAAACCTTGCCATGCCATTTCTTCCAAAAAAACTTCAATGGTGAGGTTTGAATTTCTCAAGCTTTATTGACTAGGGCATGAAAATAAACTCATGAACCCATGGATCAACTTGCTAAGCCACATTTCCTTTACCTACATTATTAACAAGTAAGACAAACCAAAATTTCATTTTATTAATTAAAAGGAAAGTCAAAACAAAACATGCATGATCACAAAAGAAAAACAAGTCAAGGTGCTCGGTGATTACTCAAAGAGCAAAGCTAAAGATAGAGAGGAGAACCAAAAGCCCTAATGTGATCTTGTTGTAATTGAAACAATATGGTATGATGAAGGGATCTTAGGGGAAAAATTTGGGGTACAACAACTGCCCTTATTTAAGTTTCTTCTATTCGGAGATACGAAGGTTAAAATCTTCGTGTCGACGTGATTGAAGATACTTAAATATAAAACAAACCCTATTTTTGGCCCTAAGATGCCATGCAATGCTTATGAGTATGAATGCACATGAACAACTTCAAAGGGACGCAAAACACCACTGGGGATGTAACAAAGGAAATAAGGATCAAAAGAGAAACTCGACCAGGAAAATAAATCATCGGTGAATCAAAAAGACCAGGCTCTATTGGTGTAACACCCAAAGAAGAGATAAGGTAACATTAACTCAGCTAAAGAGGAGATAGAAGACCAAAAAGATAGACCAACTTTTACTGAAGGCAAAACTACCAACGTTCACTGAAGGTAGAAAGAGAAAAGAATAACAACACTGATGTTCACTGACGGCTAACTACCAAATTTCATTGAAGGTAGAGAGAAATGGAAATATCATAGCACCGAAATTCACTGACGGTAAACTACTAACGTTCACTGAAGGTATCAAAAAGATAACAATCACCAACGTTCACTGATGGTGAACTACCAACTTTCACTGAAGGTAGAGAGAAGAGAAATATCATAGCACCAATGTTCACTAACGGTGAACTACCAACGTTCACTGAAGGTAGCAAAAATATAACAATCACCAAGGTTCACTAATGGTGAACTACCGACTTTCACTGAAGGTAGAGAGAAAAGAAATATCATAGCACCGACGTTCACTGACGGTTAACTATCAACATTCACTGAAGGTAGAAAAAAGATAACAATCACCAACGTTTACTGATGGTGAACTACCAACTTTCACTGAAGGTAGAGAGAAAAGAAATATCATAGCACTGACGTTCACTGACGGTGAACTACCAACATTCACTGAAGGTAGCAAAAAGATAACAATCATCAATGTTCACTGATGGTGAACTACCAACTTTCACTGAAGGTAGTAGGAGAAAATATCATCGGCGTTCACTGACGATGAACTACCAACTTTCACTGAAGGTAGAGAGAAAATATCATAGCACCGGCGTTCAATGACGGTGAACTACCAATGTTCACTGAAGGCAGCAAAAAGATAACAATCACCAACGTTCATTGATGGTGAACTACCAACTTTCACTAAAGGTAGAGAGAAAAGAAATATCATAGCATCGACGTTCACTGGCGGTGAATTACCAACGTTCACTGAAGGCAGCAAAAAGATAACAATCACCAACATTCACTGATGGTGAACTACCAACTTTCATTGAAGGTAGAGAGAAATAAAAATATCATAGCACCAATGTTCACTGATGGTGAACTACCAACGTTCACTGAAGGTAGCAAAAAGATAACAATCACCAACATTCACTGATTATGAACTACAAACTTTCACTGAAGGTATAGAGAAAAGAAATATCATAGCAATAATGATCAATGACGGTGAACTACCAACATTCAATGAAGGTAGCAAAAAGATAACAATCATCAACATTCACTGATGGTGAACTACCAACTTTTACTGAAGGTAGAGAGAAAAGAAATATCATAGCACCGACGTTCACTGACAGTGAACTACGAACGTTCACTGAAGGTAGCAAAAAGATAACAAGTTTTCCCAAAATCATTACGTTTCACCTAGAACGGGTCTCAACTTCTTCTTTAACTGAGGCATTCCTCCTGGAAAGGGTAGAATATAAGTTGTCTCAAATAAAGAGACTACCACTTGCAAAGATTTCACAATGAATTGTTTTCGTCATATTGAAAGACTTGCCATCCACTGGAGTAATTTGAAAATGAACTGCAAACTATCCCCTCATAAAGAAGATAGAAAAAAAGTAACGTCGACTTTTACAGGGAAGTATAAGTTGCTCAAATAAAGAGACCTGCTATTTACTGTTATGGGAAGGATTGTAAAAAATGATTTCCTGGGGAAAGTATCATGACTTCCTAGGGAAAGAAATATGACTTCCTGGGGAATGAATCATGACTTCCTGGGGAAATGCCAATATATTCCTGCTGAGGAGATAAAGTCTTCTCGTGAAAAATAAATTCACATTATCAAACCAACGCTCGAAGCTTGCAAAAATCAAAAGTAATAATATTGCTGAGAAACAAAGATTCAAACCAGAAATAAACTGGAGTGAAACAGTCAACTAGAATACATCCTTTGAGAAATAAACTCAAGAGGGAAACCCAATCTATCCAGACAAAGAGCTGTACAGGAAGGCTAAAGCAAAAATCTTCCACGAGGGATAACTCGGTGGGGAAATTGAAAGAACATACACTTTCTGCGTAAGGCCGACACTCTATTGGAGAGAGGACAACACAACTCTACAAAACAGGGTAATATGTCAACAAAATATTAAGGAATGTGAATGAGCAATGATTTGCTAAATTTAACTATGCATGGTGTATGTATGAATGTATGAGTGTTATTATGTATATGCTGACAAAACAGGCATATAACACTGGGAGTAACCAGGAAAAACCAACTCGGGCACAATCAACACTCGACTAAGTCACATCCAAGATGAACATTCCATAAGAAAATAAGCTCCAAACGAGGAAACAAAATCCTATTTCGCGGCTTAACTTCACTGGGAAGGAACATATTCCAGAAGTAAACAAATCATATCGACAAAACAGTACAGATATAGGGATATAACATCCTTCTCCAAGCTTCACTGGGGAATAGCACTTAGACTTCAATGGGGAAACAAATGTTTTCACGGTCCACACTTCTACTAAGGATTGCGATACTGATTCAAATAAGTCAGATGGAAACCATATCGGCAAAACATCAACTGAGGACTTCGAGATGACTTCATTTGGGAAATACCATACAGAGTTCACTAGAGGATATAATGCCTCATCATCGAGACATCAATTGGGGACCTCGTGCTAACTTTATTGGGGAGGCCAACACCATATCGAAGAGGGGAAACCAAGATACATTCTTCAATATTGAGAGTAAGTATTGAACCAACTTCTCTGGGGACAAAGTATGAAACCTCATGGGGATAACAGCTTGGGGAGTTAAGAAGTTCAAACATTACAACAAGAAATCAATCTTATGGGGATTTTAAATCAAACCCAGCACTTGGCGGGTAAAAACCCAAAAAAACTGACAAATGCCTCAACACTTCTTAAATGAAACATTGCCCTTTCCTGACTATCGAGCAATCAACAAAATACAAGTACTGCCGAAAGGGAGATACTTTGCAAATGAGCCTAACTCAACATGCACGGGGAGAAAAAACTTCTATCAAATAAGTGAAGCCTTCACTGGGGAATCTTGGATTGAGTCTTCATATCATACAAATTTATTCCAACAAAAGATGCCCTGGGATAGCCTTCTTGGGGAATCAAGAAGTCAACATTATAGAAAGAGGTCAAACTCATGGAGATTTTAAATAAAACCCAACACTTGGCCAGTGAAAACCCAAAGGGTTGACAACTGTCTCAACACTTCTCGGAAAATATACTACCCTGGTCTAGCTGTTGGGAAATAAATACCAACAATAATTCCAACACTGCAGAAAGAGCGACATTTTGCAAATAGTTCCATCTCAGCACACCAAGGGAAAAGGACCTTTCGTAACATGAGGGAAAACTTCGTTAGGGAATCTGGGATAGAGGCCTCAGACCATGTAAACCCAAAAATAAAAAATGGAACCAAGACTTGACTAGGGACACTAGGATCACAAACCCAATACTGCACCTTACGCCAATTGGTATCGTCTTCAATATACAAAAATCACATGCATACCAGCGAAAATGACCTGAGAAAACCTTCTTAGGGGAAACAAAACTTCCCAAAAGTACTAGAGTTCGTCCATTCCTGGGATCACCACTTTTGTTTTCCTCTTGAATTACAAAATCTAAAGTAAAAGTAAGTTGTAAATTCTTTTTGAAAAATAATTTTGTTATTTAATCTTTTTCTTTGAAAATCATTATCAATAATAAATGGAGTCTTTGTAAGCTGAAAAAAAATAAGAAATACAAAGAATTGGGTAAAAGCTCAAATTTTATTGATAGAATGGTAGTCTACGAATGGCGAGACTCCACGGATGATTACAATGTTCAGAAAATGGTAATATATAATGGAAAAGATACATTGAGATACAATGACCACTATTCCCTCTAACAACTTTGAAATTCTGAGCAGCAGCTTCCGTTGAAGTATGGTGAGGATCCAAGAAGATTGTTGCTTCAATGGTCAAGTCTTATCTGATGTAGTTACTTACCAAGAAAGTCCCTAACTTTTGCCTAAGCTGCCCTTGTGGGTTTTCAACTTAGCGGGAAATTTTATTCTATTTATGTCTCTAATTTTTTCCTAGACCGCCCTTTCGGGTTTTCGGCCTACCCAGACGCTCCTTTTTGCCTAAGCCGCCCTTTCGGTTTTTCAACTTAGTGAGTTGTTCTTTTATTTCTTTAGGAGAAGTATTTCTTGACTGCATCAGCATTCATGGGGCGTGGGAAATCCTCGCCATCCATAGTTTCAAGAATTAATGCACCGCCAGAGAAGGCTTTCTTGACAACATATGGTCCTTCAAAATTGGGAGTCCACTTGCCCCTACAATCAGTGTTAAAAGACATGATCTTCCTGAGCACGAGGTCGCCTTCTCTGAATTCACGAGGTTTGACCTTCTTATCAAAAGCTCTCTTCATTCTCTTCTGATATAACTGCGTATGACACAAAGCTGTCATTCTCTTATCTTCGGTCAAACTCAATTGGTCAAACCTGTTCTGGACCCATTCAGCCTCTGACAACTTGGTTTCCATTATCACACACAAAAAGGGAATCTCAACCTTGATTGGGAGCACCACTTCTATTCCATACACAAGGGAGAATAGGGTTGCTCCTATTGAAGTGTGGACAGATGTCTGATATCCATGTAAAGAAAAAGGGATCATTTCATGCCAATATTTATAAGTAACAACCATCTTCTGGATGATCTTCTTGATATTCTTATTAGAAGCTTCAACAGCCCCATTCATCTTCGGCCTGTACGAAGATGAATTGTGATGGACAATCTTGAATTCTTCACAAAGTTCTGTCATCATCTTGTTGTTCAGATTCGAGCCATTATTGGTGATAATTCTGCTCGGCACACCATACCGACATATGAGATTATTCTTAATGAAGCACACTACCACCTTCTTAGTAACATTAGCATATGAAGCAACTTCCACCCATTTGGTGAAGTAATCAATTGCTACCAAGATAAAACGGTGTCCATTTGAAGCTTTGGGTTCTATCATTCCAATTATGTCAATACCCCACATAGAGAAAGGCCACGGGGAAGAAATAACATTTAGAAGTGTCAGAGGCACATGAATCTTGTCCGCATAAATCTGACACTTATGGCACTTCTTTGCAAATCTGTAACAGTCAGATTCCATTGTCAGCCAATAGTAACCTGCCCTTAGCATTTTTTTAGCCATCGAATATCCATTGGCATGAGTGCCAAATGAACCTTCATGAATCTCATGCATCAACATGTATGCTTCGTGTCTATCCACGCATCTGAGCAAGACCATGTCATAATTTCTCTTGTACAACACATTTTCACCGAGGAAGAAATAACCAACCAATCTTTTCAATGTCTTTCTATCTTTATTCGATGCACCAATCGGATATTCCTGAGTCTGGAGAAAATTCTTGATATCATAATACCAAGGTTTCTCATCTGCTACCTCTTATGTTGTAAACACATGAGCGGGCCTATCCAGTCTCCGAACTATAATTCGAGGTATATCATTCCAAGTATTCACTTGATACATAAAATCCAGAGTTTCTAGAGTATCCGCCATTTTATTTTCGTCTCTGGGGATGTGATGGAATTCAAATTTATTAAAGAAGGGTAACAATCTTCTAGCATAATATTTGTAAGGGATCAAGCCAGGGTGACGAGTATCTGATTCTCCTTTAATCTGATTTATTACCAAAGCTGATTCGCCATACACATCTAGAATTTTAATTTTGAGATCAATAGCTTCCTCAAGACCCATGATGCAAGCCTCATATTCTTCCATATTATTATTACAATAAAATGTCAACCTTGTAGTGAAAGGAATGTGTGATCCATGTGGAGTGACAATCACAGCACCAATTCCTTTACCATAAGCATTCATAAATCCATCAAATATCATGCTCCAGCGAGATTCAAGATCAGGACCTTCCTCGGGAAAAGGTTCATCACAATCTTTCATTTTCAGAAACATCACATCCTCATTGGGGAAATTATACATCAAAGACTGATAATCATCAACTGGTTGGTGAGCAAGATAACCTGCCAACACGCTGCTTTTAATAGCTAATTAGGTGCGATATTCGATGTCATATTCAGATAACAGCATCTTCCAGCGGGAAATTCTCCCAGTAAGAGCAGGCTTTTCAAAAATGTACTTGATTGGATCCATTTTGGAGATCAACCAAGTAGTGTGATTCAACATATATTGCCGCAAACGTTTTTCCGCCCAGGCCAGATCATAACATGTCTTTTCTAGCATGGAATACCGTGATTCACAATTAGTAAACTTTTTACTGAGATGATAAATGGCGTACTCTTTCTTCCCGTTTCATCTTGTTGTCCTAGAATACAACCCATGGAATTATCTAACACTGTCAGATACATAATCAATGGTCTTCCTTCAACAGGAGGGAGAAAGATAGGAGGTTCAAGCAGATATTCTTTAATACTTTCAAATGCCCTTTGGCAGTCATCTGTCCATACACAACCTTGATCTTTCTTTAACAACTTAAAGATCGGTTCACACATTACAGTCATGTGGGAAATGAATATGGAAATATAATTCAAACGCCCGAGGAACCCTTTGACTTGTTTTTCAGTTCTCGACGGTGGCATTTCTTAAATTGCTTTGACTTTATCATGTGTAAACTTCAATCCCTCTTTGGCTAATAATGAAACCCAACAATTTCCATGACCGAACACCGAAGGTACATTTATTTGGATTCAAGCGGAGACGATACTTCCTCAAACACTGAAATAACTTCAACAAATCTTCTATATGCCCTTCTTCAGTATGGGATTTAGCAATCATGTCATAAACATATACCTCAATTTCCTGGTGCATCAGATCATGGAATTGGGTTGTCATAGCCCTATGGTATGTTGCACCAGCGTTCTTCAACCCGAAAGGCATCACTCTGTAACAGAATGTTCCCCACGGTGTGATAAACGTTGTTTTTTCCATGTCCTCAAGAGCCATCCTTATTTGATTATACCCGGAAAATCTGTCCTTGATCAAGAAAACTTTGAATTTTGTTGTGCTATCCAATAACATATCAATGTGTGGCAATGGAAAATCATATTTTGGACTAGCTTTATTTAGATCTCTGTAATCTACGCACATGCGAACTTTTCTGTCTTTCTTCGGTACTAGGACAATATTGGCAATCCACTGAGGGTACACTGATGTCACAAGAAAACCGACATTAATCTGCTTTAGAACTTCTTCTTTGATCTTCACTGCCATATATGGGTGAGTTCTTTGCAACTTCTGTTTGATTGGCGGACACTCTGGCTTCAGCGGAAAATGCTACTCTACAATATATGTATCTAGACCAGGCATATCTTGGTAAGACCAAGCAAAAATATCCACATACTCTTTCAACATCTCAATCAACCTGCTCTTTACATCAGGATGCAGTAAGGCTCCAATATTGACTTCCTTCGGATCTTCTTCCGAACCCAAATTGATTACTTCCAATGGCTCTTTATATGGTTGAATGGCATTCTCCTCGCACTCCAGCAACCATGAGACCTCTTTCGGAATCTCATCATAGTCTTCTTCTTCGGCCCTACACACAGGACATTTAAAGTTGGGAGAGGGTGCAGGGTCATTGTATACAACGAGTTTTTTAATTAATCTGCACATATGATTTATGATTGCTTTTAGAAACTGACAAATATAACAAGTGATCATGCAAATTGAATTTCAGTTATTATTTATTTTGAAAGGTTTTTTATGATTACTATTTTCCAAGAAAAAAAGCAAAAAATAAAAACATAATTTGGGAAATAAAGACAACTTTTATTATTGATTTTAAAAATCAAAGCAAACAGATAAGCCCATACAATATCAATACTTTCACCTTGGGCAGAGTGAAATATTTTCAAAAAGATTAACAAAAAAATTTACTTTGAAATATGTATGCAAGAGGGAACATCAATGGTGATCCAGTTCTGAACCCTAACTCCGTACATCACATAATTTGGCATTTCTGGTTCTGCTTCATCTTCCACAATGGCATTAATCCTGTAAACAGTTGGATGAAGATAACCCCCGCTATGAAAGATGTCTTGATACTTGCCTGCAGCAAACTTCGGATTCATGCTCTTCATCATTCTTCACAGAGAACCCCAAACCAACTCTATTCTTGTTTACAGGTGGATCAACAATCTGTCCCCATACTTCACTATGGCCATTACGCACAACCTATTGAGCATCCTTAAACGAGGATATAGAGTTCTCATTTCCTCTTATATTATCAATGGATAAAGCTTGGAACTGGGTTCCAATAGCAGCTTCATACGCCTTCACAATGCTGAAAGAGGACAAATGATATATCAATAATGCATGTTCTCCATTTATAATTACCACTTTTCCTTCACATACAAACTTCAATTTCTGGTGTAAAGTCGAAGTGACAACCCCTGCCTCATGTATCCATGACTGTCCCAACAAACAGTTGTAAGCGGGTACAATATCCATAACATGGAAAGTAATCTGAAACAAATGTGGGCCTATATGAATAGGCAAGTCCACTTCATCAATAACAGATTTCCTTGATCCATCAAACGCTTTCACAATAATTCCACTTGAGCGCATGGGCGTTCCTTGATATTTAACCTTCATAAGTGTGCTCCTTGGTATAACGTTCAATGCGGATCCATTATCAATCAACAAATTGGATAATGAATCATTCTTGCAGTTCATAGAGATGTGGAGGGCCAGATTATGATTCCTTCCTTCATTGGCAGTTCATCGTCGCCAAAACTCAGGTTATTACATGATGTAATATTCCCTACCACACGGCTGAATTGATCTACATGCATATCACTTTCCAAGAAAGCTTGGTCCAATACCCTCATCAAAGATTCTCGGTGAGCAGAGGAGTTCATCAATAAAGCCAAGATAGATATTTTTGAAGGAGTCTGCAAATGCTGATCTACAATTCTGTAGTCGCTCATCTTAATTATCTTCAAAATATCATCTACCTCCTTTTCTAGCGTAGCTCCACTAGATTTACCCACTGCTTTCTTGGGTTCAACATCTTCCACAACTTTCTTTCCAGTACTAACATCTCCACGAACAACTAGTGCAAATACACGACCGCTGCGGGTCACTCCACTAGTCTTAGCAATATTTCCAACATTAGGCATTGGCTGGATGGGAACTTCCACACCATCCTCTAATATTGTAGCATTATATTTGTATGGTACAGCCTTGTCTGACTTGTAGGGGACAAGACCCAGCAAACTAATCACCAATGAAGTAATAATTGGCTTGCCATGATATTCAACTTCAAAAGGGGTAGGTTCACCAAAATAAGGCACAATAACGTTTACTCCCTCTTCAACACATTCAGTCATTATAGAGTCATCTCTGGAAAACATATCTTCATCTGAGGAGAAGAACTCATCCGCAGAGGCATACTCATCATCTGACTCTTCTTCAGCCAAACAAACCTCAAACTCATCAACCTCATGGTAATCATCCATTTGTCCTATAACCTTGATAGTTCCATTATCCAATAACAACTGAACACCTTTCCTTACCATTGAACATCCTCGGGAGTCCCGGCAGCAAATTCGGCAAGATCCATACTGATGTTCTACCTGACCAGCCATGTGGTAGAAAGCAGCATGCAATTGTACAAGATCCTCATTCATATGTTCCCCATCAAAGATTCTGAACTCTCCAGGACATCCATAAACCATGTTTACTTCCTCTTCATACTCTGACCTAGGCATGATTATGTGGATGAGGCCCTCATCCATCATATCCTACAAATCAGCCTTTATCTTGTCACAACCCTGTATATCCATACTGCAAATAGCATAACCAGTCTGATCATGCGTATAATAGCTAAATTCACAGAGGTCTACATGAATTTTTACCAAATATCCTCTAACCAATTTAATATAAAAAAATCAGGAAGTCGTTTGGACAACCAGAAACCATGTTCACAACATTTCCTCCTCCATGCTTTGGCAAAGGATTATCTTTCACATTAGGGCCAACATCTTTGAAGGATAAGATACCAGACTTCACCAATTTTTGTACTTCAGTTTTCAAAGGATAGTAGTTCTCAACATTGTGCCCTGGTGCTCCCTGATGAAAAGCACATGTTTTGTCTGCCTTGTAATACCAAGGAAATGGTGAAGGTGTTGTACCCCAAAATTTTCCCTCCCATATTTGTCAATATATTTCAAGTGAGATCCTCAAATTGCTCAAAGAAAGTCTAAGGGTTGACCAGACAAACTCTCTCATAAGGCAGTCTACCTCAAAATTAGGGTTTCAGTTTGCATCAAGATGTTTGAGTCCAAAGGGTCTCAAATGCTCATCATTGTCCTAATATGTTCCCAAGATCATCCATGTCAAGTTTCAAGCCTTGCAGAGGAAGTTTTCTCAGTCAATTGCTCAAAGGCCCAGAAAATCGACTGTGTTAGGGTTAAAGTCAACTGTGGCCCACATACAGTCAAACTTTAAGATTTTTGGTCAACATCCTCATTTTGAAGTATTATTTATCATTTGATCAAGGGTTGATCATGATTCATCAAGGATTACTCACAATTCATCAAAACCCAAAAGTTGCCAAATTATGGTTTTGTAGAAAAAAGTCAACTCAACTTTGACCAAGCATAACTTTCTCATACTTTATCAAAAATGACCCATCCAAATCTCATTTTAAAGAGGATGTAATTCCATACAATTCATCTTCAGCTCCCAAGTTAAAAATGTGCACTCACAAAAAGATATGAATTTTTACATTATAGGTCATTTTGAAAAGTCAACAAAAACACCTTCTCTGTCAAAGCTTCATACATGAATATGGAATACTCAATTGAGATTAGACAAAAAGGGTTTCTTAGAAGACATCTTGAGATTTCTAAAAAGTACAAGAACACATCTCTAGGGTCAAAATTGAAGGAGTTACGAATTGGTGAAGTTGACCTTTTTTGCAAAATTGCCAAAGTCAAATATGCCTCAATTTGCAAATTTTGCCAAATGGGCCCAACTTTTTGTGTTTGTTCTGAGTTTGTAACATGGTCCACGGACCATGATCCTTCCCACTTGCCTTTATTTTATTTTTACCATTTATTTTGATTTTTATTTCAATTAAATCAAATTAAATCAAAATAAAATCATGGAAATATCAAATTCATTTAAACCTTGAGATTTTATGCATATTTCAGGTCCCTTATACAACTAGAAATAGAATCAAATCGTGCAAGGCATGTATATGCATAAAAAGATTGGTTTTAGGCTTATTTTGGAAAGATCTTCATGGGAATCAAATCATGATCAAAGACCATAATTGAAAAAGATTTGATGCACATTTGCAAACCTAATTCTATCAGTGATATATAGTGAACGTTTACAGACCAAATGGACAAGGTTTTGAGGCGTGGAGGTTGAAGAACAAACTTCAAAAAATCAAGAAAAAGTGGTGATCTGCTTTCATAATTCCAGGTACTTTCAAGCCGTGCCAAGCATTCATTTCATTTCCTGGGCATTTAGGGAGTCCATAGCAATCAAAAGCAAGCCCTTTTGTGCACTAAAACTCGCTGTAAGTGATTCACGGATTTTACATATTCTTGAAATCGAATATCATTGTTTAGGCATTTATAGCATGAATCATGTATATATTCTGAATCCTGGAAGCATTTGCAAACTATTGGTAATAATTAATTGTGTTTTTGCTAACTATACAGAGATATGCCATTGTTAGGTTTTCTTGGATCGTTTTAGGGTTTTCTCATGCAGGTGAAATTAGCCTAAATGGAAGAGACCATTGTGATCAGCAGATCAAACCCAGTTGATCCATGGTCTTGAATTTTATTTATGTTGCCTGTATGTAATTTCTGAGATGCACAGGGTTACAGATACAACGCCATATCCGTAGGTAAAGGTTCTGAGTTTTAAACGACAGATCCAGGGAAGAAGACGATAGCGTGTCACAACTTTACTGGCTGGTTTAAATTCTGGCGCGTTTATTCTAGCCAGAAACCTATAGTTCTGATCTGTTTGTTTGCTTCTGTTGTACTGTTAAACTAACACCCAGCGCAGTTGGTCAGAAGAAGGAAGTCAGAAATTCATGATTCTGGGTTTGATCCAAGGCGTAACCCTCTCGCATTTTCCCCTTTGTTTTCACCAGATCCAGCGCCTACATCTGCTGGGGGTTATCTTCTTATTTCATCAACCAAGACCAGATCAAGCATCCCCTGGGCATTATCCTCTGGATCCATCAGTCTTAGCCAGATCCAGCGCACCTTATCCTCTGACAGTCACAATCTGCTGGATCCACTAGCCAGGAGCAGGCCCAATACCACCATCCTCTAGACCATTATTTTCTGGACTTTCATCCTCTAGATCATCATCCTCTGATCAGAGCCGCTGGCAGTAGGCCCTTGGGTTATTTCTTTTACTTTTTTTTATTTCTCTTTTTATTACTCTTCTTCAATACTAAGATAATTTCTTTTTCCAATCAAAAATTCATAAAATCAACTTTTCACCAAATTAGGTTTAGACTTATCTTTTATCAAAAATTAATTTAATTTAATTAGTGTAAATTAATTTTAAGGTAATTTTAATTCTTTTGTAAATAAATTAAAACAAACTAGAAAATTAGGTTTCATTTGATTTAACTTTTATTTTATTTCCTTAAAAATAACCAAAAAAATAATTTTTTCTTTTAATTAGGTTTAGACGGGGTCAAAACCCAAATTTCTTTTCGTTCTCGATTCATCGCGCGTTTATTTATTTTTGCAAATATTATTGTAACTGCTCATGGGATGTAATAGTTTAACTAGGACTTTTTTCGTTTATTTATCGTTTTACGGGTTTTTGGCTCTGTAATTAATCCCCCTGCCCGAAGCCTTGTAATAGCGTAGATTTATTTCTCGCATTTTAAATTCCGAAAATATTAATTGTTAGATGTATGATAATAGGATTTGCATGACAAGAATGTATGTTAATTTTAAAACAGTTAGCAAACTCTAAATGTGCAAAGATAATAACTTGAAATTGAATCACTCGCACATGCGCACTCCTAGGGTATACTCTCACTTCGGTTGCCTTCGGTAAGCGATCATTAAGTATAGGGTATTTTAGTGATCGCTCTCTTGTCCAAAGATCAAATGTCCCGTTCAAAAAGGTTGCCTCGGAAATGTTGCCTCGAATATGATCTTAAGATATTAGGGTTATTACTAAGACGTCCTAACGTTGCTTTAGTGATCGTACGTCCCTTTCGATTTGACCCTTACAACTCCAATGACGGTGCTACCTACTCATTAATAGTGGGATAGCGTTGTCTAAAGGAAGCAAGAACAAAAACATTCTTTTTTCGAGTAGGTAGATGCTAGTAGGTACTTGCTCATAAAAAACTTTTTACACCATACACTTTTCAAACAAAGTTCTCAAAAACACTTCGTAACACTCTTGAAGACAGAAGCAAGGGTTAAATCGAAGTAAAACAGAAACTTTTCAAACACACAAACATGGAAGCAATTTTCAAAATGATGAGCAAGTACCTAAGAGCCCATGGAAAACCATGGATAGAAAGGGTGCTAATACCTTCCCTTTCTATAATCGACCCCCCGTACTCAAAATCTCGAAAAAGGAATTTTTCTATGCTTTTTTCTTTCCAATTGAATAAAATAAAAGTCGGTGGCGACTCTTGCTTACCGCGACATTTTTCAAACAAAAACGCAAAATGCAAACCAGTATTAAACAATTGGTTCTGCCACCGTATCACAGAACTGGCGACTCTGCTGGGGACTTAATAAGTGGGGTATACCTTAGGATTAGTTCATCATAATTTGCTTCTCTTGTTTAATTTGATTGCTTTACTCTTGAGGGTTTTGTATCGGGAGTTACTATAGATCCTAACCTGGATCTGGGGACACCTTGTAGGTAAGTAGCAATAGACTGTGAGGGAACTATAGGGCGTAGACCGATACGGTTGAAGCAGTAGCTACGTTTATGTGGAACATTGGTTGGTACTGGTATCCCTTGTGGAGAAATGAGGAGAATACGGGTCTGCTGCGTGGTGTCATTAAGCATCAATTGACCTTAGAACCTATAATTGACCAACTTGGCCATTAGAAAGTAGTGAGATAGCCGACCTCGGTATAGAGCTGAGAACTGGTTGATACTCGATGCTACACTCATTGAGACCATACTCTCGAGATAGTTTTGGCCACAAGAAAATATTGCGTGAGCTGAAACCATGACCGATGGAGGATGGTCAGTGATATTTAGAACCTCTAGAACCCGGTTAATATTACTAGGACAGGTTGAACCAACTGAACTTCAAGAGGGTAGTACCTAGACCCCATGTAAGCTTGAAACTTAAGGGCTCTTGTGTGACTTGTTTGCCTTTACCATGTTTGTTATCTGCTATACCCGTTGTGTGTTTTATCATGACATCATGCATCATAACATATCATGTATAGTTCATTACACTAACCATTTCAAAGACCGAGGGGATTTATCTTTGTTCTGTTTTACAGATTATGGCTTCCATGCGCAGAAACACCATTCAAGTTAATTTTGTGCAAATACCTGCTCAACTCAAAGATTTAGCCTCAGGAGTTTTTTATACTTCTTAATTCATTAGGAGACATGGTCAGCTTCTTAGCTTGGTTACCTCAAAGTTGGATGAGCAGATGATGAGTGTGCTTTTCCAGTTCTTCGGTCCTGTGCATCATTGCTTTACCTTTCCGAATTATCAGCTGGTTCCTACTCTGGAAGAGTTTTCTCACTTACTGGGCATATCCATCCTTGAGTAGACACCTTTCACAGGTTTGGAAGACACTTCTAGGCCAGAGGACATTGCTTCAGCTCTGCATCTAAAACGGGTTGATGTAGTATCCAACTGGGAGACACGAAGCGAGGTTGAAGGATTCTTAGCTAAGTTTCTGATAGATCAAGCTCAACTGTTCTAGGATAGTTTGGATTTTCAGGCTTTCAAAGACATTCTTGCCGAATGAATGATTTGAAGAGTTAGCATAACCGAACTGAACTGTTAACTATTGGTCATATATGAATTAAGTGTTTATCTCACATATGTTTTGGTATTAAGGGTTTGATGGTTGATTCTACCGAATGTTGAACTGTTTGGGATTATTTTGTAGGGGTTGCAACTTTAACGATATTGGTGGCAAACTCATGGCTTGTGACATTGGTGATAGGGAAACCATGGTTATGAGCAATTCAAAGCCGTCGAGCATGTCATGAAACTATAAGCGCAATCAGAATATTTTCTTGCATGTGAGTGAAGATGCCTTGTTTTCTTCTTGGAAACATATATGTTAACATAGACTGTATCCGGACATGGACTGAATTTTGATAGGGATGTGTTTTATTTATCTTGCAGGTTTGGAAATGTATGGTGTATGTGGTTTCAAATAAGTACAAGTTTGTAGGATGCTTGAAACTTAAAGATTATGAGTTTAGGAACAACATGTTTAGGATAGGTCTTGATGATAAGTTTTCAAGTAATCTTCTTTTTAATGGACTTATAGATGTAGGTTTCTTTATTGTGCACATTGATGTTGTGATGAATTCGGTAATTATGTGCATATATGTGTAAGTCTTTTTGAGTGGCATATTATACTGGTGTATCAGTGGTTTTTTTAAGGTTATTTGTAATGGTTTGAATGATGGATGCCTAATGTACTGGATGTACGGGTGAATCTCGTGATGTACTTTGAATCATGTGATCGAAATTAGCCTTGAAACATATAATGAAATGGTTCCTTCTTCAAATTCAAGCTTCAGAACTCTTCCCTCCCATTTTTATTTAATTTGAATTTTTCAAATATTTCCTTCAATTTGCACCATTTGAATGAATAGTACCAAGATGAGATGGAAACCAAAAACAAACTTATTATGGGATTTGGTCAAAAAGTCAACCTTCGTGGTCGACTTTGACCAAAAGTCGAATTTTTTTATAGCAAAGGACTTCCAACTTAGAAATGATTCCAAAAACTCGATATAAAACTCCAAGATCTTTAAAGAATGCCTAAGCAGTGACTTGCCACACGAGTAATAATCACGAATTGATCCTTGTCTGATGAATGGTGGATAAATAAAATCATATTCTTCTTTTCTCGCCCAAAAACCAAAGATTACACCATGTATCTCAAGTAACAGAATGAACACCATAACTAATGAGAGATATAACCTCATAGTAGTAGATGCCTTGATTCAAAGACCACATAGGAATCAATGTATACAAGTTCAAACAAGTCATTAGATAATTATTTAGATGAATATTGAGCTTGAAATATGGAGAGAGGGATGCTCAAGATAGCCATTAAACAAAACCATAATCCACATGATCCTCAGTTGAAACATTTCCACGCATGTACACAAAGGATTGAAAAACATTGGCCTTTGATGAATATTGATCAAGACATGATCTTGTGCGTTAAGGAGACTCAAAACCTTGGTCTTAATACATGCTCAACGAAAACACCAGTTGAATCAAGCTCTCTTGATATGCGAACTTTACATCATGTAGAAACCCTGATCTTAATAATCCTTGATCCCATGCTAAGCATTATGGATTAATGATGCATGATGTGTTAAATGACCTAATGTAAAAGTATGTACACGAAGGATGCAAGATGCATAAGCTAGACGATCCTTATAAAGAGGTAGGACAATTTTGGAGTATTACACCAGGTTCATTGGGTTTGATCCATATAAAAAGATCCGGACCCTTGAGCAACATATGTTGGTGGAGGGTCCTGGTGCAGAGGTACAAACTGCTCCTGGGGATGAGTATCTTGATTCATAGCTTCACCAACAATCACATTGTCAGCATTGTGTTCGTCCTCTTCTTTAGGGATGACACTCACATATAACCAGTTAGCATAATCAGAAATGCTTACTCTATTAGGATTAGGCAAAGCAATGATAAACCTATTGTGAATCATTACAGAGTAAAAATCACGAGAAATAGAAATCATGCCTTGTTGAATGAGAGAAGACATATCAATTTTATTTTTAACTGTAATAGGGGTCTCATCGAGACAAACCGCATAATAACCAAAATGTTCGTCAATTTGGGTAATCATACCCCCAACTGAAATACCGTCGGAGTCTGCTCGGCCAACTGGCCCCAAATAATCATCTGCAAATGTACCGACATTAAATGGCTCATTCATGGCCATAGAGTACAAGAATAATTACTCTCTTTGAGTTGCTACCTCTGTAATGTCACCTCGTCCAAACAAAGTATAAGCCAAGCCTTCTTGAGCATATCGGAAGCAGGGGTTCTGAATGACTGGGGCCTTTGTACCTTTTGCGATGTAATCCATATTACCTGTAATAGCTATCAAAAAATGTTGTGGAACAAAATCATCTGGCACAACTACAGGGCCGACAAGTGGGATTTAGAGGAATCCTGCCAACTCCTCAACAGATAACATATGATCTTGATTGAAAAGGCAAAATGTGATATTAGCATAGTATTCTCTCGCATAACTTGTCCACCTTTTCTCTAATTGGAACTCAATAGTACTAAAAAACTCAAGTTTAATACGCTCATATGTCGGTTCCTCAAGATGCATAAATTCAAGCATCCCTAACATATGGAACATCCGATCAAACTCAAATTTTAATCCTAAATCAATAAGAGTTTTGTCACAGATGTACCTGGTACGAGTAAGCTTACACTTTACATGAACGAAGTACCTTTGCATGTGCTTTGGTGTATCGAATATAATGTTATGCAGGTTCGATGTAGGACTACTCCTCTTTCATGGCCTTAAGGTCTCAGCCACTTCTTGCTTACCCTTGACAAGCCTCTTCAGGGGCATTTGTATACCTGCAAAAATGAAGAAAAATTTAAAATGTGAAATTAGAAAATAAGGACCCCGAAATATGGTAGAGGATGGATAATGGTGAAGTTTTTATGAAGGTGGTTTTTGATTTGGGTTGGTTTAGAGGTGAAAGATGAGAGCTTTGTTGAGGTTTTTTAATGGAGGCTAGAATTTATGTGCTAGAGAAAGAGGTAAGAGATGAAGAGAAAGATATACAAATCTAATTTTGATTTGTTTAATGGAGTGTGATAGAGTTTATGTGGGTAGTAAGAGATGTGGGGCCCATGAGATTGGGACAAAAAATAAAAAATTTCAAAAGTTTTCCTTCCTGACACGGGTCATGTCAAGCAACACGACTGGCCGTGTCAGGCTTTTGGTTGTTTTAAAATCCCAGTGTTCGCTTCATACTTCCTGATACGGGCCGTGTCACAGCACACGGGCCGTGTCACAGGACATGGGCGACCGTGTCAGGCATCTGTTTTTTTTTTCAATTTTCTGTGCTATTGCTTCAATCCTCTTGGCATGGGTCGTGTCAGCTGAGACGGGCGGCCGTGTCAAGTGATTGATTCTTCTTCAACAATTTTGTCATTTGTCTAACTTTTTCCGTTCCTCCCGGCACAACTTCCTTCACTGATGCTTGCTCGGATTTCTAATCCACTTGAGTGCCCCCTCTTTCTTGTGAAGGGTATTGTGAATACCTAAACAAAACCTAAAACACACAACAGAAACAAAGAAAATAGTTAGAAATAAAATGCGTGGGTTACCTTCCACGAAGCACATTATTTACGTCACATGGTTTAACGGTCGTCCATCTGATCGTGTAATACGAATATCATCTATCAGACCACTTTCCTATTCTTGATAGTATGGTTTAATCGCTCTCCATTTACCTTAAATGTGTCCCTGTTCGCTTGATTTTTAAGCTCGATCACTCCATGCGGTATCACTTCGTGAACAACAAATGGTCCAGACCATCTGGACTTCACCTTTCCAGGGAAAAGCTTCAACCTGGAATTAAACAACAAATCCAACGGTCTTTCCCAAAATTACTTCTTCTGGATCTTTTGATCATGCCATTTTTTGTTTGTTCCTTATAGATTTTAGCATTCTCATAAGCCCAATTCCTAAACTCTTCCAACTCATGGAGTTAGAGAATTCGGGATTCACCAGCTTTCAAAATATTACATTTTAGGAATTTGGAAGCCCAAAATGCCTTGTGCTCTAGCTCGAGCGAAAAATTACATTCTTTACCATATACCAAGTGATAAGGGGACATACCTATTAGGGTTTTAAACAGTGTTCTGTACGCCCAAAGTGCATCATCCAGCTTTATTGATCAATCTTTTCGAGAAGCACTCACAGTCTTTTCAAGGATTTACTTTATCTGCATATTAGACACTTCCACCTGCTCACTCGCCCGAGGGTGATATGGAGTGGAAATGTTGTGCTTCACATTATACTTCCTCAATAGATTCTCCATCAACTTGTTTAGAAAATGGATACCTTCATCACTGATTAAGGATCTTGGTACCCCAAATCTAGAGAAAATGTAGTTTTAGAGGAAGTTTACAACCACCTTAGCATCATTTGTGGGCAATGCTACCGCTTCTACCCACTTGGACACATAATCAACTACAACCAAGATGTAATTCTTTCTAAATGATGGTGGAAATTGTCCCATGAAGTATATTCCCCACACATTAAACAATTATACCTCCAACATAGAATTTTGAGGCATTTGATTTCTCTTTGAAATGTTAAATGTCCTCTGACATCTGTCACATTCCTTCACGATGCCTTGAGCATCGTTGAAAAGTGTAGGCCAGTACAACCCAAACTAGAGGACTTTTGCTATTGTTCTATCTCCACTAAAGTGTCTTACATATTCTGGATCATGGAATTCTTTTAGGATGTTCCCATGTTCTTCCTCTAGAACACATCTTCAAACCAACCCATTTATTCCCTTTTTGTATAGGAATGGTTCGTCCCATAAATAAAACTTGCAATCATCCAAAAACTTTTTCTTTTTGTTAGAATCAAAATCCCTAGGTATTATTCCACCTACCAAATAATTCGCATAGTTTGCGAACCACTAAACACCAGTAACAACTAGGAATCATTCTTAAACAAACTCATCCTTGATTGGGTGTTTCTCCTCTATTTTTTCTATCGGGGACATCCGGGATAAGTGATCATCAATAGTATTTTCACATTCCTTTTTGTCCCGGATTTCCAGATCGAACTCTTGCAGTAGTAGAAACCATCTCAGCAACCTTGGTTTAGATTCCTATTTAGAAAAAATATACTCTAAAGCAGCATGGTCAATATAAACAGTTACCTTTGATCCTAACAGATACAACCTGAATTTGTCAAAATCATACACCACAGCTTGAAACTCTTTTTCAGTGGTTGAATAATTCATCTGAGCTGGATTTAACAAACGACTTGCATAATAGATCATGTGCAAGAGCTTTTCCCCTCTCTTTTCTAGCACTTCCCCTACTGCTATATCACTTGCATCACACATAATCTTAAAAGGGAGAGACCAGACAGGGGAAATTACTATAGGAGCATACACCAACTTATTTTTCAAAGTGCCAAAATCCTCACCGCACTTTTTGTCATAAAGAAAGGGAGAATCATTCACAAGCAAGCTAGTCAATGGCTTGGGAATCTTTGAAAAGTCTTTTATGAACCTGCGGTAAAAACCTGCATGTCCCAAGAAACTTCTTATACCTTTCTCATTCACTGGTGGTGGTAAATTCTCTATTAACTCCACTTTTTCTTTGTCAACTTCAATTCCCTTGTGAGAAATTGTGTGCCCTAACACTATACCTTCATACGCCATGAAATGGAACTTCTCCCAATTGAGAATCAAATTGGTCTGCTGACATCTTTCTAGCAAAAGACACAAGTTAGTTAAACAATTATCAAATGAAGATTCGAAAACAAAAAAATCATCCATAAACAGTTTCATAGGCTTTTCAAGCATGTCGGTGAATATGGATGATATACACCTTTGGAATCTGGATGGTGCATTGCACATCCCAGATGGCATTCTTCTGTAAGCAAAGATAGCATATAGACATGTGAATGATGTCTTCTCTTGATCTTTGGGGGCTACTACAATATGATTGTACCCCGAATATCCATCCAAGAAACAATAGTAGTCATGACCAGCCAACCTTTCCAACATTTGGTCAATGACGGTAAATGAAAGTGGTATTTTCTTGTTGCAGTGTTCAACCTTCTGTAGTCAATGCATACTCTCCAACCTCTAACAATTCTTGTAAGAATCAACTCAATTTTCTCATTCATGATGACAATTGTTCCTCCCTTCTTCAATACCATATGAACAGGACTCACCCATGAGCTATCAAATATAGGGTAAATAAGACCCGCATCCAACAACTTTACAACTTCTTTGTGAACTACTTCCTTCATGGTTAGTTTAAGTCTTCTTTGTGGTTGGATAACTAGTTTCTGATCATCTTCCATTAATATCTTATGCATGCAAACTATGGGACTTACACCTTTCAAGTCTTCAATGGCCCACCAAATAACACCCTTGTATTTCTTGAGTACTTTGATGAGCTTTTCTTCTTAAACATATTTTAGGCTAGAGTTGATCATGGCTGGACATTTCTCTTTAGTATCAAGAAAAATATATTTGAGATTTTCTGGCAGTTGTTTCAACTCAGTTCCCTTTTTTTCTTCTTTCTTCTCTTTAGGAGATTGTTGTGGTCGTAAATATTCCCACTGACATGGTTTCGATCTATTCCACTGAGGTTGTGCTTCCATCATAGCTAGCACTTATGACTCTTTGTAATCTCTTTCTTCATTGTTTTCAAAAGTTGACAAGCTAAGAACTCTTTCCAAAGGTAATTTGGGAATTTGGCTCTGAATTGATTGAATGAACATTGTGTCCAACACTTTAATACTTTTACTTGTACCTTTCTCCTCTTTTAATTTCATGGTGTTCCTCACATTAATTTTTAGCTCTTCACCATAGACTTTGAGGATCATAATGCCTTCCTCAATATCTAGCATGCATCTTCCTGTCTCTAGAAAAGATCTTCCCAAAATTAACGGGATCTCCTCATCTTCTGGCATTTCCAAAACCACAAAGTTAATAGGGAACACAAACTTGTCAATCTTCACAAGACCATCAATTGTAATACCATAAGGTATTTTCATCGAATAATCTGTAAACTGAAGTGTCATATGAGTGTCTTGCACCTTACTGAGTTCAAGATTTTTATAAATTGGTAACGACATGAGGCTTACACTATCCCCTAAATTGATAAGTGCTTCTTTGAATGATCTATCCCATATGGTGCAAGGAATAGTGACTGAACCTCTATCTTTCTTCTTCACTAGAATTTTTAGACCCTAAAAAATAGCACTACATGTTTCAATTAGAAATATCGGCTCAGTGTCAATGGAATGCTTCTTGGATATGATGTCTTTCATGAATTTGGCATGAATTGGCATTTGTTCTAAAGCTTCGGCAAAAGGAATGTTAATTTCAAGCTTCTTGAACAATTCTAAGAATTTCTCAAAAACATTTCTCATTAAGATCTTTCTTCCTTGTTCTTGTAGAGTAAGGAACTATGGTTTTTGGGTTTGGATCTTTCTGTTTTTCCTTCTCAATCACCAGAGGTATAAAAACTTCCTCAATTTCGTTTTGATCATTTCTTATTTCTAAGTTCACCTCTAGAAAAACTTCCTCATCAATTACTTCTTCTTCATAATTTCCAAGTGACTTACCACTTCTGATCACTATTGCATTCACAATGTGATTGTCTCTCGGATTCAACTGCTGCATTGACAGAGAGTCTGGTGCTTGAGCATTTTCCAGCTATTGTGTTATCTGACCATCTGAACCTCCAAATTTTAGATAGAAGTCGTGGTATTTTTCTGATTGCTTTTGGTCTCCTTCTGGAACTAAATGTTGTGATCTGCCATCTTCTCAATGGCTAACTCTCAATCTGATTTCTTAGGAGTTTATTATTGATGTTGTTGTTGGTATTGGTTCTGATATTGACCTTGACCTTGTTGTTAAGCACTCCCCTTTTGATCCCTTCAGGTGAAGTTCGGATGATTCTTCCACCCAGAATTATAAGTATTTAAATAAGGATTATTCTACTTCAAAAACTTTATATCTTGAATTTGTTATGGAATTACAAGACAATGCACAGTAAGGTGTGGTCCACTACGAATTTCACAAATGAAATTTTGTATATGTTGAACCTGGGCTACCTATTGAGTACCTAGGTTCATTACCTTAAGCTTTTTATCCACTTCTACAACAACTGCTTCTTTAATACTGAGTTTTTTGTTGATTTCTAGCTTTAAATCAATCACTCCCTCTGATTTTCTTACAACTCTGTCATACGACTCAAAATACTCGTTTGCAACAATTGCTTCAATTATATTTTTAACACCGGTGGCTGTTGAAAAATTATATGAGACACCAGTTGTTATGTTGATTGGCTGTTTTGTCTTAATTCTAAGACCATTAATAAAAATTTGTATCTGCTCGGTTTGATCCATATTATGAGTAGGACAAGTGTAATACGGTGGGATAACTGACTTGGTTTTGCGTTTATTCGCAAATGTTGCAAATAGCAAGAGTCGCCACCGACTTTTATTTTATCCAATAAGGAAAGGGTAAAAATAATAGGAAACAGCTTGAAGATTTTGAGTTCGGAGGTAGGTTATGAAAAGGGAAGGTGTTAGCACCCTTTTCATCTGTAGTTATCTACGGGCTCTTAATCGCTTGCTCACTTTGTTTTGAAAATTGCTTTGTAAATGTGTGTTGAGAAAATATTTTGAAATTTTCCATAGTGAGGTGAACTTTGTAATGATCCTCGTATTTGTCCTCGAGAATGCGTACAAAGTGTTTTGTTTGAAAAATATTTTTTGAAGAGTGTTGTGAAAAGATGTTTTTATTTTGAAAAGGTTTGTAAGCAAGCGATTACGAGAAGTCCACCTACTCAAAGTATTTATTGTTCTTTTCCTCTTCCTTTAAATAGATTTGTCCTATCATTAGTTAGTAGGAAGCCCTATCATTGGATGTGAAGGGCTAGATGTGTGTCATCGTACAATCATTGAAGGCAACTTGTAGGGGCGCTTTAGCAATTTTGTAAGGGACTAGATTGTTTACCGAAGGCAACATCGAAAGGGTCATCGAGGGACTATGATCTTTGTTTTTGAGGGACAGTGCTAAAGCGTCCCTACATTCGAGGGACATGATTGTTTTTATTGAGGCAGCAAGGGAGGTTACCATAGAGGTGTGATTGTGCGAGTGATTTGTTTTCCGTTATTTTTATCTTTACTTTATGATTTTCTATCGTTTTATTTTTATCTTGCCATACATGACCTAATTACTAATAGTAACAGTAAAATAGGAAGGCGGTAAAGTAAATGCGAAAAAATAAAAGCAGAAAATAAACTCTAAACTATTACACAGCTTTGGGAGAGATACATAATAGAAATGCAGAATTTAAACCCTAATTACTATTACAAACCATAAGCAGTTACAATAATTGGAAAAAAGCGTGAGAATAATAAACTATGCGAAAATATAAAATAGGAAAGCGAAAGGAGAAGGAAATTGTTTTTTAGCGATTTTCTTGATAAAAAGATTTGATGATTAACCTAATAACCTAATTAATTCTAACTAATTAAAAAATGAAATTGATTAATTAAGTTAATAAAACCTAAAAAACCCTAATTCGATTTTAATTAGAAAAGAGATTAATTAGTGAAAATAAAACTAAAACAAACCTAAATTGATTGATTAAATAAAAACCTATATAATTAATTAGGGTTGATTAAAAAAAGGCTAGTGAAAAAAAACCTAAAAAAACCTAAATTAGGGTTTGTTAAAGGTTTTTTTGTAAAGATGAAGAAAAGGAAGAGAGAAAGAGTAAAAGAATAGAGAATTGTGAGGAAAAACCAAAATTGGTTGGGGTGGGTGTTAAACCC
The DNA here is from genome assembly GCA_948472305.1 of Vicia faba. NCBI lineage: Eukaryota > Viridiplantae > Streptophyta > Magnoliopsida > Fabales > Fabaceae > Vicia > Vicia faba. The sequence goes on along the minus strand of OX451736.1, from coordinate 1,002,282,040 downwards.
ACGCCCTCAACAATTCCAACCAACACGTTTACCATTAGGCTAGGCGCACCTTAGTGACAAGGAATGGCATCAACACGTTTTACAATCTGCAAAACAAAGAAAATCATGAAAAATGTCAAAATGCCAAAAGGCTGGGATCGAACCCACGCCTCGACATTGTAACATCTTATCGCACACGCTTCAACTGCTGGAGAGGTAATACATCCATTATCTTAATTAAAACAAATGAAACAAATATTAAACAAAACGCATAGACCGGAGAGACACTGGAGCCCTAGCTTCGGTCGTCTTCTACCGCGAATAAATTCCTTGTTCATGCAAAACAACACACGTTAGAGATCCAGGGGGACCCCACCCCCATAAGTCAGGCCCTATGAATCCAATGGGATGATTCTTTTGGACTGAAACAGACTGGTTTGAGAGCCATGACGAAAATACATGGGATCAGTGTAGTTATGGTGTTTTACAATTCAATCAACATGAGACGTCTGTGAGGGTCCTGCCTTGCACTAACGAACCTCAGGAACACATTAATAACATTAGCTTCAATCAAAACAGCAAGAAAATAAAAATAGGAATTTATGAAATAATGATACGACAACGATACATGCAGGGGTGTTTTGAGCCATTTAGATTGTTGCGAACAATCTCATCTTACCCTCTGATCTTCCTGGGAGTGAATAAGATGGTTAGTTTGTAGTGAAGGAAGTTGTAAGTAGGTTTTCGAGTTGCTTTAGGTTTCTTGAGAAATTTGAGATTTTTGGGCAAGCTTCTTGGTATAAGGTTTTGTCTCTGGTTTGTCTGAATAATGCAACATATATAGCATTGAATTAGGTCAACCTAACATGGGCTTGGACCTTTGTTAATAAGCCTTGTATTTTATCTTATTTATTTTAATTAACAATGAATAAAATCAAAATAATTAAAATAAAAATATCGAAGGGGTACATGAGTAAGATCTGAGGTGTATGTGAAGTGTAGAACACGTTTAGACTCTGAAACAATAGCCCAATAGCCCAAAATTTCAAGTTTGCTCAATTTGGACTTCATGCATTTGCTAAAATTTCCCAACTTGCACTGGTCATAACTCCTTCAATTGTTTTCATTTGAAAGTGATCTTTCACTTTTTGGAAAACTCAAGATGTCCTCTACAATCTCTATGTTGATCATTTTTGCATTTGAAGAATTTATATTGATGTAAGTTGCCTTAACAAAAAAATCTTTTTGTTGACTTTTGAAATGACCTATAATGTATTGGCCCATATCTCTCAAATGAAGCATTTTTTGGACTTCAACTTAGAGAGACAAAGCTATAGAGAATTGAATTTTCTTCAAAATGAGATTTGGTTTGGGAAGATCTGACGAAGAATGTGAAAGTTATGCTAGGTTAAAGTTTAGTTGACTTCTCCTTAAGAAAACCCTAATTTGGCAACTTTTGACTTTTGCTGATTTAAGAGTTTCCTTGACGAGTCATGATCAACCCTTGATAAAATTATGAATATGACTTCAAAATCTTGTTGTTGACCAAAAATCTTGAAGTTTGACTGTATGTTGACCATAATTGACTTTTTGTTCAATATAGTTAATTTTCAGTCATCTGAGTCATTGACTGAGCAAACTTGTGATACAAGGCATGAAACTTAGTATGAGCATTCTTAGAGACATATAAGGAGCCATGGAAACCTCTTGAGGCCTTAAAAACCCAAACTTCCTTGAGAAAAATGAAACCCTAGTTATGTACCCATTGCTTAAGAGGAGAATTTGTCTGATAAATTCTTGAGCAACCTTGAGCATTTGGGAACACTAGGAGAATGTCTTGAAGAAAATGGGAGGGAAAATTTTAGGGTACAATAGCTGCCTCAGTTAAATCTTTTTTAACCTAAAGAGTTAGCATGTCCGCCATTCGCGATCTGAAGGTGGAAGAGGATTGAATACTTAAGTGCCCAGAAATTTGCACTCGAATGTGCAAGAGAAAATGCTGTTGGTTGATAATATTGCTCAAATGGGTTTAAAGGTGCCATTCGGAGAGGTTACAGAATGTCATCAGAGACAGACTTATAGATGCCATCCAAAGTAATTGTTGATAGAAGTATCATAATGAGTCTACGCTTGATTGTATCTAAAGAATGCTTTCTAGTGTGAAGCTTTAGGGAAGGTGTTTAAGTAGCTACTCGTCAGATTTAGTATCTAAAGGAAATGCTTGTCATGTAGATAGTAACCTCGTCATGTTTCAGAAATTGATCCACAATCTGTTTCTTCTTGTAAACTCGTCTTGTTCCGGTAATTCATACCACCTGGTCATGTTGATAGTTCCCATGTCCTGTTTCAGGAGTTAATCTTTTCCTGGTTATAAATATAGTTTTTCCATCCTGTTTCAGGAGTTAAGCTTTGCCTGGTCATAAAGATAGTTTCCCAGTCCTGTTTCAGGAATTAATCTTTGACCTACTTTCTGTTGGCGAACCCTGTCTTGTTTCGAAAATTCATACCGCCTGGTCGTACAGATAGTTTCCCCGTCATGTTTTGGGAATTAATCTTGGACCTGGTCATCTAGATAGTTTCCCAGTCTTGTTTCAAGAATTAATCACTGACTTGTTTGAAAGTTGTTGATGATAGTCGTTTGTTTGTGAACAAACCTGAAAGAAACAAAGTTAGTTTCATGCAATGTCATGATGTATGTAATGCACTGCATAATGATGTTCTCAAAGTAAATGAGAGTGTGCTATATGCGTTTCATATGCGTATGCTATGATACTTGTAAATTATGTATGAATGTGAGATGTCGTTGAGGCGTATCAGTAGCTTCATATAACATCTTTTCTAGGAAAAAAAATCCCTGACTGCTATTGGGGATGAAGGATATGAATCTTCAATCTTGTTTAGAATGTCCCGCTGGGGATTCCAGATTTCTATTTTTGAGGATATTCCGCTGGGAATGTTTGACTTCTTCTTGGGGATAGAAGAGTTTAGGAACATTGGTCGTTCATCGCTCTACTAGGGAATTTAGTTCTTATATACCCTAACTGGTGATAAAAGAGATGAATAACCTTCAGAGGTTCCGCATGAAAGAGTTTCCGATATGGACGTCAACTCTTCTGGGGGGGGACAAAGTTAAATTATATCTGACCCAGTTTCAGATTCTATAGCAACACTTTGGGGATAGCAGCCTGGACTACACTTTGTTGGAGAAGGAAATTTTATTGGTGACTTGCAGTAGTCAGAGAAATGAACTTTGCTTGGGAAATTAAATTTCATTGGGGAAATGAACCTTGCTGGGGAAATAAACCCTGACGGGGAAGAGAATTTTGTAGGGGATTTGCAATGTTGGAGAAATAAAATCAGCTGGGGAATTCAATTCATGTGAATTGTGTTGTGGAAGTTTCCACTATATGCTGGAGAAATGATCAGATTCCTTTATCCGCTAGATGGATTTGCTGTGGAGTATGATTATGTGAACTGCTGGAAGATTCCCCAATTCCTATATAGAGGCATATTAGGATTGCGGGGGGAATGTACCTCCATAGGGGATGAGCTTGTGAAGGTAACTCTGAGGATAATCCCATGGAGGTTATTCTGTGGGAATTTGTGGACGACCTGAACGTTATCCCAATTCCTAGAGTCTTTAGTAAATTCTTATTCTTGTTTTTTATGCGTATATTTATTAACAATAATCATATTCATATGCATATGTTCATTCAATTTAGTCATTGGACATTTTTTGCAAACAAAATAGAGAAAGTAAAACAAAGTTGAATTTTTAAATTGTCTTGTATTGATAATTTGCCTATAAACATGCATTTTTGTACATAGAGACATAAATCCTAGTAAGAGGAAATTGTCATGAAATGAAAAGAGTAAAAACAAAACATATAGCTATGTGTAAACGACCCCATCTAGTTTCAACTCTGCTATTGCATTTATATCTTCAAGCATCTCATCCCTCGTTGTCGGAAGAAGTTAACTGAATTTATCTGTACCGTTTGAACTTGACATCGGTAACAAAGCTTCCTGTAAGTAGATGATCCAATGAGAAATAGCCGTACGCTTGAATCCCTAACTTTTGCATGGACTTCCCTTTCGGGTTTTCAGTCCACCGGGATACCCTTTTTTTCCCAAGCCGCCTTTTCAGGTTTTTAACTTATCGGTGTACAATCTTTACATATATATATATATATATATATATATATATATATATATATATCCCTGAATTTTTCCCGAGCCCTTTTGGTTCGCCAGGATGCCCTTATTTTTGCCTAGGCCAGTCAACCTAGTGGGTCATATTCATGCGTAATAGTGTTTGACTATGTCTGTATTCACAGGGTGAAAAAAGTATTCATCGTCCATGGTGGTTAGTATCATAGCACTGCCAGAAAATATCTTCTTGACTACAAATGGCCCTTCATAGGTAGGAGTCCATTTTCCCCTGGGATCACCTTGCAGTAGGATGATGCAATTTATTACCAAGTCACCAGCCTGAATACTCGATGCTTGACCTTTTTGTTGAAGGCTTTGGTCATGTGCTTTTGGTACATCTGACCATGGCAAACAACCGCAAGACTTTTCTCGTCAACCAAACTTATTTGCTCTAGCCTAGTCTGAACCCATTCATCTCCATCTAAATTTGCGTCTTTCATAATACTTAGAGAAGGAATCTAGACTTCGATGGGTAGGACAACTTCCATACCATAGACTAGAGAGAATGTGGCTGCCCCAGTTGATCTACGGACTGAGGTATGATAGCCATGAAGAGGAAATGGTAACATCTCATACCGATCTTTATATGACACTATCATCTTCTGTATAATCTTCTTAATGTTCTTATTGGTGGCTTCCACTGCGCCATTCATCTTCTGTCGATACGGAGAAGAGTTATGGTGCTTGATTTTGAACTGCGTGGAGAGTTCAGTGATCATAGTATTGTTCAGATTAGTACCATTGTCTGTGATAATCCTTTCGGTGATGCCATACCGAAAGATGAAGTTATGCTTAATGAACCGGGCCACATCATTCTTGGTGACGGAGGCAAATGAGGCCGCTTCAACCCATTTTGTGAAATAATCGATGGCGATGAGGATGAAACGATGTCTGTTAGAGGCATTAGGCTTAATTTCTCCAATCATATCAATGCCCCACATTGCAAATGGCCAAGGAGCAGTCAATACATTCAAAGGAACCAGAGGTACGTGTAATTTGTAAGTGTAGATTTGGCATTTGTGACAAGTTCTGGAGTGATGATGGCAATCATTTTCCATAGTCGACCAATAGTAACCCGCTCTCATAATCTTCTTAGACATCGTATGTCCACTGGAGTGAGTACCAAAGATACCTTCGTGCATATCTTCCATAATTTTCTCAGCTTCCTTCTTGTCAATGCAAAGAAGAAAAGTCGAATCATGGTTGCGCTTGTACAAAATTTTGTTGCTTAGGAAGAACATAGCAGAGAACCTTCGTAGGAATTTCTTGTCATTGATAGATGTACCATCAGGGTACTCTTGAGCCTCAAGGTATCTCTTCACTTCATGAAACCAAGGCTTCTCTTCTACTCCGTCAGTTTCAAATTTATAGCAGTGTGTCGGTTAGTCTAGTTTTTCAATAGTAATTCGAGGAGTCTCATTGTCCCATCTGACTTTGAACATAGATGAAATGGTTGCCAATGCGTCTGACAACTAATTTTCTTCTCATGGAATGTGTTCAAAATTGATTTCCTCGAAGTATGGAATTAAAGCCAGCACATGCTCTCGGTAAGGAATGATATTTGGATGCTTCGTGTCCCATTCTCCCTTAATTTGACTGATTACTAGGGCTAAGTACCCATATACGTTCAAAAACTTGATTCTCATGTCAATAGCGGCTTTGATACCCATGATTCACGCTTCATATTCAGCCATGTTGTTGGTATAGTCAAAGCAGAATCTGGAAGTGAAAGGTGTATGGAAACCCTTAGGAGAAATGATCACATCACCAATTTCATTGCCAAGGGCGTTAGAAGCTCCATCAAAAACCATAGTTCATCAGGATCCTGGCTCAGGTGCTTTATACGGTCCAGGTTATTCATAATCTGTAACTAGCACAATATTCTCATTCAGGAACTCGAAATTCATAGATTGGTAGTCGTCTATGGCTTGATGAGCCAAATGATATGCTAGTACACTTCCTTTGATTGCTTTCTGAGTGGTGTACTGAATGTCGTATTCTGTTAAGACCATTTTTTGTCGGGCTATTCTTCCAGAGAAAGCGGGTTTCTCGAATATGTATTTTATGGGATCCATTTTAGAGATCAACAAAGTAGTATGGGTCAACATATACTGTCTTAGTCGGAGAGCAACCCATGCCAAAGCGTGGCAAGTTTTCTTGAGCAGTGAGTATCTTGTTTCACAGTCGGTAAACTTTTTGCTAAGGTAGTATATTGCATGCTCTTTTCGACCAGACTCGTCATACTGCCCCAGTACACACCCCATTGAGTTCTCTAACACTTTTAAATACATGATCAAAGGTCTTCCTTTAACTGGTGGCATCAGAATCAGAGGTTCTTGGAGGTACTCCTTGATTTTGTCAAAGGCTATGTGGCAATCGTTATTCCACTTCACTACCTGATCTTTCTTCAGTAATTTGAAGATCGGCTCACAAGTAGCGGTCAAATGAGAAATAAATCGGGAAATGTAATTCAGTCATCCCAAGAAACCTTTGACTTCCTTCTCAGTATGGGAAGCAGGCATCTCTTGAATGGCTTTGACCTTGGTAGGATCAACTTCAATACCTTTACCACTGACAATGAAACCCAGGAGTTTACCGGATCTTACTCCGAAAGTACACTTGTTTGGATTTAACCTCAACTTGTACTTCTTCATCCTCTCAAACAGCTTATGTAGATGGTCAAGATGTTCCTTTTCAGTCTGAGATCTAACTATCATGTCATCAACATAAACTTCTATCTCGTGATGAATCAAGTCATGGAACAAAGCTACCATAGTGCGCTAATATGTGGCACCGACGTTCTTTAACCTAAAAGGCATAACCTTGTAATATAAATTGCCCCACTGTGTGACGAAGGTAGTTTTCTCCATGTCTTCAGGATCCATCTTGATCTGATTTTACCCTAAAAATCCATCCATGAAGGAGAATACTTTGTGCTGAGCGGTGTTGTTGACCAGAACATCAATACGTGGAAGCGGAAAGTCATCATTGGGGCTCGCCCTATTCAGATCCCTATAATCCATACACACACGCACTTTGCCATCTTTATTTGGTACCAAAAACACATTTGCAACCCACTGAGGATAAGATGTAACAAATAATGAACCTGTATTGAATTGCTTCATAACCCCAGCTTTGATCTTCCAAGACATCTTGGGACGCGTGCGACGAACTTTTTGTTTTATTGGAAAACAACCCTCTTTCATCTGCAGACGGTGAACCACAATATTAGTATCGAGCCCTCGCATGTCCTCGTACAACCAAGAAAAGAGCTTAACATATTCGTGCAACATCTGTATTAACCTGTTCTTGATACCGTCTTCTAGGTTGGCACTTATCTTGACTTCTTTCATGTCTGCTTCAGTACCCAAGTTTACATCCTCGACCAGATCTTTATACGGTTGTATAGTCTTTTCCTCTTGCACTAACAGTCTGGAAAGCTCTCCAGGTATTTCACAATCTTCCCCACCTTCGTCCTCGGCTTGGTAGATCAGGTTTTCAAAGTCATAAGTGGAAATAGCATAATCGTTATCAACGGGATCCAGAGTGGATGTGGATCTGTAATTTGTTGTGTGGGTGTGTGTAAGAACACAAATCTATTTTAAAGTGATAAAAAGAAAGACAAAGAGCACAAAATTTGAATGAAAAACGTCCAATGCTTTATTAAATGACAATATGCTTATGAAATGACAACCCTAACAAATGGAACATTGTGCCCAGGGTAAGGCACAAGGTTTAAAGTAATTGTTTAAAGTTTACATAACCAAAAATTTGAGAGCAATAAAATAGAAAGTAACTATTACTCCTTACTAAAGGAGGTGGAGATAACGTCTTGAGTCTTCCAGTTGCTGAGCCCATTTCTGATGGTAGGAAAGATCCAGTTATCTAGGTTGTAGTCACTGTCAGCATCTTCTATTGCGTTGACTTTGTTGTTGCTGATGCAAAATGATGGTCTTTTGGCACGAACGCGACGAATAGTCCTCTGAGCTTCTGCAGTAAAACCCAAACTGAATTTGTTATATTTATACGGAATATCAGGAAGATGACCCCAAGTAGTGCAACCACCTCTTCCACGATAACTCTAGCATCCCTGGTAACCTTGGGAATAACATAAACATCTTTAGTTCCGGTAGGAGGAATCACTTTAAAAGTCTGAAAGGGAGTTTCAAATAATTCACCGTCCATCTTTATATACCAGGAATGAGTTCAAGTAACTTATCATGTACTCATCTTCACGATAAACGGTAGCAACTTTTCCTATCACATGATATTTCAGATTTTGATGCAACGTAGAGGTGACTGCACATGCCCTATGAATCTAAGGGTGTCTGAGTAAACAAGAATAATCTGGTCAGATATCCATCACATAGAAGGTAGATTCAAAGACCTGCGACCCTACCTTAATCGGGAGATCTACCTCTCCATGTACCATCCTCTTTGACCCGTCAAAGTCTCAGACTATAATATCACTAGGTTTCTGCATAACCCCATCACAATCGAGTCTGTTGAGATCACCTTTTGGTAAGACATTCAACGAGGAACCAGTATCAACCAGCACGTGAGCTAAAGTAGTTCCCCTGCATTCGATAGAGACATACATGGCCTTGTTATGGTTCCTTCCTTAAGGGGTTAAATCGGCATCAGAAAAGCCTATCCCATTGTCATTCGCTAAGCTAGCAACATAACTCTTAAATTGATCGGCATAAATTTCTTTTGGTATGTGAGCAAACTTCAAGAATTTCACCAAACTCTGTGCATGGGCTTCGGAACACAGTAACGGGGATAACATGGAGATCTTAGATGGGGTATTCCCTAACTATTCCACAATCTTGTAATCGCTTTTGCGGATAATTTTCAACACTTCCTCTAACTCTTGCCTGTAAGTATTGCCAATGGTAATTTCCTTAGGTGCCTCCATCCGGGCACGCTCTGTTATTTGCTCTTTGCCCCGAGCCTCAGTAATTGACTCAGTAGCAGAAACTCTAACAGGTGTAGCAACAGTCTTCGGAGAGATCTCCGGGGAGAAAAACCTTCCGCTTCTAGTAACCTTGTTGGTCCTAGCAATAACATCTTTCAATATATCCCAGAAATAAACCAGCCTGCAACAGATTCTTCTTGATAATTGGGAGGGGAGTAACCAATTCACTTACAGTAGAAACATAAAGAACATCATCAATAGCGCTTATGCCTTCGTCAAGCTTCGACATAGGTGTAATAATTACATTCAGGTCTCGGGAGGATCGAACTCAATCTCTTTGTTGTCAATCATGTCTTGAATTTTGTTTTTCAAGGCCCATCAATTGTTGGTGTCGTGCCTGAGGCTATTGGAATGGTAAGTGTAGCGGTAGAAATGTTGAGACTAAGCCATTAGATTGACTTGACTCGCACAGATCAAATAAAAACCGCCACCGCGCTTTATTGTTTCCAAAGGAATGGGAAAAGAGCGAATAACCCAAAAAGAGGGGGAGAGAATCTAAGTTCGGGGTTGGTTATGAAACGGGAAAGTATTAGCACCCTAAACATCTATGGTACTCCATAGAAATCTCTTTAAAAATTTGTGTATTTTGGCTATAAATGTTGTATAAAAAATAGATGGTGGAGGTGAGAAAAGAAATATTTTTTTACAATTTTTGCACCCACCGCAGTTGTGAACCTTTAGTGCCTACGTACCACCTTCCGTGCAATAGGAGATCAGGGTACTCGTAGTTCACCTTTTAAAAATTTTAAAATACAAGTGTATTATTCCTCAGAGAAGTCAACTTCATCTTCATCAGTCCCCGGGCTGTTATCTCCTTATTTTGTATGATTTTCCCCCTTGGTTGATGGGGTTGAGAGATCTAGAGCTCCCTTGAATGGTCCTCTAAGTCTTCTTCCCAAATTCAGGATGCCTACTGATTTATTTGAATTTTTATTCTTGTCTTTGAGAAGAAGAGTCTTCAGGTCCTCTTGCCCTTTAGCCATAGCCAGGAACATTTGTTGGAATTGGGAATTTTATTCTTGGAGATCCTTCACCATTTGTTCCATATCCATCTTACAGAAATAAACAGTAGGAAGATAAGGAGATCTGTATGGGAGAAACCTGTCATGATATGATGCATGATATGTGGATGCATGTTTTCAAGGATCTCGCGGGGTAAATACCAAAAGATGTTAGAAGTTTAATTTTGATCAGAAACTTTGATTGGAAAACATTGTATCGGTGGATGTTCTTCCACGAGAATTAAGCTCACCATGTCAAGTGGGTCATAACCCTTGACTCAAGTTACGGTGCTTTGGTCTTTTATGGAGATTGATTAGAGAATGAATCACCTTGCCCCTTGATAGACGTCTGATTCAACATGACCCTGCATCATAGGCCCTTGAGATCCTTGAAATGGTTATTGAAAATGCCATGGCATGATGTCATGATGTTATGTACAAGTACGCAAAGCAAGCAAGTTGTTATGTACAAATAATCATATACACACAAAGTAGACAAGTCCTTAGGTTAAGGCTTGCATGGAGTTTGTAGGTAAGTACCCTCTTGAAGTTTAGTTGGCTCAACCTGTCCTAGTAATAGTAATCGGGTTCCAGGGGATCTCAATATTACTGATTTTTCTTCATCGGGCATTATTTCAGCTCAAGTCTCTTTAATGGCGACCGGAACATCTTGAAAGTCCGATCTCAATGAGCGTAGTATCGAGTATCGACCAACTTCAGACTGCACCAAAGCTGGATACCTCACTACTTCCTAGTGGCCAAGTTGGTCAAGTAAGGTTCTAAAGTCACTTAGTGCTTCATGACACCACACAGCGGCCACGTATTCTCCTTGACTACTCAAGGGTTACTGGTACCAACAAATGTGTCACACTAACGTAGCTATTGCTTCAATCAGTCGGTATACCCCCGCACAGTTTCCACAATCTATTGCTACTTACCTAAAAGGTGCCCCAGATCCGGGTTGAGGATCAAACCCAAACAAGGAACCAATCTAAAGCATGCAAGTCAAACAAGGAAAGCAAGTAAAGGTGATCTAGCCCTAAGGTAACCCCATCTTTAAGTATAATCTCCAACAGATTCGCCAGTTTTGTAACGCAGTAGGAGAACTGACTTGGGATGTTTTGCGTTTGATCACAAATGTTGTGGATAGCAAGAGTCGTCATCGACTTCTTTTATCCAAAAGGAAAGGCTGAAAAGTACAGGAAAAACCTTTAGAGATGTTTTCTTGAGTTCGGGGGTAGGTTATAAAAAGGGAAGGTATTAGCACCCTTTTTATCCGTAATTATCTACCGCTCTTAGTTGCTTGCTAGATCACTTGCTTTTGTTTGAAAATGTGCTTGTGGTGTGAGTTTTGAATGTATTTTGAAAATGTCTTTGTAATGGTTCTCGTTTCTATAAGAACACGTACATAGTGTTTGTCTTTTGAAAATGTTTCAAAGTGAGAGTGTTTGTATAAAATGTTTTTTTGTGAGCAAGCGAGCAACTAGGAGCAACCTACCTACTCAAAATGTCTTAAACATTCTTTTCCTCCTCCTTCAGATGTTGTTATCTTACCATTGTTTTGGTAAGAAGCCCCATCGTTAGATGTGAAGGGACGGGCGTGGGATGTTTGTATAGTCATAGAAGGAAACCTATGGGACTTTATAGCAATTGTAGTTTAGTTACTAGATTGTTTACGGAAGGCAACATTGAGGGTCATCGAGGGACTACGATCTTTTATCGAGGGTCTTTGCTAAAACTCCCATATTCGAGGGACATGACTATTTTTCCGAGGCAAAAAGTGGAATTACCCTAAGGGTGAATGTGTGTGGATGTGTGTTTGATTGCATGCATTTTTTCTTTGATTAGGGGTTGTCTACTTGTTGTTTTTATCTTGCCATACATTCCCTATTTTACTAGCAAGCATACAAAAGTAATAAAATGCAGAAAGATAAAATCCTACACTATTACAACCATATTGAATTGCATGAAAATATAAAGGAAAAATAAAATAAAAACAAGAAAAATGAGGGTTTTTCGATTGAGGCAGAAGACCCTTCGATTCTGCACTTTCTGGCTCTCTTCGATTTGGGCCTGGAGTCAGTGAAGTCATGCCCTTCGATTTTCCTTTCTGCCTCCTTCGACTGGGGGCTGGCACCAGTGTAGGCGTGTCTTTTGATTGGGTCCTGGAGGCCAGCATGTTATGCCTTTCGTCTGGGCTTGGAATCAGTGCAAGATGTAATCTGACTTTCTGCCTCCTTCGACTGGGGGTTGAAAGTAGTAAGGGAATGCCTTTCGACTGGGCCTGCAGGTCAGTGTGTTCGAAGCAAGTGTGTGTGTGATGAACATATCTGTGTCGAAGCATGTGTGTGCATCAAAGCAGGTGTGTGTGTGTGTGTGTGTGTGTGTGTGTGTGTGTGTGTGTGTGTGTGTGATGAACATGTCTGTATTGAAGCATGTGTGTGCATTGAAGCAGGTATATCGAAGCATGCATATTTTTATTCCAACATTTTTTAGGGTCTGTAAAGATTAGTTCTCAAAGGAAAACACAACAGATTAACATCAAAGGCCATGATTATTACATGTGGGTATCAAATATGAATCAATAAAGATGTTTGAAATGAAAGAGTTAAAGTCAGAAAGACTTACCTCAAAGTTGGTGTGTGGGCTTAGAACTTGAATTTCTACCTTGATGATTCTGGAATTCTAAGAGTTGTCTCAGGGGGTTTGCTTTTGGTTCGAAGAGTTGTCACAGCAGGTTGTCCTTGAGTTTGAACAAAAATTCTATGTGTGGGGTGCTCTGGATAGTTGATTTTTGAGAGTTGGAAAGATGAGATAATGGATTTTTGATTTTGTGTTTGTTGGTGAAAGTAGAATTGATTTTTGAGTGAGCAAAAATTACAAAGGTTTTTGTTTTGTTTCCCAGCTCCCCTTTCTCTCCTCTCAGCGTCTCCAGCCCCCTTGATGTTGTGAAGAAAAGTTTATTTATAGAGGAGCTTTGATGTGGTTTTGGGGGGAGATCAAATAATATTTGAACTATTTGGGTATACTATCTCCTTGTTTTCTTTGATGCAGCTCTTATGTACCCTTTTTTATGTAAGTATGGGACTGAGACAATGCAGGCTCAACAATATTTGGAGTGTTGTGGCAGGTTGGTGCAGGACTATTGCATAGCAGTACAGCTGACTTGGGTTTGGCAGTATATAGGACTTTGGTCAACAAACACTTTGAATACTCCACCCTTTCATTTTGATCACTTCGACCAGACTCATCATCATACAACAATGTTCATTTCTAACAATGCATGTTCTTCGAATGGACCCATTATAGGTCCTTCAAATCCACCAACTATGATCCATAGTGTTGAAGAGTTTTAGAGGTGTACTCTAAGTACATTGCTTTGAAGGGTTTAATTGCCCAACTTGTAAATCGAAGGAAGCTTCCCAGCTTGTAAATCGAAAGAAGCTACCTAGCTTGTAAATCGAAGGAAGTTGCCTAGCTTGTAAATCAAAGGAAGCTGCCCAACTTATAAATCAAAGGAAGCTGCCCAACTTGTAAATCGAAGGAAGCTTCCGAACTTGTAAATCGAAGGAAGCTGCCCAGCTTGTGGATCGAAGGGGGTTACTTCGAAGGAAATCATATGGCCAGTTTGAAACTTGTTAAATCGAAGCCAACTTGTTTCTTTTTTGACCTAATCGAAAGGCACATTAACATCTTCAAAATTTTACATTTTTTTTTATTTCCTTAATCATGTTTTTGTAATCACACATGCGAGAAAAATCATGAGAAAATGAGAGGGCAAATTTTGGGGTACAACACATATCGTAGAAGTATAGTAGCTCGCACCACTACAAGGATTGACAAAAGTCTATCTTTTGAGAAAATTTTAAATAAATGAAATCCAAAATGGCAAAAATGGTTTGAATGAGATTGATTGACTTTTAGTCTTCTCACAAAAAAGGTCAAAGTATGATTAAGTTGGTTAAAATTTGATTAAGAAAATATTTTTGAAACTGTGTTGACCTAAGTCCAAGTTTATTGTGAAAGCGGTTCAAATTTTAGAAAACAAGAATAGTTTTAAAAAGGAGGAGAAGATTTTTGAAATTAAAGAAGATGGGAGGAGATGAAGGGAATATCCTATAGCATAAGATAAAAGCTAGGGAAAAGAACCATCTAACCAACAAGAAACCAACACTTGACACAATGAGTAAATGTAGAATTCCCATCCTTTGGATTGAAACCAAACAAGCAAGGATAATAAACCTCTTAAGAAAACCAAGCTTCAAAGGCATTAAGTCTTCACCAAAATTAGGCAGAGTAACGGTTGTATATAGATGAATTCCCAATCATAGAAAAAGCAAATAATTAGAATAACCTACACACAAAGAAAACAAACAACACAACGTCTTGGGGTAAATCCCAAGAACTCCAGACAAAATAAAAATAGAAGTCACCAGGTCTCAAGGTAGGTCAAGGTATCTACTCCTAAGTCCAAGAAGTCCATAACTCCATCATGCCAAGGATAGTAACCAAATAGTCCAAGTAACCTTAAAACTTTTATTTGTTCAAGTTGGTTATTAGGTATCTTCAAAAAGAAAATGAAAGCTCAAGTGAGCAAAGATGAAAATAGCCTGAAATATAAATGCTAAAATAAATATGCTTAAAGTAAGAAGCATAAAGTAAAAGCATAAAATAAAGTCAATTGTTAGAAATTAGGGGTTAGTTGAATGACCATCTTGAAACTCGCATTTGAAAACTCATTAGAAGATTGATAAAATCAAAGCCTCTCAACAACAAGTTTCATTTGCTTTTTGTCAAGTATATCATTCATTTCAAAATCTCAAGGAAATAATAAATGATCAACGATGTTTAAATGATTCACTTAGTTTCAAAATTTATGAAGATTCATTAGAGGATTGGTAAGACCAAAGCATCCTAACAATGAACCTTAAGGTTATTGGATCAAAGGTTTCAAATTAAATATACTTGGGTTTGCAAACATATGTTTGGGCCACGAATGATCATTTCTCGAATCGGGATAAAATTTAGCGCTATGTTAAGCAATCGTAAGTGGACTTATATAGAAGTCACACCTATTTTAAGGTCGATCAATAGCAATCTATATGCCATATGTTTGGAGTGATGATGTGTAGATCATCCTCTAACAACATGTAGCACAAAGGAGAAGAGGATGAGATGAAGAGGGAGGGGATACATTTGAATCAAAAATTTAATCAAAGTATCATTAAAAATCATCCATCCATTTTAGTAGAGTTAAACTCAACACTCAAGATCTAATGATGTTAAAGAATTTTATGATCAACAATCACATAGCCAGAATATATTTAAAAAGTTGCATTTAATGAATAAAATAAAAAGAAAAAAAATGACATTTAAATTGTTTTTAAAATGAAAATAAAAAATAAAATAGCAAATTATATTCAAAGTATCAAAGAAAAAAATTAAAGACACCATAGAAAAATTAGAAATGACCTCAAATATTTTTTATAAATTTTTTGGTAATTTTTTAAAACAGAAAAGCATTTTTAAACACATTAAAATCACTCAAATAAGTGAAAAAAGATCAAAAATTAGTAGAAATCAAAATAAAATTCTAGAAAATTTCAGAAGGTCAGAAATGGGTAAAATGATTTTTTTATAAAAAATTTCAGAATTTAAAAACATCAAAAAGTATTTTTAAATAATTAGAAACAAGTCAAAATAAAGGAAAAATTATAAAAAATATCAAATCTTAAAATAAATTATAAAAAAAATAAAATTCAGAAAGAGAATATTTGAAAAAATATTGTGAATTTTTTAATAATTTTTTAATCAAAAATGAATTTTCTATGATTTTTTGAAGTTTAAATCAATTAAAATAAAAATAAGAAAATAAAAATAACAAACCAAAAAAATACGGGCCATCTGGTCTTTGTCAAAATGCATTAGTAAATATATCCAGTGGATCTGGCGCATTGTGCATGTCATGGACTTTATTGGATTTCACACTGAATCAATCTTTATTAAATAAAAACAACTTAAAATGTGGCACATTGTATGGAGTCTGACTTACAAAAGTAATCAGATCCAAGGGCTCTTGAGACACGCGTATGGTAAAACAAATACATTGGATAGAATTCAAAAAATCACATGTCACGCTATCATTGGCTGAAGCATGACTCGTAAGTCGTCTTCAACTTCCAGACGCCCTAATTTAAGGTTCCTCAAACTGTAAAATTGGAGCATCAGACCGGTACCATTAGCTTTGTCTCTTCAAGACGATTCTAATGGTACCCTCGCGCCAAATTTATATAAATTATGCAAGGCTGAATTTGAAGAAAACCATAAAAAAATTGCGAGCACGAAAATCCCAAGTATCTCCCTCAATTCTCAATGAAAATGCAAACTGTAAGAAGTGTGAGAATCAGAAGGATGAATAGTGTAGAATAGAACTTTATTTGGTTCAATTTGATGGAGAATTCTACCTGAATGAAGTAGCTGGAAATTGTTTTGAAACTAGACTTGGTTAGCACGATTTAGGACACCTCAAGGCTTGATTTTTCTTCTGTTAGCTTCAAGGAAGTTTAAGGATGAAGAATCAATGAAGAAATTGGATTGAAAAGTGGGGGAAATAAGAATTCAAAAAATCAGAAAAGTGAGTTATGCAGGGAGTTTGGCAGGATGATTTTGGCTGTTCAAGCTTGAGGAAATGAGAGGAGTGAGGTCCTCTATTTATAGAGAAGCAAATGGGATGCTCAAGTGTGTGGAATGATGAAGTTTGGAGGGAATTCGTGTGAAATTGCAAACATGAAAAGTGTGACTTCTATTTTGCTCAAAACTCAACCAAAATTTGTGTTTCAAGGTACTAATCACTTCTGTAAGATTACTAAACATGATTAGAAGTAAAAACACGCAACAATTTAGTGATTAAAAGCTGAAATGTGCATTTCAAATTCTGACTTGGAGGAAAAAAATAAGTTTCAAGTGGCTGTCTTTGAACGTATGGTGTGTATAATTTAAGGAACCTTAGGGCATGATTCTTGAAGCATTTGAAAGATAAGGTCACAAACTTTACAATATGCGAAGAATGAAATCAATTGGATGCATGAGCTAAAAGTTATGATGAGTCAAAGTTGAGAAAAAGATGCTGACTTTTTGTACTTAGAAAAATTTTAAGTTTTTTCTTCAAAAGTTACCTATAATGTTTTGAACATATATAAATGAATAAACAAGAAGCATAAAAATAAACACCCAAAGAAAAAAAAGCAAGAGCTAGGAGCGACTCTGGGATAAACTCGCATTTGGTCGACCTGTCCCCAGTGAAGTCGCCAGTTGAAACAACCGGCTGAAAATCATCAAACAATGAAGTCGCCATCGAACGTATTTTATCCCACATGAAAGGAAAGGAAAACATCGAGAAAACCTGAGAAGGTAGAAGTCACGGTCTTGCGACTGAGAGATCGGGTAAGGGAGTCTGTTACGCGAGGGGAAGGTATTAGCACCCTACACGCCCATAGTACTCTACGGTATCCACTCATTTTCTATCTTATGGGTGTGTCTAATCTATGCTTGCTGTTTATTGCTGAGGAAGAATGCAAGCAAAAAAATGGGAAAATAATTTAGGGAAGATAAAATTGTACTCGCTTGGGCCCTACCCCCAATGCCTACGTATCCTTTTTGAGGAATCAGAGCTACCGTAGTTCGGCTCAGATGTTTTTTGTTTGTTTTTGTTTTTTATGGAGGATGTTAATTCCGCCTTCTGTCGCAACTCGACCTTTGGATACTTATAAGTTGGCACAGAAGTAAACTAATCATGTCCTTACTTGAAAATGGTTTTAGAGAAAAGGTGCTTGGGTGCACAAAAATGTTTGATTTGGTTTATATTTTTGTTACCTTGAAAAATGGTTTAGGTATGATTAGCATGTTTTTGATTTGCAAAGAAAAAGAGTTTTAGTTTTAAATGCATATGCAAAAGGGGAAGAAAAGATTCTAAGGGAGACTAACATATTTCTAAACTAATGTTATCATACAATGGTAGTCCTAAGGTTTGGATTAACAAAAGGGAAATGTCTACCTAATGTTAGCATGCATGGTTTGCAACCTAAGGTCTAACTCGCATCCGAACGGACCAAGCACATCCTAAGGGAGCATGGTATGTACAAGGATAAATCAAGAAAGCTTGAAGAAGAACACACATAAAAGAGTAAGGAAAAGAAGCGAAATCCTTTAGCCAAGGGGAGCGTATCACCCGAGACTAACAAGCGGGAGTGAGATGAAGAAACAAAAAGTGATGTCCATAGCGGCTGAACACCTAACCAAGATATAGGAGATCGAGGAAAGCGACAGAAGACAATATGAACAATCACGGAGTATCAGCATCGGCCAATGCAAACTCCTGACAAAGCGTGGGGGTTCGATTGTGGAACCCTACCCCACTTGACGACTTGATACACATGAGCAGGCACAACTCTTAAGCATCATGGTGTGTCACGAGCTAAGGATGACATAGATGAAATTGCGGGGGTTTATTACTAACCCTCTCTTCTCGCCTCCTTTTGAGGACTTCAATAAGGGATGGGGTAATAGTGAGGGAACAAATATAAGCACACCTGCAGGATACCTACTCAAAGGTAGTGTTTTAAACAATCCACACACAAGTAGCGAACATAATGCACACAATGCAGAATTGCCCTAAACGGGTCTTTAAATAAACCAGAGGGGTTCCTGACATGATCAAGAATGGAGACCCCCGTCATACATCTCTACCCTACTTCTCATGGCATCAGAAAGCAGTAAAATCCTACTTCTCATGATATCTAGAAAAGCGGTAAAGAAATGTAGTAAAGTGAGAAGAAGTATGAAGGTAGTAGCGACGACTATCAAAAGCGAGCAAATCGTCAAGAGCAGACGAAATCACTGGAGAAGCAAGGAGTATGCATCGAGCAAGCTTCACCAATAAACAAACAAAATCAGAAATAGTATCCAACTAAGATAAAAGCAAACGCGTGTCGCGAATGCAACGCATAATCAGAAGTTATTGCACAAGACATCATAAAGTATCGCATGCACCAGGATAACATATAATACGATATGAATTTCTCAGGATGATGAGAAATAAAGCATGTCACATCAGAAGCGAGCATAAGTTGTATGCTTCGATTACATACCTACCTATTATGTTACATAATCGAAAGAAAAAATGTACCTTGCACAATGAACAAACGCGTCAAAATATAACATGGCAAAGCGGCATGAAAATATGGACAAAAACTAAAAGAGAAAAGTATTTTTTATTATTAGTTTTTATGTAAGGAAAATTCTAAAAAACTAAAGAATTAATTCCTAAAAATTTCTATTATATTCTACTATCTTTTTTATTAATGTTTTATATTATTTTCATCATGTATTACATTGACAAAAATTAACACACAAAAAATAATAATTCTAACAAAGAAATAGTGAATTTATAAGGGTGCTAATGGGAATATGATGGTGTATAGAAGCAGGGCACTAGGCTTAAACAGCAAGGGTCCAGGAGCTATTTCTGTTTGTATCAAACTTTCACAAAAAAAAGATGAATTTGGGCTTAGGATAATGCAATTTGTCCCATTGATGGTGGCTTTGTGTTGTACCCCAAAATTTCCCTCTCATTTCATCAACATTTTCTCATCACAAGACTCTTGGAACTCAAGATCAAACTAGGGTGTGCTCTGCTCAAGACACCTCCTTGCACTGTTGACCTAAATTAGGGTTTGAGTTTGCACAAGGATGTTTTGACCTACAATGCCCAAATTGACTTTCATACTTCATGTTGGACTCACAAGTTTTCCCATACCAAGTTTCAATCCTTGATTCAAATTTTTGCCCAGTCAATTGGATAATTGACCTAGAAATCAGCTGTATTGGGGAAAAAGTTAACTGTGGCCAATTGACAGTCAAACCTCATGAAATTTGACCCACATCAACATTATGAACTCATATGAACCATTTGATCAAGTTTGGATCACAATCCCACAAGAAATTTGATCAGACCACCAAAAGGGCAAAATGGTCATTTTTAGGGTTTTGACTGTACAAAGGCAATTTTTGACTGTTTGATCTAACCAATGGCAAACCAAGCTCACATGTGGACTCAAGGACTCAATGATATTGTCTTGACCCATTCAACAAGTCCAAAATATCTCAAATGCATAGGATTGACAGATGAATTTTTCAGTCAACTGATCAAAATTTGACTGTACATTGAAAAGTCAAACTTTGACTTTTTGGTCAAAATCAAGTGCCAAGAGTTATTTTTCATCAAGACATGTCAAATTATGAAACTTGTTCATCAAGAAACCCAAAAATGCAAATTAGGGTTTAAAATGGAAAAATTTCATAACTTAGAAATTTTCTAAGTTATGAAATTTTCTTATTTTTATCTAAACTTGTCCCATTTTTTCACCAAGATGAAATTGGATTCAAACAAAACATGAAACATGAAATTTGTAGTCCATCACAAAGACTACAACTTTGATTCACAAAGTTTTCTCAAAAGAAGCTTTTATCTCAAGTTATCATTTTTGGAACAAGGGTACCTAAAACTTTTAACTTAGAGAAAATTTGCCCTAATCTAGGCAGGATTTTGACCCATCTTCTTGGCCATTTTTCACACAGTTCCACTTGGAATTTCAAGTTGCATTGTGAAGATGGATTATATTACATGTTCCAAGCTTTCCAAATTGTCCAAGAACTCCTCAAACACCCTTGTGGTTAGAGAGAATCGAATGCTTTAAGATGGCAAAAACTCACTTTTGTCCATGGCCAATACATGTTCATAACGATTTGCAATTCTGATCTAGCTAGCTTGGTTCACCATTACAAGACTCAAAACCAATTTGCACTCCTTAATTTAATGCATATCCATTTAATTAAGGTATTGTCTTGGTCATTAGGGCATTATACACTAGTTTAAGCCTTAAAAGGAAAAAGCAACAATGCCATTTTTGCCTAAACTTCACTTTATGTCAAAACCAAATCCTTGAGGCATGGGGCCAGACCTTTGAGGCAAGATCAAGTCCACTAATTCCAGTAACCAAGAGCAAAAGGTGCAGCATGATTTAGGGCTTGTGTAGGCCTGCATTGGGAGCACACACACTCTTGCTTGAAAAAGAAGAAAAGTTACAAAATATATCCAGCTCACACATATGTTAAGAGAAGCTTAGACAAACATTGTAGACAAGTTCCATACCTCCCAACAAGCCTAAAACACGACTCTTTCATCACTAAAACCTCCTCATACTCAGAATCACTATTTTTCTGTAAAACAGGGCAAGTTCTGCATTTTGCAAGCCACAACCAAATTTCATCGTGCGTTTTATCCAAAGATAGTTCAAACACCTTCCAATCAACTCACCTAAACTATCTCAGGCCCCCATTGCAAGCTGTAACACCTCTAACACACTTTTCCATTTTCATTTCAAAGATCTGCAGGTTGAGTTCTACAACACGATTCAAGTTATTTCAAAGCAAGTCAAGCATTGGAGAAGCTTCCTTGGACCTCAGGAAAGCTCAAAAGAAGCTCAAACACCATTGAAGGTTGCTGCATTGTCCAGCTCGAAGTCAACTGAAACAGGTATTTCATGGACTTCTATCTCCCTATTTAGGAATGGTTAGGCTTAGGTTTGTGAAAGAAATATGTTGTACTCATAGCCCTGAAGCCATACATATGCTTAGTTTTCATTTACATTAATCGTGCTGAGAGAATTTCACTCATGAACTTTATGAAAAAACTAGGTTATAAATTAGGGCCAGAGAAATTCTCTTTGATCTTTGAGAGTTAATCCAAGTTTTTTATATGGTTGGATTCGTTGTTTAATTCTATACAATGTTCATGTTATGAGTTTTGTCAAAAAATCAAAGAATCAGGATTTAGTCATTGATGCACAGAAGCGCGTGTTTTGGGAACAAGAGGAAGAAGAAGAAGTCTGGATGGGCTGGGCCTGTTTATTTTTTACTTCTAACACCCATATTTTCTGTTTACACCCCCTGGCCAATTTATTTAAATATTTATCATTTTGACATTTTTATTTTCTATTCTGATTTTATTATTTTTTGTCTAAATATAAAAAAATGCCAAAAATAATTTTCTATATTTTCTCATATTTATTTGATATTTATTTTAGTTTACCATGTATACATATGTAAATAAACTATTTTCTTTTTTTAATAAAACTCAAAAATAATACAAAAAATATACTTATTTTCATTTATTATTTTTATTTATATTTGAAAACATTTTCTTGAAAATACCCATTTTTTGTAAATAATTAATTTTTATCTTTGTATATTTAATATGTTTAATCAAATAATATGTTTTATCTTTGTTTTATCTTTATATATATTTGTTTTATCAAATAATTAGGTCAAAAAATACCAAAATACCACATTGTCATTTTTATTGACATTTTACACTAAAAACATCTTTTTTACAATATACTTTTATTTTGTTAATATATAATTGTATAAAATTAATAAATAATACTATTTATTGAGAGTTAGGGTTTTTGCCCTAAATAGAAAAATAATTAAAATTGACTTTTTTTTTCTTTATTTTTTTTTTTACTTCACATATTAAAAACACTTTTTACATACATAAAAATCTTTTTGCATAATACATTTTATTTTACATTCATTTATTGTATTATATTCAACTATTGTACATTTAAATATTGTATCTTGTACATTCAATTTGGTTGTAATAGTAATCTAGGTTTTAATTTCTTGTCAAATACTCTCAATTCAAATTTATACCCCCCTCCCTATATCATGTTGTAATAGTGTAGCATTTAAATTCTCGCACATTTAAAAGCTTTCAATTATGTCATGCTTAGACCTAGGGTTTGTATGCAAATAAAATCAACAATTAGTTTGACCTAATCCAAGATAAATATGCATGAAAAAC
Organism: Vicia faba; assembly: GCA_948472305.1. Taxonomy (NCBI): domain Eukaryota; kingdom Viridiplantae; phylum Streptophyta; class Magnoliopsida; order Fabales; family Fabaceae; genus Vicia; species Vicia faba. The sequence continues at coordinate 1,002,258,948 of OX451736.1, read as the reverse complement.
AAACACAATGCACACTTGCACCCCTAGGGTTTCATCCACTTGTTGCCTTCAAAAATAGGCCATGGTTGCATGTCAAGTACTTTGGCAAAACAAAAACAAACAAAAAGATCATAGTCCCTCGATGACGCTATCTGAGTTGCCTAAACAAAATGATCAAGTCCCTCAAGAAAATTGCCAAAGATACTTGACATTATTGCTATCATGGTCTATACGATGACCCGCGCCTGTCCCGTTAACATCCTAACACAAGGTTGTTCACCAAATACAATGGTGAAGCAACATTGTTAAAAGGGTTAAAAACATAAGAAAGATCTTTGAGTAAAATAGGGTAGATAGCTCTTAGTTACTTGATCAAGCTTGCAAAAACATCCTTGCTACCTTTCAAAACACACTCCACAACACAATTTCAAAACCCTACTTTTAAACATTAAAAACCTTTCAAAATACAAAAAACACCTTTGTATACATTCAAACAAGAATCATTACAAAGGTTACCACAACGATGGCCTCTTTTCAAAAAATCTTTCAAAATGACACACAAAGCACCATTTCAAACAATTGAAAAGCACCATTTCAAACAATAGAAACGCAAAGCAAGTGATCTAAGAAAGTAACTAAGAGCCCATGGATAACTATGGATAAAAAGGATGCTAATACCTTACCTTTCTATAATCTACTCCCTGAACCCAAGAAAACATCTCAAAGGTCTTTCTTGTGCTTTTTAACCTTTCCTTAGGATAAAATAAAAAGTCGGTGGTGACTCTTGCTAAACCGAAACATTTGCTAACACAAACGCAAAATCCCAAGTCAGTTCTCCCATCGTACATCAGAACTGGAGACTCTGCTGGGGATTTCTTTTAAAGTGGAGTAACCTTAGGGCGTAGATCACCCTTTGCATGATAATTGTTTGCTTTGATTGCTTTACATTTTGGTTCTCTTGTTGGGCTTGAAATCCTCCACCCGGATTTGGGAAACATTCATAGATAGCAATACGTTGTGGAAACTGTGCGGGGTATACCGACACGGTTGAAGCAATAGCTATATTAGTGCGATATATTTGTGTGTACTGGTGGCCTTTGAGTCAATCAAAGAGAATACGGGGCCGCTGAGTGATGTCATGAAGCACTAATCAACTAGAACCTTACTTGACCATCTTGGCCTTTCATTAGGGGTAGTGAGATAACCGGCTTTGGTGAATTCCGAAGTTGGTAGATACTCAATACTACACTCAATGAGGGTTGTTTTATTGGAATATTTTGGTCGCTAGTTAAGTGGCTAAACCAAAACAATGAACATAGAAAACAATCCAATGATATTGAGCTCCTTAGAACCCGGTTACTATTTATAGGACAGGTTTTGAGCCAACTAAACTCAAGAGGGTACTTACCTATGAAACCTCATGCAAGCCTAAAACTAGGGTTTTGTGTGACTTGCTTGTACATGTGCTTGTGCATACATCATGAACATCATGAAGCATCATATACATCCACTAACCATTTCAAGGGTTTGGATCTTCATCTTTGTTCTTGTTTTGTAGGTCATGGAATCTCTTCGTAGAAAAACAATTCAAATCAACCTTGTGAGGATCCCTCATCAACTCAAGGAGCTTACTTCTAGGATTCCAGAGAATTCTCTCTTCAGTGAAAGGCATGGTAGACTCCTCAACTTGGTCAACACCAACATTGAAGAGGACATGGTGAAAGTTCTCTTCCAGTTCTTTGACCCCCTACACCAATGTTTCACATTCCCTGATTACCAGTTGGTACCTACTTTGGAGGAATTTTCTCAACTCCTGAGAATTCATGTTCTTAATCAATTACCCTACAACGGTACGGAAAAAGAACCAAAGCTTGAAGATGTTGCTCGAGCATTACACTTGCAACCATCTGACATCAAGGGGCATTAGGAAACCAGAAGTGGTGTTAAGGGTTTCTTGGCAAAGTTTTTGTTTGAGAAGGCACAAGAATGCTGGAATTCTCTTGATCTACAATCCTTTGAAGAGATTGTGGCACTCCTTATCTATGGGTTGGTCTTGTTCCCAAATCCTGATCAACTTATAGATGTGAATGCTGTCAAGGTTTTCATGTCCAAGAATCATGTACCTACATTACTCGGGGACATCCTACACTCATTTTACACACGAACAATGAGGAAAAGAGGTGTTCTCATGTGCTACACTCCTCTCCTAGCAAGGTGGTTTATTTCTCACCTTCCACAAGCAGTTTTGAAGAATGAGCAGGGTTTGAGGTGGTCACAACGATTGATGACCCTCACACATTCTGATGTACATTGGTGTTCTCGGTCCAGAGAAAATGTCATCATCATTGATCGTTATGGGGAATTCCCTAATGTCCCATTACTTGGCATTAGGGGAGGCATTACCTACAACCCCTGTCTAGTTTTGAGACAATTTGGATATGCTCGGAGGGATGGCCCTCATGACATGTTGATTCCTGACATAGTTTTTGACTTCGACAACGATGCGCAAGGACTTCGACAAAGGTTCATCAGAGCTTGGAGGATGCCTAACAAGGTGGATAGTAAGACACTGGGGCACAAGAATTCCATCCCCCTTGAGCCTTACCTCAAGTGGGTACGAACCCGCTCCCAGAATCTCATGATGCCATATCCTCACATTCTCCCCTTGATCAAAGAGCCTGTTTTGGAAGGAGATGTTCCATACACCATCCTACATCCTGACATGCCAACATCATGGGAGGAAATGCAAAAGAGTTGGATCCAACTCAAAGAAGAACGGGATACTTTTGAAGCCAGCTTCTATGCCAGTGAGAAGAAGGTTTTAGAGCTCACCCGCCGACTTCACGAGGAGGAAACTCTCAACACCTACATCGCACCAAAGAGGATGCGCAATGTCGTTTTACATTAAGAATTTTGTAATATTTCGCCCATGGGGCACTTATGTACTAACAATTTCTTCTTAATATGACGTGCGTTCCTTTTTTGCCTGCAACAAATTTGAATTTTTGAACCCTTGAATGCATTACATGAATAACATACCATTCATCATATGCATAAACAGGTCTTCAAGCTATGTTTCCTTATCTTTCTGCTGTTTATTTCAGCAAGATGGATTTGGAGCAAACAGTAAAGGATCTACAGGCACAAAATTCACAATTTCAGCAACTCCTCATGACCTTGGCAAAGGGTCAAGAGGATCTCAAACTTCTGCTAGAGAAGAATAAAGAGAAGAAAAAGAAGAAGAGACCGGGGGTAGCCACTTTTGGAAGAAGGTTTAAGGGCGATGCTAGAAGGACTCTTGAGTTCCCTTCAACGTATGACGAAGGGGATGGCAAGGGGAAAGGAGTTATTATACCTTCTAAGTCTGAAGTAGAAGAGGAGGAAGAGGAAGAAGACGAAGACTATTCTGAACAACAATACCCACCAGCGGACGACAAGTATAAGAACCTTGAAGACAAATTGGCAGCTATGGAGTTGCAGAGGGTTCCCGGATTGGATTTTGAGGAATTAGGGTTGGTAGCTGGGATTGTTATCCCTCCCAAGTTCAAGGTGCCAACATTTGCCAAGTACGATGGTCTGTCTTGCCCTAAGATGCACCTGAGGTCGTATGTTAGAAAGATCCAACCTCATTCGTCTGATAAAGACCTCAGGGTACACTTTTTCCAAGACAGCTTGTCTGGCACTCAGTTAGATTGGTTTTATCAGCTCGAGAGATCAGAGGTTCATAATTGGGAAGACTTGGCAGCTGCTTTTTATCGTCAGTATCAGTACAATGCTGATTTAGCGCCCACTCGGACTCAGTTACAAAGTATGGGGATGGCTTCAAATGAAGGGTTTAAGGAGTACGCCCAGAAATGGCGTGATCTGGCTAGAAGGGTGCAGCCACCGCTATCAGATAGGGAGTTAGTCGACATGTTTCTGGGGACCCTGTCTGGCCCTTTCTTCAACCATCTAATCAGGAGCTCTTCTGCGTGATTTACTGAACTGATTTTGACCGGCGAAAGGGTGGAGTCCGGTATTAAAAGTGGAAAGGTTCAAAAGGATGCTTCCGCATCCACAGCTGTTAAAAAACCTTTCCCAGCCAAGAAGGAAGCATCTGCTGTGTACTCCCAAAAGGGATTGGGAAGAACTGAGCACCGGTCGACTGTAGGGGCCGTGATGATTCAAAATTCGTCAAATGATCAACCTCGTAACAATCAGTCGAGACCTAATCAAGAACGGGTAGAACGGCCACAACGGCAGTTCACCCGCATCAACATGACGCCCTCTCAGGTCCTTCCCCATTTGTTGAAGCTGAATCTGACCAGTTTAAAAGAGGCGCCAAAAAACCCTAACACCTCCTCTCCATACTATCACTCCAACGCCAAATGCGCTTACCATTCCGACAGTGCTGGGCATGATACCAATAATTGTTGGGCACTTAAGAACAAAATTCAGGACTTAATTGACGCCAAAGAGGTTGAATTTAATGCTTCTGAGAAGCCCAATGTTATATCTGCTCCGATGCCCAAGCACAGCCATAATGTGCATGCCATTTTGGAAAACCTCCATGTTATTGATGTTGCCAATCTGTTGACTCCTTTGCTTGTGATTAAAGAAAATTTGTTGAGATCCGGGATCTTTCCTGGTTGTGGTAAAGACTGTCATTTTTGTTTGAAAATTCAAGGTGATTGTCCAATGTTGAAGTCGGGTGTCCAATGCCTGATGGATACTCAAGAGATACTTTTCCAGAAAACCCCTGTTAACACTTTCAATCTGATTACTCCTGATACTTGTGATACTTCAACCAACGATATTTCTATCATAACCATTTCCGACAATCCTCCCAAGGCTTGTAAAAGGCCTGTCAGGATTACACCCAACTCTGAATGTGTACCTTTAAAGATCACCATGCCGGGACCTGTCCCGTACCAATCAAGCAAAATGATACCGTGGAACTATGGGGGAGAAAACATTATACCATGACATCAAACAAATCGAAACAGACCAAGAGATTTCTGAAGAAGACCCTGATATAGGGAACATCGCAGGTACAAGCAAGATAACCCGCAGTGGCCGGATCTTTTCTCCAGAGATTGCTCCCCCTCGAGCAGTTTTCGGACCCTTAAAAGCTTCTGCACCTGTTGGACCCTCTGTGCAAGGCCCAGTGATTGAAGAAGTGGATACTCCTGAAGTAAGACCATCTGCTGAAACCACCGACAAGGGTAAGGGGATACTGGAAGTGCCTGTCAGGACGAAGGCCCACGCTGTGGTTATCCCCGAAACCACTCAGAAAGAAATGGATGAAATCTTGAAAATAATCAGAAAAAGTGATTACGACGTTGTGGAGCAGTTAGGGCAGACCCCTTCTAAAATTTCAATGTTGGCTCTTCTGCTCTGTTCAGAGGCCCACGCTAAGGCCCTAATCAAATTCTTGAAAGCGGCACATGTACCCCAAGAGACTTAGGCTAACCAGTTTCAGGATTGTGTGGCCAGTCTTACTCCTGACAATGGCCTGGGCTTTTCCGATGCTGACTTAACTCCCAAAGGAAGGAAGCACAATGATGCGTTACATGTTTCAGTTGAATGTCGGGGAACTACTCTCGCCCATGTCTTGGTTGATACTGGTTCTTCCATGAATGTGCTGCCAAAGAAAGCCTTAGACCGTTTGGATTGCGAAGGTTTAACCCTCAAACCTAGTAACATCGTCGTTAGGGCTTTCGATGGTTCCAAAAGAATGGTTCGTGGAGAGGTTTATATTCCTATCAAGGTAGGCACCAAAGTGTTCAACTCCACCTTCTACGTAATGGACATCCGTCCGTCATACTCGTGTTTGCTAGGAAGACCATGGATCCATTTTGCTGGGGCAGTTACCTCCTCTTTACATCAGATGCTGAAATATCTTGTCAAGGGTAAAATTATAACTGTGCACGGCGAGGAAGAGTACATGATCAGTCATCTCAATTCCTTTCGATATGTGGAGTTGGATGGCGAGTTCATCGAAATGCCTTTCCAACATTTTGAGGAAGTTTCTCCCGAGGTAGAAGTTGCGAAGATAATGGTTGAGGTACCTATCGTTCCCAAGCATGCATCTAGGATGGCATCTCTCAAGGACGCGGAGACTGTGATTAAAGAAGGGAAGAATACAGTATGGGGACAATTGCCTGACTTTCCTCATAAGACGGACAAGTTTGGTTTAGGGTTTACTGCTGCAGGATAGAGGGCTATGCGTCGCTCCAAGGCTGGAGGGCCACCCGTCAAGATCTCACACCATGGAATCAATGTTGTAGAAGATGAAGATGAAGAGAGCCGCTTTGAAGATTGGATCTTTCCAACCGTCGAAGGGGGTTTGAGCAATTGGGAAGCAAAGGATTTCGTTCCTCTCACCTTTATCAACCAGTAATTTTATCTTTGAACAATTTCCCATTTTTATGGTCTGTAATAACTAAAACAATTCGCACACTATTTTCACCTCATGCCTTGCCCGGGGCATGTAGGTCATTTTTAAGGGTTTGATTTTCTTCATAATCATATGCCATGTTTTAATGAATCATTAGACGTTTTTCATCTATAAACTTTGTGTTCATTTTCTTTCCTTTTGCATTTTTGTTTGTTTAAGGATGGCTATCCCTTACACACACCCACACTCACAAATGCAGGTACCCATCCATTCCGGATTCCATGGGTGACTATTTTGTTTTAGCCTTCGATAACTCTGAAGATTTGGTCAATCATGCTGAGTACGAAGTTGACGAAGATTGTGAAGTGCCGGGAGAGTTAGCCAGACTTCTACAACAAGAAGAGAGGGCCATTCTGCCTCATGAAGAGTTGCTAGAAACCATCAACTTAGGGACAGAGGAAGACAGGAATGAAGTAAAAGTGGGTGCCAACCTAGAACCGAGTGTCAAGGAGCGCTTAGTGCAGTTGTTGAACGAGTATGTTGAAATCTTCGCCTGGTCTTATGAAGACTTGCCGGGGTTAGACACAGATATTGTGGTTCACCGTCTTCCTACAAGAGAAGATTGTCCACCGATCAAGCAAAAGGTCTGACGAATGAGGCCTGACATGTCTGAAAAGATTAAGGTTGAAGTAATGAAGCATTTCAACGCTGGCTTTCTGGCTGTTACTACCTACCCACAATGGGTTGCTAATATTGTGCCCGTGCCTAAAAAGGACGGCAAAGTCAGAATGTGCGTGGACTATCGGGATTTGAATAGGGCTAGCCCTAAAGACGATTTTCCGCTGCCACATATCGACATCTTGGTTGACAACACAGCTCAGCACAAGGTATTTTCCTTCATGGATGGATTCTCGGGATATAACAAGATCAAAATGGCCCCCGAGGACATGGAGAAAACTACCTTTGTCACGCAATGGGGTACCTTCTACTACAAAGTGATGTCGTTCGGACTAAAGAACGCAGGGGCAACCTATCAACGTGCCATGGTAGCTTTGTTTCATGATATGATACATCATGAGATAGAAGTTTACATAGACGACATGATAGCTCGAGCATAGACAAAAGAAGAACACCTTGAACATTTGCAAAAGCTGTTTGCCAGGTTGAAGGAGTATAAGCTCAGACTGAACACGAGCAAGTGCACTTTTGGAGTTAGGTCTGGTAAACTTTTGGGGTTTATTGTCAGCAACAAAGGCATTGAGGTTGATCCAGCTAAAGTAAAGGCTATACAAGAAATGTCCGCTCCCCCGTACTGAAAAGGAGGTTAGAGGATTCTTGGGACGCTTGAACTATATTGCAAGGTTCATCTCTCACCTGACATCTACCTGTGAGCCAATTTTCAAACTCTTGAAGAAAGATCAGGTAGTTGAATGGAACAACGATTGTCAAGTTGCTTTTGATAAGATCAAGGAGTATTTGCTAGAACCTCCTATTCTGATGCCACCCATCGAAGGAAGGCCGTTAATCATGTATCTGACTGTTTTGGATAACTCAATGTGGTGTGTGCTGGGCCAACATGACGAGTCTGGTCGAAAAGAGCATACCATTTATTACCTTAGCAAAAAGTTTACCGACTGTGAGACTCGCTACTCACTGCTCGAGAAAACTTGTTGCACTTTGGTATGGGCTGCTCGCCGGCTAAGGCAGTATATGTTGACTCATACCACTTTGCTGATTTCTAAGATGGATCCGATCAAGTATATCTTCGAGAAACCTGCTTTATCTGGAAGAATCGCTAGATGGCAGATGATCCTGACCGAGTATGATATCCAGTATACTACCCAAAAAGCTATAAAAGGGAGTGTACTAGCTGACCATCTAGCTCATCAAGCCGTCGAAGATTATCAATCTATGAGATTTGACTTCCCTGACGAGGACATCATGACATTGGACAACATTGAAGGTAACGGACCGTATGACGGACCTGAACAAGGATCCCGATGGACCCTGTACTTTGATGGTGCTTCAAATGCACTTGGCAACGGTATCGGTGTGATACTAATTTCTCCGGAAGGTTGTCATACACCCTTCACTGCCCGACTATGTTTCAGCTGTACCAACAACATGGCCGAATACGAAGCTTGCATATTTGGTCTCAAGGCTGCTATAGACTTGGGAATCAAATCTTTGGTCGTGTTCGGGGACTCAGCTTTGGTTATCAGTCAAGTCAAAGGAGAGTGGGACACCAAACATCCTAATATTATCCCATACAAAGAACATGTCTTGACTTTGTTGCCTCATTTCGAGCAGATTACTTTCGAGCATTTCCCGCGAGAAGAGAATCAACTAGTAGATGCTCTGGCTACAATGTCTTCCATGTTTAAACTCAACTGGGATAACGAGGCTCCCCAAATCACCATCGAGCGAATGGACGAACCTGCGCACTGTCATGAGATTAATACCGAAGAAGTAGTGGAACAACCCTGGTTTCATAAAATCAAAAGGTACCTCCAGACTAGAGAATATCCCGAAGGAGCTTCCGTCAATGACAAAAAGTTCTTAAGGAGATTTTCTGCCAAGTTCTTTCTGAGCAATGGTATCCTTTATAAGCGCAGCCATGATTGTGTTCTACTTCGTTGTGTGGACAAGGTTGAAGCAGAATTGATCATGACTGAAATACACAGTGGTACATTTGACACCCACTTGAGCGGACATACGATGGCTAAGAAGATTCTAAGGGCAGGCTACTACTGGTCTACCATGGAAGCTGATTGTCACCAACATTCCCGTACTTGCCACAAATTCCAAGTCTACACCAACAAGGTACATATTCCTACTGTTCCCCTCAACGTTCTGACAGCTCCTTGGCCATTCGCAATGTGGGGCATTGACATGATTGGAGAGATCAAGCCCACGACATCCAATGGACATCGCTTCATCTTGGTCGCTATTGATTATTTTACCAAGTGGGTTGAAGCATCTTCCTTTGCCTCTGTTACAAAGAATGTGGTTGCCCGCTTCATCAAGCAGAACCTCATATGCCGGTATGGTGTCCCCGACAGGATCATCACAGACAACGGTACAAATCTGAACAATACTATGATCACCGCTCTATGCGAACAGTTCAAGATTTATCATCACAATTCATCTCCCTATCGGCCGAAGATGAACGGTGCTGTTGAAGCTGCGAACAAAAATATCAAAAAGATCATTCAAAAGATGACAGTCACCTACAAAGACTGGCTGAGATGTTACCGTTTGCTCTGCATAGATATCATACTATGGCACGTACTTCAATAGGGGCAACCCCATTTTCCTTGGTGTATGGCATGGAAGCTGTGTTACCCATGGAAGTTTAGATTCCTTCCTTAAGGATCATGAAAGACGCTGGTTTGAGTGAAGACGATTGGATTCAGACCCGGCTTGATCAACTCAATTTGATCGACGAGAAGCGACTTACTGCTGTTTATCGTGGTCAGGCATATCAAAAACGCATGATCAAGGCTTTCAACAAGAAAGTCAGGCGTCAAGTATATCAAGTCAGAGATCTTGTAATCAAGCGGATCATCTTACCGCAAAGTGACCCCAGGGGCAAGTGGACTCCTACTTATGAAGGACCATTTGTAATCAAAAGCATCTTTTCTGGTGGGGCAATGATTCTGACCACCATGGATGGCGACGACCTGCCACACCCTGCGAACGTAGACATAGTCAAAAGATACTACGCATAGAATGACCCGACAAGTTGAAAACCCGAAAGGGCGACTTGGGAAAAAATGGGTATCCCGGTGAATCAAAAACCCGAAAGGGCGGTTCAGGCTAAAATTAGGGATAAAACAAAAAAAAATCTGTACACCCGGTAAGTTGAAAACCCGAAAGGGTGACTTGGGAAAAAAAGGGTTTCCCGGTGGATCGAAAACCCGAAAGGGCGGTTCAGGAAAAAGTTAGGGAATTTAAAGCGTATGACTATGTCTCGTCGGATCACTTTAAGAACAATCTCTTCACCAAACAAGCTCCGAGCTTCTGATCAATCTAGCCATCAGCGAATGAAGCAGCAAATGGACAAGATATTCAGAGTTGTGAAGGCTATAGCAGAATGGGAATCCCATGGAATTGTTACACATAGCCATCTTTCTTTTGTATAAATTTTTTTAGTTTTTACGACAACATTCTATTACTAGGATGTCTGTCTCCTTTGTACAAAAATATTCACAAAAAGTTAATACAAATATACTTCAAAGTGCAGAAATTTGCTTACCTTTCTTTTCTTGTTACACTTATGTTTTATTTGAAAACGTCCAATGTTTTGTTAAATAGGCATATGCATTTGAATATGATCACTGCTTACAAATAAAACGAAATTGAAAAAAATAATTACTGATAGGTTGAAGGTGTAGGAAGATATCTTTATGCCATTTCAGAAGAAATCCCCTACGATACATCATTCAGATCCTCAACAAAGCTGAAATTTGGAGTATATTTCCCTAGAGGAGTTAAGCTTCAAGATCCTCAGCGGAGCAAGTTCATTCTAAAACTTGATTCCCCATCTGAGTTAGGTTTCATAATTCCCATCAGAGTTAAGCCTCAAGACCCCCAATGGAGCCCGAAAACCCTGAAAAAAATCCTATCCCTAGTGGAGCCAGAATAGTCTAAACATTCTCCTCACAGAGTTATTTCCCAGCAAATTGAAGATTCTCAGTCTCATTTCTCCAGCAGAAATCTCCCAGGTTTTAACTCCCCAGTAGAGATTTTCAGAGTTTTCCTTATGATCCAAGCAGTCAGCAAGGATTTCTCATCTTCAAAGATTTTTGAATCCTCAGCATTGGTCGAGGATTTATTTTCCCCGGTAGCAGTCAAAGAATTCATTATCTCCAGCTATCCGGAATTTATCTTCCTCAACAAGACAGTTACTCAGCTTACATGCATAACCATTACATTCATATATCATAAACATTGATGAAATACAGTTCATTGCATCATGCATATCATGCAACATAACTTTGTGTTTTAGCTAACATTTAACCCTTTTCAGGACAAGATTAAAAGGCTATCGTTAACAATTATTCAGATACAATATGTATACACCCCAGACACGACGGTCATTCTATTACTCATTCAAAATTTCAAGTCAAATATAGTACAGATACACCCCAGACACGGCGGTCATTCTACTACTCATTCAGACTTTGGCAGTCCGATACAGACTAGATACGCTCCAGACACGGCAACCATTCTATCTCTCATTCAGATTCAACTATCAACCACAGGTTCAGATATGCTCCAGACTCGGATGCCATTCAGACCCTTACACCAGCAGTTTGATTCCCTTAGTGCAGTCGCCACGGAAGTCATTCTGTCACTTATTCAGATCCCAGTTACAGTACAGATACACTCCAGACACGGAAGTCATTCTACTACTCATACAGATCTCAACTTCAGATACAGCCCAGATACGCTCTAGACACGGTTGCCATTTTGTCACTCATTCAGAGTTTATCCCTAGCACACAGTTGCTCCATACACAGATGTTTCTCTGTTACCCGAATACAATACAGATACACTCCAGACATGACAGTCATTCTGATATTCATTCAACATTCAAACACAGTTACAACTCAGATACGCCTCAGACGCGGACACCATTCTTTTGCTCATACAAACTCAGTCTCCAGATACAGTTCAAGTGCATTCTAGACACGGATACCCTTTTGATACTCATTCTTTTGACCTACAGCATTACAATTCAACAAAGATTCTTGGATGGCATCTTTAAGCCCATTTCCAGCAAGATTCTACCATCTCCAAATGGCATCTTTAAGCCCATCCCCGCATCTATGTTTTGACGAGTGCAAATTTACGGGCACTCTAGTGTCCAATCCTCTTTTACCTTCGAGTCACGAAAGGAAAACTTGCCAATCTAACTCTTCAGGTTCAAGAAGATTGAACAGGGGCAACTGTTGTACCCCAAAATTTTCCCTCTCATTTCATCAATATTTTCTCATCACAAGACTCTTGGAACTCAAGATCAAACTAGGGTGTGCTCTGCTCAAGACACCTCCTTGCACTGTTGACCTAAATTAGGGTTTAAGTTTGCACAAGGATGTTTTGACCTACAATGCCCAAAGTGACTTTCATACTTCATGTTGGACTCACAAGTTTGCCCATACCAAGTTTCAAGCCTTGATTCAAATTTTTGCCCAATCAATTGGACAGTTGACCTAGAAATCAACTGTATTGGGGAAAAAGTCAACTATGGCCAATTGACAGTCAAACCTCATGAAATTTGACCCACATAAACATTATGAACTCATATGAGCCATTTGATCAAGTTTGGATCACAATCCCACAAGAAATTTGATCAGACCACCAAAAGGGCAAAATGGTCATTTTTAGGGTTTTGACTGTACAAAGGCAATTTTTGACTGTTTGATCTAACCAATGGCAAACCAAGATCACATATGGACTCAAGGACTCAATGAAATTGTCTTGACCCATTCAACAAGTCCAAAAGATCTCAAATGCATAGGATTGTTAGATGAATTTTTCAGTCAACTGATCAAAATTGGACTATACACTGAAAAGTCAAACTTTGACTTTTTGGTCAAAATCAAGTGCCAAGAGTTATTTTTCATCAAGACATGTCAAATTATGAAACTTGTTCATCAAGAAACCCAAAAATGCAAATTAGGATTTAAAATGGAAAAATTTCATAACTTAGAAATTTTCTAAGTTATGAAATTTTCTTATTTGTTTCTAACTTTGTCCCATTTTTTCACCAAGATGAAATTGGATTCAAACAAAACTTGAAACATGAAAGTTGTAGTCCATCACAAATTTCTACAACTTTTATTCACAAAGTTTTCTCAAAAGAAGCTTGTATCGCAAGTTATAATTTTTGGAACAAGGGTACCTAAAACTTTTAACTTAGAGAAAATTTGCCCTAATCTAGGCAGGATTTTGACCCATCTTCTTGGCCACTTTTCACATAGTTCCACTTGGAATTTCAAGTTTCATTGCAAATATGGATTATATTACATGTTCCAAGCTTTCCAAATTGTCCAAGAACTCCTCAAACACCCTTGTGGTTAGAGAGAATCGAATGCTTGAAGATGGCAAAAACTCACTTTTGTCCATGGCCAATACATGTTCATAACAATTTGCAATTCTGATCTAGCTAGCTTGGTTCACCATTACAGGCCTCAAAACCAATTTGCACTCATTAATTTAATGCATATCCATTTAATTAAGGTATTGTCTTGGTCATTATGGCATTATACACTAGTTTAAGCCTTAAAAGGAAAAATCAACAATGCCATTTTTGCCTAAACTTCACTTTATGTCAAAACCAAATCCTTGAGGCATGGGGCCAAATCTTTGAGGCAAGATCAAGTCCACTAATTCCAGTAACCAAGAGCAAAAGGTGCAGCATGATTTAGGGCTTGTGCAGGCCTACATTGGGAGCACACACACTCTTGCTTGAAAAAGAAGAAAAGTTGCAAAACATATCCAGCTCACACATCTGTTATGAGAAGCTTAGACAAACATTGTAGACAAGTTCCATACCTCCCAACAAGCCTAAAACACGACTCTTTCATCATTAAAACCTCCTCATACTCAGAATCACTGTTTTTCTACAAAACAGGGAAAGTTCTGCATTTTGCAAGCCACAACCAAATTCCATCATGCGTTTTGTCCAAAGATAGTTCAAACACCTTCCAATCAACTCACCTAAACTATCCCAGGCCCCCATTGCAAGCTGTAACACCTCTAACACACTTTGCCATTTTCATTTCAAAGCTCTGCAGGTTGAGTTCTACAGCACGATTCAAGTTGTTTCAAAGCAAGCCAAGCATTGGAGAAGCTTCCTTGGACCTCAGGCAAGCTCAAAAGAAGCTCAAACATCATTAAAGGTTGCTGCATTTTCCAGCTCGAAGTCAACTGAAACAGGTGTTTCATGGACTTCTATCTCCCTATTTAGGAATGGTTAGGCTTGGGTTTGTGAAAGAAATATGTTGTACTCGTAGCCCTGAAGCCATACATATGCTTAGTTTTCATTTACATTAATCGTGCTGAGAGAATTTCACTCATGAACTTTCTGAAAAAACTAGGTTAGAAATTAGGGCCAGAGAAATTCTCTCTGATCTTTGAGAGTTAATCCAAGTTTTTTATATGGTTGGATTCGTTGTTTAATTCTCTACAATGTTCATGTTATGAGTTTTGTCAAAAAATCAAAGAATCAGGAATTAGCCATTGATGCACAAAAGCGCGTGTTTTGTGAACAAGAGGAAGAAGAAGAAGTCTGGATGGGCTGGGCCTGTTTTGTTTTTACTTCTAACACCCCTATTTTCTGTTTACACCCCCCTGGCCCATTTATTTAAATATTTATCATTTTGACATTTTTATTTTTTATTCTGATTTTATTATTTTTTGTCTAAATATAAAAAAATGCCAAAAATAATTTTCTATATTTTCTCATATTTATTTGATATTTATTTTATTTTACCAAGTATACATATGTAAATAAACTATTTTCTTTTTTTAATAAAACTCAAAAATAATACAAAAAATATACTTATTTTCATTTATTATTTTTATTTATATTTGAAAACATTTTCTTGAAAATACCCATTTTTTGTAAATAATTAATTTTTATCTTTGTATATTTAATATGTTGTTTTATCAAATAATTAGGTCAAAAAATCCCAAAATACCACATTGTCATTTTTATTGACATTTTACACTAAAAACATCTTTTTTACAATATACTTTTATTTTGTTAATATATAATTGTATAAAATTAATAAATAATACTATTTATTGAGAATTAGGGTTTTTGCCCTAAATAGAAAAATAATAAAAATTGACTTTTTTTTATTTATTTATTTTTTTACTTCACATATTAAAAACACTTTTTACATACATAAAAATCTTTTTGCATAATACATTTTATTTTACATTCATTTATTGTATTATATTCAACTATTGTATATTTAAATATTGTATCTTGTACATTCAATTTGGTTGTAATAGTAATCTAGGTTTTAATTTCTTGTCAAATACTCCCAATTCAAATTTGTACCCCCTCCCTATATCATGTTGTAATAGTGTAGCATTTAAATTCTCGCACATTTAAAAGGTTTCAATTATGTCATGCTTAGACCTAAGGTTTGTATGCAAATAAAATCAACAATTAGTTTGACCTAATCCAAGATAAATATGCATGAAAAACAAACACAATGCACACTTGCACCCCTAGGGTTTCATCCACTTGTTGCCTTCAAAAATGGGCCATGGTTGCATGTCAAGTACTTTGACAAAACAAAAACAAACAAAAAGATCATAGTCCCTCGATGACGCTATCTGAGTTGCCTAAACAAAATGATCAAGTCCCTCAAGAAAATTGCCAAAGATACTTGACATTATTGCTATCATGGTCTATACGATGACCCGCGCCTGTCCCGTTAACATCCTAACACAAGGTTGTTCACCAAATACAATGGTGAAGCAACACTGTTAAAAGGGTTAAAAACATAAGAAAGATCTTTGAGTAAAATAGGGTAGATAGCTCTTAGTTACTTGATCAAGCTTGCAAAAACATCCTTGCTACCTTTCAAAACATACTCCACAACACAATTTCAAAACCCTACTTTCAAACATTGAAAACCTTTCAAAAGACAAAAAAAACCTTTGTATACCTTCAAACAAGAATCATTACAAAGGTTGCCACAACAATGGCCTCTTTTCAAAACATCTTTCAAAATCACACACAAAGCACCATTTCAAACAATTGAAAAGCACCATTTCAAACAATAGAAACGCAAAGCAAGTGATCTAAGCAAGTAACTAAGAGCCCATGGATAACCATGGATAGAAAGGGTGCTAATACCTTCCATTTCTATAATCTACTCCCCGAACCTAAGAAAACATCTCAAAGGTCTTTCCTGTGCTTTTTGACCTTTCCTTAGGATAAAATAAAAAGTCGGTGGCAACTCTTGCTAAACCGAAACATTTGCTAACACAAATGCAAAATCCCAAGTCAGTTTTCCCACCGTATCACACTTTGCATGCTGGTCCGGTTCACAAAAAAAAACTACTAGGCCTATTCAAGGATCTGGTCCAAACCTTTTTGTTTCTCTTTAAAAAAACAAAATGATGTGAAACAATGTCGTTTAGGAACAATTAGGGTAAAAATAAATGTGACTATTTCTTCTATACACGTCGCTCTCTTCTTCATCTTCCTTGCGCGACGACAACCACTCCCATCCTTCCGATCACCTCTCCTCTTCTTCATCCCGTTTCTTTCATCTTCGATTCGCTTCAGATTCATCACAATTCTAGTTCTATACCAAGGAGAAAACCTCCCACGATGACATGTCCAGTAAAAGTATTTTACGATTCTAAAAAAAATTGAAGCTAAGTGAAGGAGATGAAACTTTGAGCTAACAAAATCCAGTCATGATTCAGACATTTAAGCAATTCCTTATGCAAAAACGATGCGAAAAAGATAGAAGTTGAAGCCTACCTATCGGATTTCGTCCAATGCGTTTCAATGGCGGCGAATAGAAGGAAGACCAGAAATCCAGAGGTGAGGTAATACGATCATTTCTCTTTTATATTTCTTAAGATTATTCTTCCTCTGCATTCTCTAAGTTTTTGCGTTTCTGAATTTGTTCAACTTCTATGAAATATAAATGTTGCTGCGAATTTGACGAAGGTGCTATGATATGAAGAAGAAGAAGAAGACGATTGGCACGATGAAGATGAAGAGGATGCAATGGTTGTATATTGATATTGAAGAGATAAATATTTAATAAAATTGATGAGGAAGCTTGAAGATTCGGTTACAGTGGGTTGAGGATTGAAGAATTTTTAGAAAACAGTTATGGAGAGAGGATTGAAAGGTTTTGGTTATGGAAAAAGAGTGTAGAGAGATGAAGATGAAGATTATTATTGGAGCGTGATCATGATTGAAGCTTTGTATAAGGATGAAGATGAAGTAGAGAGAAGAGAAAGCTTAGAGAGTTTTTTCTGGTGAGTTTCCTATTTTTCTGTTATTCCTTTTCTATCAATCGTGCTTCCCCTTCCCTTTCATATTCTTTTTTTGTTATATGCTTCTGTTAGAAGTTTGTTTGGGTAGTTAGAGGATTTAGTTAGTCACAAGGTTGTTTAGAATTTGGTTAGAAAATAGTTAGAAGGATAGAAAGTTGTTTTGGATCTGTTTAAAACTGATAAAAGTTAGTTCTGGTAGTTAGGAGATTAGGGTGAGTTATTTGATAGTTAGAGGGTTTAGTTGGAATGTGAGAGGTAATTCCATGCCCATTTGATTGATTGATGATGCATGATGTTGTTAAATGACCTAATAGAAGTTATGTATATGATAAAAATGAGAGATGCGTAAGCCAGATAAAAGTGAGAGGGTAGGACAAATTTGGGGTATTACACCAGGGCAACAAAATACCTTGGAAACCCCTTCCAATTTTAACAAACTTTCTTGCACAAATACTTTTGTCATGTAAATAGAAGTTTCTAAGGATGAGAATAAGAAAACATAGCACCAAAAATCACTTCCAAATGTTAAGAATTGAGAGAGTTATGCACTTGTGATCAAGAAATCAAGAACTTATCCAATTAGGTCAAACTTCTTCAATCAATCCTTGCACCTTTTGAATTTATTTGACAAACTAAGGCATGATAAATCATAGTAGACCTTGTCATGATATTTCTTAAAAGCATCTTTAATAATGAAGCTTGAATCTCAACGAAGCTTTGTTGAAGAAGGAATAGAAATAAACTCATGAACCTATGAATCAACCTGATAAAATGTGTTGAGCCCTCACCTATAGCATCATCATTTAGAGCAAACATTCATAGTATTTGTTAATTAAAGGTTAATAAATACAAAACATATATCATCACAATATATAAATCAAGGTGCTTGGTGATTCCTCATGAGCAAACCTAGATGTAGGGTGAAGAACCAAACCCTAGTGTGATCTTGTTGTGATTGATTTGATATGAGAAGATATATGAATCTTAGGGGCAAAAATTGCGATACAACAGATGCCCTTATTTAAGTGTCTTCTATCCGGAGATACGAAGGTTAAAATCTTTGTGTCGACGCGATTCAAGATACTTAAATATAAAATAAACCCTATTTTTTCCCCCAAGATGCCATGCAATGCATATGATTGTGCATGCAAATAAACAGAGCCAAAGGTGACACGGGGCACCACTGAGGAAAAAGAAAACAAAAGATCAAATGAAAATTAGACCAGGATAATAAACCAATGGTAAACATAAGACTCTACTCTATTGAGGTAAATCCCGAGGAGGAGACAAACTAACATCAACTCAAACTTTGAGGAGAGAAATTAAAGGGATAAGAGTGATCGACAGATAACCGTAAACTATCCGCTCACTAAGAAGATAGAAAAAAGGTAATGTCGGCCCACAGGGGGAAGAAGTGGTAGGATAATACCCGCAAACATCGATATTAGAGTATGTCACAAATGACCAGCACCAGTACTTATAACTGGAAACAAACAAACTCTTCAGAAAAAACGAATCTCAACGAGGAACTGTCTCCCACAATGACGAGACTTCCATTAATCGGAGTAACAAAATATCAACAACGAACTATCTCCCATAATGACGAGACTACTATTAATTGGAGTAACAAATCTCAACAATGAACTATCTCCTATAATAACGAGACTACCACTCATTGGAGTAACAAATCTCAACAATAAACTATCTCCCATAATGACGAGACTACCCTCTATTGGAGTAACAAATCTCAACAACGAACTATCTCCCATAATGACGAGACTATCATCCATTGGAGTAACAAATCTCAATAAACAAATTATCTCCCATAATGACGAGACTACCCTCCATTGGAGTAATAAAATCTTAACAACGAACTATCTCCCATAATGACGATACTACCATTCATTGGAGTAACAAATCTTGAATCTTCTCTGGAACTAACAGACTTAATAGGGAAGTACAAATTGCTCAAATAAAGAGACTTGCCACTTGCTGTTATGAGAAAGAGTTGTAATAATGACTTCCTAGGGAAATTCCAATATATTCTTACTGAGGAGATAAATCTTCACGTGAAAAATAAATGCACATTCTCAAACCAGGGCTCAAAGCTTGCCGAAATCAAAATAATAATGGTGTCGAGAACCACAGACCCAAACCAGAAATAAACCAGAATAAAATAGTCAACCAAGATAGCACCTGATGAGAAATAAACTCAAGAGGGGACCATGTTACATCCAGATGATGAGTTGAATAGGAAGAATAAAACAAAATTATTCCATGAGGGGTAACTCAGTGGGGAAATTGAAATAATATACACTTTCTGCTTAAGATCGACAATCTATTGGAGAGAGGGTAACATAGCTCTACAAATAGGGTAATATGCCAACAAAAACAATAATAAATGAAAATGAGCAATGAATTTTAATTCAGCTATGCATGATGTATGTATGAATGTTATCATGTATATGTCGATAAAACAAACATGCAACACTAGGAATAACCAAACAAAGCCAACTTGGGTAAAGTCAACACTCGACTAAATCACGTTCAGGATGAAAATTTCATAAGAGAGTAAGCACCAAGTGAGGAAATAAAGTCCTACTTTACGGATTAACTCCACTGGGAAGAAACATAATCCAAAAATAATCAAATTAAAACAGTACAGATACAGGGATTTAACATCCTTCTCCAGGATTCACTGGGGAATGTCACACAGACTTCAACGGGGAAAAGAATGTTTCAATGTTTATATTTCCACTGGGGATTACAATATTGACTTCATTAGGGCAGATGAAAACCACGTTGTTAAGATATCAATTGGGGATCCCGTGTTGACTTCATTGGGGAGGACCATACCACATGGTCAAGGGGATCCCAAAATACATTCTTCAATACCAAGAGTGATAATTACACAAACTTCCCTGGGGAGAGATTATGAAACCACATGGGGATAATAACTTTCAGAGAGAAACATTATATTAGCTTTACTTGGAGACTTAAGAAGTCAAACAATACAACAAGGAATCAAAATTATGGGGATTTTAAATCAAACCCAGCACTTGGCGGGAGAAAACCCAAAAAATTGACAACTGTTTCAACACTTCTTAGGAAAGATATTGCCCTTGTCTAGTTTCCTGGGAACAACCAAAAATAATAATGCCATCATTGGAAAGGTCGATGTCTTGCAAATGATTCTATCTCAGCACATAAAGGGAGAAAAACATCCGTCAAATGACTGAAGACCTCGCTGGGGAATCTGGGATGGAGGTTTCAAACTATGCAAACCTGAAACCAAAATCATCAACTTGGAGGAAAAAATGAACCAAGACCTGACTGGGGGGAAATGGGATCACAAATCCAACATTGTTCCATACATCCATTAGTATCATCTCCAACAATTTTGAGAAACAACAAGAAGATCATACGCATATCGGTAAAAGAAACCTGAAAGAACTTTCCTGGGGAATACATACCTCCAAAATTTCAGAGTTCATCCATCCTTGGGATCACCATTTTTTTGTTTTTCTTGAGTCACAAAATCTAAAGTAGAAAGTAATTTGTAAATTCTTTTCAAATTTTTTTTTGTTATTTAATCTTTTTGTTTTGAAAATTACTATAAATGATAAATGGAGTCTTTGTAAGTAGAATAAAATAAGAATTGCAAAGAATTGGATAAAAGCTCAAACTTTATTAATAGAATGGTAGTCTGCGAAGGGCAAGACCCCATAGATGATTACAAATTTTGGAAAATGGTAATACATTGGGAAAGATACATTGAAATACAA
This sequence comes from Vicia faba, assembly GCA_948472305.1. Taxonomy (NCBI): domain Eukaryota; kingdom Viridiplantae; phylum Streptophyta; class Magnoliopsida; order Fabales; family Fabaceae; genus Vicia; species Vicia faba. The sequence goes on along the minus strand of OX451736.1, from coordinate 1,002,237,756 downwards.
TTACCTTATTCTCCCTAACAACTTTGAATTCCTGAGGAGCGACTTCTGTTGAAGTGTGGTGATGATTCAAGAAGATTATTGCTTCAATGATCAAGTCTTATTTGACGCAATTACTTGCCAAGAAATCCCTAACTTTTTCCTAGGTTTCCCTTGCGGGTTTTCAACCTAGCGAGAAGAATTTATTATGTTTATGTCTCTTATTTTTTCCTAGACCACCCTTTCGGGTTTTCAGCTTACCAAGACGCTCTTTTTTACCTAAGCTGCCCTTTCGAGTTTTCAACTTAGCGAGATGTTATTTTATTTCTTTAGGCAAAGTATTTTTTGACTGCATCAACATTTATAGGACGTGGGAACTCCTCGCCATCCATAGTTTCAAGAATCGATGCACCGCTAGAGAATGCTTTCTTGACAACATATGGGCCTTCAAAATTGGAAGTCTACTTGCCCCTGGAATCCGCATTAAAAGACATGATCTTCCTGAGCACGAAGTCGCCTTATCTGAATTCGTGAGGCTTGACCTTCTTATCAAAAGCTTTCTTCATCCTCTTCTGATATAACTTACCATGACACAAGGCCGTCATTCTCTTCTCTTCAATCAAATTCAGTTGGTCAAACCTATTCTGGACCCATTCAGCCTCTGACAACTTGGTTTCCATCATCACACATAAAGAGGGAATCTCGACTTTGACGGGGAGCACTGCTTCCATACCATACACAAGGGAGAACGGGGTTTCCCCTGTTGAAGTGCAAATGGATGCACAATATCCATGCAAATCAAAATGAAGCATTTCATGCCAATCTTTATCGGTAACAACCATCTTCTGGATGATCTTTTTGATGTTTTTATTATCAGCTTCAACAACCCCATTCATCTTTGGCCTGTAAGGAGATGAATTGTGATGGATAATCTTGAATTATTCACAAAGTTTTGTCATCATCTTGTTATTCATATTCGAGTTGTTGTCAGTGATAATCCTTCTTGGTACACCATACTGACATATAAAATTATTCTTGATGAAGTGTACTACCACCTGCTTGGTAACACTGCTTCCACCCATTTGGTGAAGTAGTCAATTGTCACCAAGATAAAATGATTTCATTCGACGCCTTAAGTTCAATCATCCCAATCACGTCAATACCCCACATAGAGAAAGGCCACGGGGAAGAAATAACATTGAGAAGCGTCTGAAGCACATGAATTTTGTCAGCATAAATCTGGCATTTATGGCACTTCTTTGCAAATTTGTAACAGTCAGATTCCATTGTTAGCCAATAATAACCTGCCCTAAGTATCTTTTTTGCCATCGAGTGTCCATTAGCATGAGTGCCAAAGGAACCTTCATGGATCTCATGCATCAACATGTTTGCTTCGTGTCTATCCACGCATCTGAGAAAGACCATGTCATAATTTCTTTTGTATAACACATCTTCATTGAGGAAAAACTTGCCTGCCAACCTTCTCAATGTCTTTCTATCTTTGTTTGATGCACAAACTAGGTATACCTAAGTCTGGAGAAAATGCTTGATATCATGATACAAAGGTTTTTCATCTAACGTTTCCTCTACTGCAAAAACATGAGATGGTCTATCAAAATGTCACACTGTGATATGAGGTACGTCGTTCCAAGTATTTACTTGATACATAGAAGCCAGAGTGGCCAAAGCATATACCATCTGATTCGTATCTCTGGGAATATGGTGGAATTCAACTTTGTTAAAGAAAGGTAATAATCTTCTAGTATAGTCTTTGTAGGGAATCAAGCCAGGGTGACGAGTATCCCATTCTCCTTCAATTTGATTTATTACCAAATCCAAATCGCCATACACATATAGAGTTTTGATTCTGAGATCTATAGCCTCTTCGAGACCAATGGTGCAAGCTTCATACTCTGCCATGTTATTGGTGCAATCAAATGCCAACCTCGCAATAAAAGGGATATGTGATCCGTGAGGATTGATAATTACAACACCAATTCCTTTCCCATAAGCATTCACAGCTCCATCAAACACCATGCCCCAACGAGATTCAGGATCAGGACCTTCCTTAGGCAATGGTTCATCACATTCCTTTACTTTCAGAAACATAACATCCTCATCAGGGAAATCATATTTAACAGACTGATAATCATCAACCGGTTGGTGAGCCAAATAATTCGCCAACACACTGCTTTTTATAGCCTTCTGAGTACGGTATTCAATATCATATTCAGACAACAACATCTGCCAATGGGAAATTCTTCTAGTAAGAGCAGGATTTTCAAAAATATATTTAATTGGATCCATTTTGGAAATCAACCAAGTAGTATGATTTAACATATATTATTGCAACCGCTTTGCCTTCCAAGATAGAGCACAATAGGTTTTTTCCAGCATGGAATACCGCGACTCGCAGTCAGTAAACTTCTTGCTGAGATAATAAATGGCATATTCCTTCTTTCCCGTTTCATCTTGTTGTCCCAAAATACAGCTCATAGAATTATCTAACACTGTCAGATACATAATTAGTGGTCTTCCTTCAACAGGAGGGAGAAAGATAAGAGGTTCCAGCAGATACTCTTTAATGCTTTCAAATTCCCTTTGGCAATCATCTATCCAAACACAACCTTGATCTTTATTTAACAACTTAAAGACCGATTCACACGTTACAGTCATATGGGAAATAAATCTGGAAATTTAATTCAAACGCCCAAGGAAGCCTATAACTTTCTTTTTAGTTCTTGGTGCATGCATTTCTTGAATTGCTTTAACTTTATCAGGATCAACTTCAATAACTTTTTGGCTGACAATGAAACCTAAAAATTTCCATGATCAAACACCAAAGGTGCATTTATTTGGATTCAAGCAAAGACGATACTTCTTCAAACGCTGGAACAATTTCAATAAATCTTTTAAATGCCATTCTTCAGTCTGGGATTTGGAAATCATATCATCAACATATAACTCAATTTCCTTATGCATCAGATCATGGAATAAGGTTTTCATAGCCATCTTGTACGTTGCACCAGCGTTCTTCAACCCGAAGGGCATCACCCTGTAACAGAATGTTCCTCAGGGTGTGATAAATATTGTTTTTTTCATAATCCATCCATGAACGAGAATAATTTGAATTTTGTTGTACTATCAACCAACATATCAATATGTGGTAATGAAAAATCATATTTTGGACTAGCTTTCTTTAAATCTCTATAATCCACGCACATGCGAACTTTTCCGTCTTTCTTTGGTACTGGGACAATATTGGCAATCCACTGACGGTACACTGATGTCACAAGAAAACCGACATTAATCCGCTTTAAAACTTATTCTTTAATTTTCACTGCCATATCAGGGTGAGTTCTTCACAATTTCTGCTTGATTGGCAGGCATTCTGGATTTAGCGGCAAATGATGTTCCACAATATCACTATCCAAACCCGGCATGTCTTGGTATGACCAAGAAAATATATCCACATACTCTTTCAACAATTCAATCAACCTGCTCTTTACATCGGGATGCAGTAATGCACCAATCTTGACTTCTCTTAGATCTTCCTCTGTACCTAAATTAATTGTCTCCGACGGCTCTTTATACGGCTGAATGGAACTTTCCTCACGCTCAAGAAACTGTGAAACCTCTTCTGGGATTTCATCATATTCTTCTTCTTCAGCCACATACGCAGGATATTAAAAGTTGGGAGAGGGTGCAGGGTGATTGTACTCAACATGTTTTTTTAATTAATCTGTACATATGATTTATGATTGATTTTAGAAACTGACACATATAGAAAGTGATTATGCAGATTCAATTACAGTTATTATTTATTTTAAAAGGGATATTTCTGATTACCATTTTACAAGAAAAAGATGAAAATAAAGACACAATTTGGGAACCAAAGACAACTTTTATTATTGATTTTAAAGATCAAAGCAACAGATAAGCCCATACAACATCAATAATTTCACCTTGGGCAGAGTGTAAGCTTTTTTTTTTGAAAAGATTAACAAAAAAATAAATTACTTTGAAATATGAATGCAAGAGGGAACATCAATAGTAATCCAATTTTGGACTCTGACTTCATGCGTCACGTAGTTTGGCATCTCTTGCTCTGCTTCACCTTCCACAATAGCATTAATCCTTGGAACGGTTGGATGAAGATAACCTTCGCTGTGAAAGATGTCTTGATATTTTCCCAAAGAAGACTTTGGCTTCATATTCTCACCTTTATTTTTCTTCACAGGGAATCCTAAACCAGCTCTATTCTTTTTCACAGGTGGATCACAATCTGCCCCCATACTTTACTAAGGCCATTACGCACTACCTGCTGAGCATCCTTAAACGAAGCTATAAAATTATCATTTTCTCTTACATTATCAATGGATAAAGCTTGCAACTGAGTTCCAACAACAGCTTCACCTGCTTCCATAACACTGAAAGAGGATAATTGAGATATTAACAATGCATGTTCTCCATTTATGATGACCACCTTTCCTTCACAAACAAACTTCAGCTTCTGGTGCAAAGTTGAAGTAACATCCCATGCCTCGTGGATCCACGGTCGTCCCAGTAAATAGTTGTAAGCAGGAACGATATCCATAACCTAGAAAGTAATTTGAAATAATTGCGGGCCTGTGTGAATAGGCAAATCTACTTCCCTGATGACCTACTTCCTCAATCCATCAAAATCTTTCACAATTATGCCACTCGGGAGCATGGGAGTTCCTTGATAATTTAGCTTCATAAGCGTGCTCCTCGGTATGACATTTAAAGCGGGCCCATTATTATCAACATATTAGATAATGAATCGTTCTTACAGTTCATGGAGATATGGAGAGCCAAGTTATATTCCTTCCTTTATCGGGAAATTCGTCATCACAGAAACTCAAGTTATTATAGGATGTAACATTCCCTACCACGCCGCTGAATTGGTCCAAAGGCATATCACTTTCCAAGAAATATTGATCCAATACTCTCATTAAAGATTCCCTGTGGGTAGAAGAGTTCATGAGCAAGGCTAGAATTGATATATTTGATGGAGTCTGCAACAATTAATCTACGACCCTGTAGTCGCTCATCTTGATAATCTTCAACATATCATCCACATATTTTCCAGAGTAGTACCACTATATTCCCCTACTGCTTTCTTAGGTTCATCACTTTCAACAACCCTTTTATCAGTATTAACATTCCCTCGAATGATAGGTGCAAAAACATGGCCACTGCAGGTCACTCGGTTGGCTTCAGCAATATTCTTGTTACAAACAAAGGTTGGATATGAACCTCCACACCATCCTCTAGGATTGTAGCATTATATTTATATGGCACAACCTTGTCTGATTCATAAGGAACAAGACCCAGAAAGCAAATCACCATTGGAGAAACAATTGGCTTGCTATGATAATCAATCTCTATAGGGGCGGGAACACCAAAATAGGGCATAATAACATTCACCCCTTCTTCAGCATACTTAGACATCACAAAATCATTGCTGGAGAACATATCTTCATCTGAGGAAAAGAATTCATCTATAGAAGCATACTCATCATCTGATACAGTCTCAGCCGAACAATCTTCAATCTCATTAATCCCATGATAATAATCTTTATTGCCTGAAAATTTGATAGTACCATTATCCAATAACAACTGAACACCCTTTTTCACTATACAACAACCACGAGAATCTCTACAGCAGATCCGACAATACCCATAATGGTGTTCTTCTTGATAATCCATGTGACAGAAGATAGCGTGCAACTGCACCAAATCATCATTCATATGATCCATGTCAAAAATCTGAAATTCACCGGGACATCCAAAGACCATATTCACATCTTCTTCGTACTCTGCCCTAGGCCTGATTATATGAATGAGTCCTTCGTCCATCATATCCTGAAGATCAACTTTTATCTTATTCGTCCATCATTTCCTGAAGATCAACTTTTATCTTATCACATCCATGGATATTTGTACTGCAAATACCACAACCAACATAGTCATGCGTATAGTAACTGAACTCCCAGAGGTCAGCATGCATCTTTACCAAATCTCCTCTAACCAGGTTGATATCAAAAATCCGGAAGTCCCTTGAACAACCAGCAACCATGTTTACAGCATTTGCTTTGCCATGCTTAGGCAAAGGATTATCTTTCACGTTAGGGCCAACATCTTTAAAGGATAGGAGCCCAGATCTCACCATCTATTGTACTTCAGATTTTAAAGGATGACAGTTCTCGATGTTGTTCCCTGGGGCTCCTTGATGAAAAGTGCATGTTTGATCCGCCTTATAATACCAGGGTAAAAGTGATGGCATAAAAGGGCTGGCTTGGTCTGAACCAACTTCTTCTGAATTAAAGTTGGAAGTAACTCTACATAGCTCATTGGAATAGAGTCAAAAGTTTCACTCTTCTGAATTTTCCCTTGATTCCCCTAAGGAGATTGTCTCTGATAGGAAACAATGGTTAGAGCTACATTGACGTCTGGAGTCATAAAAGCAACTTGTTACTGGTACCGTTGATGCCTTCTAGGTGGTATAATCTTCCTTTATCCAATAACAGCATTCGTTTCACTTTCTTTCTTTTGAGAGAACCCGTATGATGCCTTCTTCGTCCCTTCATTTTTTGTCAAGCGCCCTTCTCTAACAGCCTCTTCCAAACGAACACCCATGCTTACCATTTCGGTAAAATCACTCGGTGCACTGGTGACCATCCTTTCATAATAAAATGATACAAGGGTTTTCATGAAGACCTTGGTAATTTCTTGTTCTCCCATAGGTGGCACCACCTGGGCAGCTCTCTCGCGCCAACACTGTGCATATTCTTTGAACGACTCCTTGTCTCTTTGAGCCATTGCACTCAACTGGGCACAGTCAGGCACCATGAACATATTATACTTATATTGTTTGATAAAGGCTTCCCCTAGATCATTGAAGGTGCAGATACTACTACTGTCCAGACTCATATACCACTTCAGAGAAGCACCAGTTAAACTATCTTAGAAGAAATGAATGAGCAAACGCTGATCATCAGTATGGGTTGACATTTTCCTTATATACACCACAAGGTAGTAACTAGGGCAAGAGTTTCCCTTGTACCTATCAAATTCCGGTACTTTAAACTTGGTTGTCACCTTTACATTAGGAACTAGGCAGAGTTCATTGACATTCTGTCCAAACAATTCTTTTCCTTGGAGGGTCTTCATTTTCTTCTGCATCTCATTGAATTGGTCTTAAAAGTCATCCAACAGGTCATAGAAACCCACACTTTTACTCGATGGAGGAACATGACGATAAACTTCATCATTAATGAATGACATAGCATTCACTGAAGGAGGTGCAGTATAGTAGATCTCATTTATAACAGAAGGAGTAATATGCACCACAGGAGGTGCAATAGTAGCAGTAACTTGCACAACTGGAGCGGCTTCAGTGTCAATATTAAAACTTTCTGGCATGAAATTCTCTGGCATTCCCCATGGGTAACCCTGAGGCATATGATTATATGCAGCAGTAACTGAGGAAACAGAAATAGGAACTGATGGACCTTTAAAAGCAATTGTTGTTTATTAAGGTTGAGCAAGTGGTGGCTGATTCTGAGCAGACACCAATGATTCCATCAAAGAAGTCAGATTGGCCATACCGACCTTCAAAGAAGTAACCTCGTCGCGTAGCTCGCGATTCTCTTGTTCAAGATTCTCCATTTTCTTCCTGGAATTAGCCCGAGTATTGTACTGGTGAGACAACTTACTAAACGAAGTAGAGAAATTTAGTAAGACACCTGGGTATGAACAAAAATGCAAGAAATATGTACAAGATGATGCATGATATGTGATGCACATGATTTATTTTATTATTATTATTTCCAGGGACTCAAATAATTATAGACAATTTGGAAAATATTAAAATACTAACACATTTTGAAATATTGAAAATCTCATTATAATAACTTCAAATTGGATTAAAACTTTTTAGTACAAGTTTCAATAATCCCAAGTACAATAAGAGATATAATCTAAAATCCTAAAAAAGCGAAACTGATGAAGATCACTCCACACACTGACGCTTTCATGTAAGTCTTGCAATGTGAGCATTCAACTGCCTGTTCTCTTCTGTATACCTATTGGAAACCTCTTTTCAATCACCAGAGTCAGGAAGTGAATGACTAAGTCCTGATCGAGCTCTAGAGGAAAATAAATCCCATTTATTCTCCATCATCTCTATAACATGACTCTCAAGAATCTCAATTAGGTCATCTTTCTCCTTCAAATCTGCCTAGTAGGACATCTCTAAAGTCTGACACTTATTCTTCCAGGCCTCCTTCTCCTGCTGCATCCTGACTAGGGAAAGCTGAAGCTCTTCCACGTCATCTAAAAGGGGAGGAGTGTTCTTTACAAACTTATCAGACATAGGTTCTTCACAGGAATACGGTATCTTCAACTGAATTTCCCTTGCCTGTATCCACGGGAGATATGGCTCCAAAGAAACAACTCCTCTAGGTCCCAAGTCCTTTCTACTCTTCCCGTGAATATGGCGCCAAGCCTTTGAAATTTCCTCCTTATCTTACTTATGATCCTCTCCTTCTTTTAGAAAGAAACCACTCAGATGGATACTATTTGGTTTATCTCTCATCGGATATCCAAGCTAACGTCGTACAAGAACGGGATTGTTGTTAATTCCTCCCTTTGTACCAAGAAGAGGTACATTGGGAAAACTACCACAACTATCAACGATCTCTACATCATAGTAAACCTGATGATACCAAACAATATCTGTATGAGTGAGGGCCATAATCTTTGGAGCCCAACGAGGTTCCTTCTTGACATCCCATAAAGCATCGGACCGGGGTAAAGGAGAAATAAACCATTGATACAACAAAGGCGTACAACAAATGAGCATCCCTCCATTATAAGAATCCCTAAGATGAATGGAGTAATAAGCATATCCTAATAATGTAGGGACTAGATTCCCTATCAAAAATATCATGATGGCATTGATATACACAAAATTGTCGACGTTCAGAAATAAGAACAACCCATAAGCAAGCAGAGAAAAGATAGCTTCAAAAGCAATTTTACTCTTCATCCTAGAAAATTATTGAGCTTTCTCTAATAAAAACTGAGCGGGTAATCCTCTAATTCCTCCTTTGGTAGTCATGTGGACCTCAATCTCAGACTTCCCCAAATGAACCATAGAAGCAATCTCATGAGACTTTGGCTCATTCTCCAAATCGGTGAAAGGAACATAATCGATGATAGGTAAACCTCCAATGTAGGCATCAAATGATAATCATAGAAAGTGAAACATCAATACATTGGATCATAGAACTGGAACAAGGTCGAGAGAATACCCTCCTTCATCCCGAGCTTCATGAGAGACACGATAGATCCATACTTCTTTCGAAAATCTGTAGAACTTTTAATCTCAGGAATTAGACTCATCAAATCATCTATCTTGGGATTCTAGAAACTATACTTCCGAGTCTTTCTTTTTCCAGAATCCATGGTCAAAAGTACATGAGATATTCGCAAAAAGTCAACTTTAAGTCCCTTGAACCAAAATGTTTTAAAAGATGCTCATGGGTGTGTAGCGGTGAAAATTGGAGATCAAGCTATTAATTAAATCGACTTGCAAATAAGCAAGAGTTGCCACTGCACTTTATCATTTCCAAGGGAAAAGGGAAAAGTGCAAAATAAAACACATAAATATGCAAATTAAGTACAATACTAAAAGTAAAGAAAAATACAATGCATTTGAAAAGATTGAAGGTTCGGGGTTGGTTATACAAGGGGAAGTTACTAGAACCCTATATATCTACATTATCTTATAGGAACCTTTTGAAATATCTGTATTTTTGGTTAAAAAGTTTGTTTGCAAAAAGGATCGGAGAGATGAGAAATTTTGAAAATGCAACGACCTAATGTCGAGGTTTGGACTTAAAAGGGTATAAATTTGAAAATAGGGTTTTAAAGGTTTTACCTAATGGGAAACAAATATGATGGAAAAAATATAAAGACTCACAATAACATAAAGTCAAAGAGACGGTCCTTTCCCTTGGATTCAAACACAAAGTTAATAATAAGATGAAGATCAGACAAGAACCATGCATCAGATAAAAATGGATAGTAACCATAGTCCAAAGATTAAAGAACCAATTTTAGGTTTTTTTCTTTATTAAGTGGCTTATAACAAGCAAAAGAAAATAAGAAGCTCAAGTGAGAAAAGAGAAGATAAATGCTCAAGTGAGCAAAGAAAAAATGTATAAAGTAAATAAAATAAAATAAAATGATGTGGGTGATAAATGGCATAAAAGTAAAGAGAAGAAAATATAAAGTGCAGAAATATAAATGATATTAAAGTAAAGTTAATACAATATAAAGTTAATAATCTGATTTGAGATAAGTCTAACTTTATATGGAACATAGAATGTATGTACCCATACATGTTAGAGAAATGATATTTTGAAGTTCATTCTCTTATACACGTAGTACAATTAACAAACATGGGGGATCAAGACAAAGTCAAGGAAGATACATTATGACAAACTTATCATCAATCCCAAGTACTTTGAATGATCAGATGACCATTTAGAGGTAAATTGGAAATGATTAAAGATCATCAAATATCCGACAAGATTAGATGAACTAAAAAAAACTCTTCCAAATTGATCCAAATAAAAATAAAAATAAAATAGATAAAGAAGAATAAAATGAAGTCAATAATAAAAATGGTATAAATATCATAATTTTCTAAATTTTTCATGAAATTAAACAAGTGAATAATGAAAGTTTATCTACTCAATCTCACGACCAATGATCCATGCTCAAAATAATTAAATAAATAACAAAAAACTATATAAAAAATGAAAATTAAACAACAATAAATCACTTTTGCTTTTGGAGGTTCAAGAACACTTTTCAACTCTTGATTTTTAATCAATGGAGTTTCCTTCTAAAATGGTGATAAATATGGTAATAAATAAATAAATGAAGAGTAAAAAAACAATAGAATTAAATAAAGAACAAGTATAATAGCCTACCTATTCAATAAAAGTAAGAAATGACTTGAAAAAAATAAAGAGAAAAAGAAGAAGAGAGTTTTGACTTAATTTTGTGAATGATTTATAGTATTATTCCTCCAAATGAAAGAAAGAAAGGTCTTATTTATATGGTGAATGAGGTGAGAGTGTTGATGTTGTAATCCATGTGACTTTATGAGAATAATTCTTGATTATTGATAAGTCCAAGTTGGCAATCCATGTGAAGTGTGAGAATGATTCTTGGTCATTGATAAGTACAAGTTGGTAATCCATGTGAAGTGTTTGCACTTTATTATATTGGTTCCAACTTTTTTTTATTGACACAAAAAAACAAAAGGACAAAGTAATAATAATAATAACTAAAAGTGTTAGTAATAATAATAAATACAAAATAGAAAATAAAAGAGACATTAAATTAACTTTTTATGATTTTTTTCTTGAATTAAAATAAATGAAAATATAAATGCAAATTAAAAGATAAAAAAGAAAATATATATATATATATATATATAGGTAAAAGAACTTATATAAATTTTTCTAGACTATTTTTGAAATAAATGATACCAATATATAAATTTAAATTAATAAAAGAACATATTTTTGATAATTTTTTTAGTACGGAGGTAAAAATAGTAAATAAAAAATAACATGATGCTAAGTACATTTTTTTTTGTGATTTTTTTAAATGGAAAAGAAATCATGAATAAAACACAATAAAAATCAAATTACACTAAATTCATAAACGACTTCAATGTTTCTATTTTTTCGTGGCTTTTCAAAGCATAATCAGCTCTTGACTTGTAAAGAGAAATTGTAGATGACGTCATGGAGAATCATATACAAAAAGAATCACTCAAAAATATTGGAATTTGAAGAAGTTATAAAATTTTGAAATCTAACTCAAGAATTGACAAAAAATAGGTCAAACCACTCGTGAGTGCTTGTTATGCAATGATGCAAATAGAGGGTGGGATTTTAGGTCAAAAATTGGGATATGACAGCTGCCCCTATTTAAGTTTCTTCTATTCGGATATATGAAAATTGAAATCTTCGTATCGACGAGATTGAAGATGCTTAAATATAGAATACACAATTTTTGGTCCTAAGATACCACAATGATGTTTATGATATGATATAGATGCAATGATCTGAATTTTATAGGGAATGATGCTACATGAGACAAACTACAGCTAGAGAAACCAAGCATATGATAAAGTAATCCCACAGAGAAAGAGATTATAACTCCACTGGGGAACAGAGCCACTGGCTTCGATAGAGAGACACTTATTGTGGGACAACTTCGAGAGAAGAAAAATTACCGACTCTATCGAGGAAGACGCCTCACATAGGCTGTGAAAAGATAAATGGTTACTGATTCAAGATGATGGTGTAGCGGTAGAAATGTTCAAGACTAAGCCATTGGATTGACTAGACTTTATACAAATCAAAAATAAAAAATCACCACTGCGCTTTATTGTTTCCAAAGGAATGGGAAAAGAGAAAATAACCCAAAAAGAGGGGGAAAGATTCAAGGTAAGGGGGTTGGTTATGCAAAGGGAAGGTATTAGCACCCTAAACATCTACGGTACTCCGTAGGAGCCTCTTTGTAAAATCTGTATATTTTGGCTATAAAAAATGTGTTATATATATGGATGGTGGAGGTGAGAAAAGAAATATATATTTTTTAAGATTTTTGCACCCGCCGCGGTTGTGAACCTTTAGTGCCTACGTACCATCTTTCGTGCAATAGGGGATCCGGGTACACGTAGGTCCTCTTTTAAAATTTTTAAAATATAAGTGTGTTGGTTATTTTTATGAGATAAGACATCATCGTCATTGTCCGTGTGGAAAACATACTTACTACCCACAATCATGAGAAAGGAGAATTTGCATCATCTCAAAGTGGAGGATATGGCTTGGATTTTAAAATCAACAATGCCTCACTCAACACCTAAGTGGAAAATATCTCTCTTCACTACATATTATAGAAGTTTAGTTGTTTGCATCACTACAAGGATTGACAAGAGTCTAATCTTTTAAGAAAACTTTAAAGGTAAAAAGCCAAAGTGGCAAAATGGTTTGAAATGAGATTGGTTGACTTTTAGTCTTCTCATAAAAAAAAGGTCAAGGTATTATTAAGTTGATTGGGGTTTATTCATAAAAATGTTTGAAATTGCATGGACATAAGTCCAAGTTGAAATTCTGGCAGCAGATACTCAATGTCACAGTGAATGTTATGACACCGTATCTGACTTTATATAAGACAGTAAATCAAAAAGCAGTAAAGAACACAGTCAATTGTTTACCCAGTTCAGTGTGAAACAACACCTACTCTGGGGGCTACCAAGCCAGGGAGGAAATTCACTATAAGAGATATTAATTCAGGAATAAACCAACCAGTTTATCTCCTTCACTTAAGACCTACCCAATGCAACTTCAATCTAAGTTCAACTTAAACTTGAGTTCCTACTCACTCCCCCTCAATCACAGCAGTGATACTAAACCATTGACTAATGAAATAATGAAGACACTCTTCAGAACATACACTTGATTATGCTTCACAGCTTTTAATCAAGTAACACAAACACTCGTGCTTCAAAGCTTTGAGTGATACACAAGCCTAACTTGACCTTGCTTCAAAGCTTTAATCAAGTGACATAAACACTCTTGCTTCAAAGCTTCGAGTGATAAACAACCCTTACAATCAAAACCTACTCCAAGTCACTTATCACAATGATACTTGCTTGGATTACAATAGTTAAAACTATACAGCCCCTAGTTGATCTTCTGTCAAAGAGTTGATTTTCCAACAGCTTTCCTGTTGAATATATATGCAGTTGTTTCTTCAGTTAGGGCTTCCACGAAAAGCTAGGGTTAATTAGGGTTAACCTCAAGACTTGGTCACAAGACTTTATCAACCAGATTAGGGTTGAGCTAGGTTAACCTAAAGTCCACGTGAGATTCTGTTCTGGAAAGTATGAACCAAATTCCTGAAAAATCTCAGAATTAACCAAACTGCATAACTGTTAGATCAGTACAGGATGTCTTAACATTGGTTATGATAATAGAAATCCTGTTTACTGATTTTGGTAGAAGGTAATAAATGTGATCATTGCAAAATGCTCTGATACACACTCATAAATAGCAGCTACTATATGCCATTCTTTTTCTGCATAAAGTACCTAAAAACCCAGAATGTTATGACATCAGTCATGACATTCACACACCTGGTTTTACCAAAAATACATGCCAATAACTAAACACTTACAAACTCCCCCTTTGGAAATTTTTTGGCTAAAACCCCTAAACAATCAGAGAATAGAGAGTAGCAGAAATAATATGTCTGCAGAAAAAAATAATGTCTACCAAGTAATTAACACAAAATCTTCTCCCCCTCTTTAGCCATAAATAGGCCAAAGATACATGTACTTATAGGTTATACAGTCATCCAAAATGAGTAATAAAAACAACAAAAATTCTGAAATCACTTGCAGCAACAGGTACCAGCAGCAAGCTTGACAACTCTACGGAACTTCAAGCACTGTCATCTTCAGAGGAGGCACTTTCTTCAGCATTAAGCTGATCTTCAGCAGCATTCTCTTCCCTTCTTTGTCCTTCAGTCTCCTCCTGTTCTAATCTGGCAATTAGGTTCTCAAGAGTCCTTTTCCTTGCCTCCAGCTCTTTGCAGGTTTCCTTCAGCACAGCTATAACATCAGATGTCTTGGACTGAGTTTTGACAGTTGATGTCTCAGCTGATGTCATGACAATGTTAGGAACATGAGTTCCCTGAAATAACTTATAGTGCAACCCAAGAGCAGGGGCTCTTTTGCATACAATATCTCTTTCCACTAGGATGTCAGGATACTGAGCAAGGACAATACCACATAGGAGGGAGGGAAAGGCAATAGGGCCTTTAACAGCATAACTTCCAGCATGTCTTAAAGTTTGATCAAAGATATACCTGCCATAGTCAAATTCTGTCCTGGTTCCAACAACATAAATGAATCTTCCCAATCCTGTGGAGATGGTTGATTTATGGTTGGTAGGAACCCAGTTGGCTGCACCAATCTTGTGCAGGATGGAAAATTTCATGCTTAACTTGCTTGCATTCAGCTTGCCTTTTAAGGGCCAGCTCCTTACTTGATTTGCAGTGATGGTTTGGCATACTTGGTTGTCAGTAACCTCTAGTTCAGGGCAAGCCTCATCTGGTCTTCCAAGGAATTTGTTTATTTCAGAGGGAGAGAAATTAACCTTTCTTCCTCTCACATAGACACATTTAAAGTCAGCTGACCTTCCATCAGCACATCCATCAGATAAATTCACTATGAATTCTTTGACAAGATTTTCATAGCAGTTGGTAAACTTTACCACAGTATTCATTAGTCCAGCAGCTTTGATTAGGTCCATGATCTCCTTACATTCCATGGCACCATTGTTTATTTCTATTTCAAAGGCTATTCTTTTCAAACAAACATACTTCCATCTGTTGGCATTTTCAGGGTGGTGAAAAGAAATGTTATCAGTGGGGACTTCAAGAACTTTAGTCATTTTGCTTGAAGGGAGTTTCCTTCTGATAGGAATGTCTTCAGCATCAACTTCAAATTCTGATTCCTCATCAGAATCAGAAGGTTTAGGATCTTTCCTTTTCTTTGCTATCGGTTGTCTCACAGGCTTTGAGCGACTACCAGCATGTACTCGGGTTTTCACCTTCCCAGTCTTCACAGTTTCTACACCAGTCTTGCCTTCAGACCTGGTTTTCTTGTGAGCAACATCAGCAGTCTTCTCTTTGGTCAGACATTTTGCAATATCCTGCTTGCCTTTTCTGTTCATCATTCTCCTAGCTGTGCTAGGGTTGATATTTGCAATTAGGTCATTGTCAGAGTAGTCTTCATCCACATCAATAATCGGGGGTTCAACATCCTTCTCTGAAGGGTTCTGGAGATCATCAAGATTTTCAGATGATTTCTGAATGTTGTCATTTGGTGTCTCAACATTCTCAGAGACATCTGGATTTATTCCAACATTTGGACTTGCTGATTCTTGATTTAAAAGAACAGAAATGCCAGGTACAGAGTGGTTCTCACTCAGAATTCTTGTAACAAGCCTAGCTATTGCTTGATGAACATAAGTTGAGCCTTCCCTATTTGGAACAGAAGATGATGGTTGAGAGGGATTAACGGATGAAGTAGCTTGAGACCTTCCTGTATGCCTTGTTCTCAGCTTTTTAACCTTAAAGGGGTTAGTTGCCAGTTCTCTAAGAGGAGTAATCTCCAGGACTTCAGAATCCATGCATGTTGTGATTGCCCAAGAATCTCGATCAGAGGATGCGGATGAAACAGTCGTCTTGGAAGAGGATGATGTTTGATACATTTTGATAGTCTTAGAAAACCAGTAGCAACGAGAGAGAAATCTTTGATTGAGAGAATGGGGATTGTTGCAGAGCCGAGAGAGGAAGGAGGTAAATGAGTGTCTATTCAACTTCTCAACAATTTTGAAAGAAATAGGAAAACATATGATTAACCCAATCAAAATAGACTTAACACAAAAAACTCCTTCATCCCTTGTTTTAAGCAAAATTAATTGCTACATTTCCTCATGTTGGCAAATACCCAACTTGCCCCTTAAATTTTCAAATTGATTTGCATCAAGTGCTTTGGTAAAAATGTCAGCCAGCTGTAGTTCAGTGGCAACATGTTCCAGTTTAATCGTCTTCTCCTCTACAAGATCTCTGATAAAATGATGTCTAATGTCAATATGCCTGGTCCTGCTATGCTGAATAGGATTCTTAGAAATGTTGATTGTACTCAGATTGTCACAGTACAATGTCATAACATCTTGTGTGACATTATACTCAGTAAGCATCTGTTTCATCCTGATCATTTGAGAACGGCTACTACCAGCTGCAATGTATTCAGCTTCAGCAGTAGAGAGAGACACACAGTTCTGTTTCTTGCTGAACCAGGAGACCAGATTATTTCCTAAGAAGAAACATCCTTCAGAGGTGCTTTTTCTATCATCAGCACTTCCAGCCCAATCAGCATCACAGTAACCAGTCATAGTTGGTTCACAACCATGAGAGTACAGCAAGCCATAGTTGTAAGTTCCACTTACATACTTCAAAATTCTCTTCACTTGGTTGATATGACTGACTTTAGGATCAGCTTGGTATCTTGCACATACTCCAACTGCAAAAGCAATGACAGGTCTGCTGGCTGTTAAGTACAGCAGACTTCCTATCATGCTTCTGTACAGGCTTTGGTCAACCTTAACCCCACTTGAATCTTTGGATAGCTTTAAATGAGTAGGTGCAGGAGTCCTTTTGTGACTGGCATTCTCCATACCAAACTTCTTGACAATGTTCTTTGCATACTTGCTTTGAGATAGAAAAATTGAGTCTTCCATCTGTGTGACTTGCAGTCCAAGAAAGTAGGTCAATTCTCCCATGAGGCTCATTTCGAATTCAGCCTGCATCTGGTCAGCAAAATGTTTAACCATTTGCTCTTACATTCCCTCAAACACTATGTCATCAACATAGATTTGAGCTACCATTATCTTTCCTCCTTCATTTTTGACAAAAAGGGTTTTATCCAAGCCTTCTTTTCTGTATCCTTTGTCAGAGAGAAATTTTGTCAACCTTTCGTACCATGCTCTAGGAGCTTGTTTCAGGCCATATAAAGCTTTCCTCAATTTGTAGACATGATCAGGATAGTTTGGATCCACAAATCCTTTAGGCTGTTTGACATAGACTTCCTCATTTAAGTACCCATTTAGGAAGGCACTTTTTACATCCATCTGAAATAACTTGAACTTCAGGAGACAAGCAATTCCCAATAGGAGTCTGATTGATTCCAGTCTGGCTACAGGTGCAAAGGTCTCACCAAAATCAACCCCTTCAACTTGAGTGTATCCTTGAGCAACCAGTCTTGCCTTATTCCTGGTGACAACTCCTTCAGCATCTGATTTTTTCTTGTAAATCCATTTTGTGCCAATGATGTTTGTTCCTTCTGGTCTAGGAACTAACTCCCATACTTCATGTTGCTTGAATTGGTTCAATTTATCTTGCATTGCTCCAATCCAGTATTCATCAGTTAAAGCCTCCTTAATATTTCTTGGTTCAATTTTAGACACAAAACAAGAGTTTGAGATGATTTCTCTAGATCTTGTAATGACTCCACTGTTAGGATCTCCTATGATGAGTTCTTTAGGATGATCTTTCTGAATTCTGATGGAAGGGTTTTTGCTAGCTTCCTTTGATTCAGAGTCTTCTGCAGTGGTGTTAGGTAGATCATTCTGTTGAGTTGAAGTCTCAAAGAATGTCCCAACATTACAAGGGACATCTGTTTCCTCATGATAATCATCAACTATGACATTTATTGATTCCATCATGACTTTGGTCCTGGAATTGAATACCATATAAGCTCTGTTGTTGGTGGAGTATCCTAGAAATATTCCTTCATCACTTTTAGGGTCCAGCTTTCTCCTTTGTTCACGATCTGCCAGAATATAGCATTTGCTACCAAATACATGGAAGTACTTCACTGTTGGCTTTCTTCCTTTCCAGAGTTCATAAATGGTGGATGAGGTTCCCTTTCTCAAGCTGACCCTGTTATGGACATAACAGGCTGTATTCATAGCTTCAGCCCAAAAATGAATAGGAAGTCTTTTGGCATGTATCATTGCTTTGGCAGATTCCTGTATGGTCCTGTTTTTCCTTTCTACAACTCCATTTTGTTGAGGAGTTATAGGAGAAGAGAATTCATGATTAATTCCTTATGAGGAATAGAACTCATTAAACTTACTGTTTTCAAATTCCTTGCCATGATCACTTCTGATTCTGACAATGCATCCTTCTTTTTCTCTTTGAATTCTTTTGCACAGTTCTTTAAAAACTTCAAATACATCAGATTTTTCCCTAATAAAGTTAATCCAGGTGAATCTGGAAAAATCATCCACAACAACATAGGCATATCTTTTTCCACCAAGACTTTCCACCTGCATTGGTCCCATCAGATCCATATGTAGGAGTTCTAGAACCTTAGAGGTGGTCAGATGTCTTGACTTTGGATGTGACATCCTAGTCTGTTTACCAACCTGACATTCACCACATACTCTCCCTTCATCAATTTGCAGTCTTGGAATCCCTCTGACTGCCTCCATGGATATAATCCTTTTCATTCCTCTTAGATGTAGATGACCAAGTTTTTGGTGCCACATTTTCACTTCTTTTTCTTCTTTGGCAATAGAACACACAGTAGAGTAATTAGTGTTCTCAGGCTCCCACAAGTAGCAGTTGTCTTTAGATCTGATTCCTTTCATTACAACTTCTTGTTTCTCATTAGTTACAAGACATTCAGATTTTGAGAAGTTGACCTTGAATCCTAGATCGCATAATTGGCTTATACTTATGAGATTAGCAGTCAAGCCTTTTACCAGCAATACTTCATTTAGATTTGGAACTCCAGGGCAGTCCAAGTTTCCCACTCCTTTGATTTCTCCTCTAGCACCATCTCCAAAGGTCACATAACTAGTGGTGTGAGGTTTAACATTATTGAGAAGGTTCTTGATTCTAGTCATGTGCTTAGAACATCCACTGTTAAAGTACCAGTCTTCCTTTGCAGAGACTCTAAGGGAAGTGTGGGCTATCAGGGCAGTAGCCTTTTTCTTCCACTGTGGAGTATGTGGTACCTTGTTAGACTTAGGTTTGACACCTGGGTTCTGATTAGGGTATCCATACAATCTGAAGCAGAATGGCTTCATGTGACCAAACCTCCCACAATGATGACATCTCCATCTTTGGTACTTTTTCTTCATATTTCTCTGTTCCCGATGTTGAGTGCTATGTTGTGACATCTTCTTTGACATTTGATTATCAGGCCTGATCTTCTTGTCTGTACCAGTTTTCTTCGCTGCCACAAATCCTAGACCAGACTTGTTTCCCACATTTTGTCCAACCTGGAGGATTTCTTCCAATTTGTCAGTTCCATTTGTCAGCATCTTGACAGATTTGGTCATCTGGTCCAGTTTTGAGTTCAGCATTTGAACTTCCCCTTCTAGATGACTTATAGTTTCAATGTCTGCCCTTTTCTCAGTCTCCAACTTTATTATGAGTTTTGTTTGTTTCTCATTTTGCTGACAGACTTCAGCACTTCTGATACATAATTTCTTGTAGGTATCAGCCAGTTCTTCAAATTTCACTTCCTCATCACTAGTGTCACTATCAGAGGTACAAATACCAGTTAGTGCAGTAACTAGTTTGGCAGATTCTTCTTCAGAATTACTTTCTGAATCACAGTCAGACCAAGTAACAGACATTCCTTTCTTTTGTTTCTTAAGAAAGGTAGGACATTCAGCTCGAATGTGCCCATATCCTTCACATCCATGGCATTGAATTCCTCTACTTTGATTTCCCTTCTCTTCAGACTTTGGTCTTCAGCTGGAGTCATAAGATCTGTTAATGTCAGAAGGAATGTTCTTAACATTTGACCTTGACTTTGGATCCATTCTCTTGATGAGTTTGTTGAATTGTCTTCCAAGCATGGCTATAGCTTCTGAAATATTTTCTTCTTCATCCTCCTTGTTCTCATCTTCAGTGTTGGATACAAGTGCTATGCTCTTGTTTTTCTTGTCAACATTGTCACTGATCCCCATCTCAAAGGTCTGAAGAGACCTAATGAGTTCATCCACCTTCAACTTTCTGATATCCTGGGCTTCCTCTATAGCAGTTACCTTCATTGCAAATCTTTTAGGCAAGGATCTGAGAATCTTTCTCACCAGTTTTTCTTCTGACATCTTTTCTCCCAATGCTCCTGAGGTGTTGGCAATTTCCAAGATGTTCATGTGAAACTCATGAATGGTTTCATCTTCCATCATCCTTAGGTTCTCAAATTTGGTAGTCAGCATTTGAAGCCTTGACATTTTTGCTTTGGATGTGCCCTCATGGGTAGTTTTGAGAGTGTCCCAAACTTCCTTGGCCAGTTCACATTGATGTACTAGTCTGAATATGTTTCTATCAATTCCATTGAACAAGGCATTTAATGCTTTGGAATTACCCAGGGCTAACTCATCTTCTTCTTTGCTCCATTCTTCCTCAGGCTTCAGACTGATTGTCCCATCTTTCTCAGTTATGGTGGGATGGATCCATCCTTTGTCAGTAGCTCTCCAAGCCTTTTTGTCCAATGATTTTAAGAAGGCAATAATACGAGGTTTCCAGTAGTCGTAATTTGATCCATCCAGAATGGGTGGTCTGTTTCCAAAAACTCCTTCTTTGTCCATAGCGCCAGAAAGTGATATCCCTAGATCTCACCCAGTAAGACAGGCAGGGTGCCTGCTCTGATGCCAATTGAAATTCTGGCAGCAGATACTCAATGTCACAGTGAATGTTATGACACCGTATCTGACTTTATATAAGACAGTAAATCAAAAAGCAGTAAAGAACACAGTCATTTGTTTACCCAGTTCAGTGTGAAACAACACCTACTCTGGGGGCTACCAAGCCAGGGAGGAAATTCACTATAAGAGATATTAATTCAGGAATAAACCAACCAGTTTATCTCCTTCACTCAAGACCTACCCAATGCAACTTCAATCTAAGTTCAACTTAAACCTGAGTTCCTACTCACTCCCCCTCAATCACAGCAGTGATACTAAACAATTGACTAATGAAATAATGAAGACACTCTTCAGAACATACACTTGATTATGCTTCACAGCTTTTAATCAAGTAACACAAACACTCGTGCTTCAAAGCTTTGAGTGATACACAAGCCTAACTTGACCTTGCTTCAAAGCTTTAATCAAGTGACACAAACACTCTTGCTTCAAAGCTTCGAGTGATACACAACCCTTACAATCAAAACCTACTCCAAGTCACTTATCACAACTTGCTTGGATTACAGTAGTTAAAACTATACATCCCCTAGTTGATCTTCTGTCAAAGAGTTGATTTTCCAATAGCTTTCCTGTTGAATATATATGCAGTTGTTTCTTCAGTTAGGGCTTCCACGAAAAGCTAGGGTTAATTAGGGTTAACCTCAAGACTTGGTCACAAGACTTTATCAACAAGATTAGGGTTGAGCTAGGTTAACCTAAAGTCCACGTGAGATTTTGTTCTAGAAAGTATGAACCAAATTCCTGAAAAATCTCAGAATTAACCAAACTGCATAACTGTTAGATCAGTACAGGATGTCTTAACATTGGTTATGACAACAGAAATCCTATTTACTGATTTTGGTAGAAGGTAATAAATGTGATCATTGCAAAATGCTCTGATGCACACTCATAAATAGAAGCTACTATATGCCATTCTTTTTCTGCATAAAGTACCTAAAAACCCAGAATGTTATGACATCAGTCATGACATTCACACACCTGGTTTTACCAAAAATACATGCCAATAACTAAACACTTACACAAGTTTAATATGAAAATGTTTCAAGTTTCAAAACAAGAAGAGTTTCAAAAGGAGGGAAAAGATTTTTGAAATTAAAGAAGATGGGAGGAGTAGAAGAGGCTATCCTAAAGCATAAAGTAAAAGCTAGGGATAAGGACCATCTAACCAACAAGAAGCCAAAACATTACATTATGAGCCAAGATAGAATTCCCATTCTTTGGATTGGAACCAAGCAAGAAAAGATACTAGACCTCTTGAGAGAAACAATCTTCAAGTGTATTAAGTCTTAACAAAAATTTGGCAGAGTAACGGCTGTATACGGGTGAATTTCATATTACAAACAAAGGATGTAATCCCAAAAACCTGTACACAAAAACAAACAAGCAACCCAATGTCTTGAGGTAAACCTCAAGAACTCCAGACAAAATAATCAGATAAGATTACAAGGTCTCCAAGATAGGCCAAGGTTTCTAATCCTAAGTCCAAAAAATAGTCTTATGCTTCATCATGCCAAGGATAGTAACCAAATAGTCCAAGTGCCATTAAGAGTTTTTTAGGGTTTAAGTTGATTATTAAGTATCTTAGAAAAAGAAAAGAAAAGCTCAAGTGAGCAAAGTAAAAATGACAAGAATAATAAATGCTCAAATGAGCAAAGATAAAAATGGCATGAAGTGTAAAATGCTAAAAGTAAATGGTACATAAAGCATAAAAAGAATAAAGCATAAAAAAATAAACAAGTCAATAATTAGTGGTTAGTTGGATGACCATCTTGAAACTTGCATTTGGAACTCATTAGAGGATTGGTAGAACCAAAGCCTCCACATAACAAGTTGCATTTGCTTTTTGTCAAGTATATCATCCATTTAGGATTCTCACAAGTGCCATTTAATAATCAACGATATTTAAGTGATCTGTGTTGACCAAAGGTGTTGTAGATCCATTAGAGGATTGGTAGAACCAAAGCCTCCACACAATGAATCTCAAGGTTATTGGATCAAAGAGATCAAATTAACATACTTGGGCTTACAATCATAAGTTTGGGCCATGAATGATCATTTATTCGAATCGGGACAAAATTTAGCGCTATGTTAAGCAATCGTAAGTGGACTTATATAGAAGTTGCACCTATTTTGAGTCCGGTCAATAGCAATCTATGCACCATTTGTTTTGAGACATGATATAGAGATCATGCTCCAACAACATTTAGTGCAATGAGAAGGGATGAGATGAAGGGGAATTATGGTAAAAAGAGAAACCACATTTGAATTAATATTTAATCAAACTATTATTAAAATCATTCATCCATTTTTTGGGGAGTTAACCTCAACACCATGGATCCAATGATGTTCATAAATCCATGACCAAAAAATTAACCCAAGACAGCTAGAAAATATTCACAAAATAATAATATATTTAATATATACATTAAAGGTTTTAAAAATGTTTTAAAATGGAAAATGATGAAGAAAATGCCAATTATATTAAAATTAATCGAGAAATGAAAACTAAGACCATAGAAAACCCAGAAAAAATGCGAAGTAATTTTATAAAAAAATTGGGAATTTGTAAAAGTCAAAAATATTTTTTAAAAATTAAAATAAATGGGTAAAATAAACAAAAATAGCAAAAAATAGTAAATTCAGAAACAAAAATAAAATAAGGTCACCAATATTTATCACAATATCATTGGATCATTCCATAATTTTTTCAGAATTTAAAAATGTGTAAAAGTATTTTTAAACATTTTAAATCAATCAAATAAGTGTAAAATTCATAAAAAATACCAAAACCAAAATTAAATTTTGGAAAAATAAAAATCAGAAAGAGAATAATCAAAAATATTTTTCATAATTTTTTTTGGATTTTTTGGACTAAAAATAAATTTTCTATGATTTTTTTGAAATTTAAAACAATTAAAATATAAAAATCAGAAAAAGAAAATAAAAGAAAAAGATGTGGACCATTGGATGAGAGTCAAAACGCGTTAGTAATCAAATCCAAAGGATCTGGTGCGATGTGCATATCATGGCCTTTAATGAATAATGTACAAAATCATTTATAAAACCAGAATTAAAAAAAAAACAAATGTCAAGCTTTCATTGGTTAGAAGGTGACACGTTGGTCATCTTCAACCTCCAGCCCTCACAAATTGCAGGTCTCTCAAACTGTAAAATCAGAAGCTCAGACCTATGCCATTTGCTTCATCTCTTCAAGACGAATACAACCATACCCTCGCGCCATTTTTATATAAATTGTAACTCAAGCAATTTGGAAAGAAAGTTTTAAAAAGGGATTTGAAAATTCATGGTTAAACGTGCTTCCAGATAAAAGTAAGTGTTGCGACTAGAATCAGGACAATGAGAGAAACACAATGGTATCAAAGTTTTGAAGAATTGATAAAGGAATCTACCTATTGAAGTTGAGTTGCAGAGCTCTGAAACTGGACTTCTATGGAGCAATATAGGGCACGATTCTTGAATGTGATTATATGGTTAGCTTCAGGGAAGATCAAGGAAGGTGAATTGATAAAGAAAATGGATTAAAAAAGGCTTGAGAATAGGATTCGAAGTAGCTGAATTTTGAGTTGTGAAGCAAGTTTGGCAGGGTGATTCTGGCTATCTAAGCTTGGGAAATTGAATGGAGGATGACCCTCTATTTATAGGGAATCAAATGGGATGCTCAAGCGTGTGGAATGATGCAAATTGGAGGGAAATCGTGTGGGTATGCATCATGAATAAAGTGTGACTCAAACTTGATCAAAACACAGCCAAATCGTGCGATTCATGATGCTAATCACTTCTGGCAAGTTGCTAAACATGATTAGAAACAAAAACGCATGGAAATCTGTGATTAGAAGCCAAAACAAATATTTCAAAATTCTGACTTTGTGCAAAATTCAGTTTCAAACTACCAAATTCAAATCCATGGCATTTCCACCTCAAGGGGTCTTAGGGCATAATTCTGGATACTTTGGAAAGATGAGGTAACAAGCTTTGCAATGGAAAAAGAATGGAATCAAATGGAGGTTTGAGCTGAAAATTACATGGAGTCAAAGTTGAAGAAAAATAGTTGACTTTCCATACTTAGAAATATTTCAAATTCTTCTTTAAAAATGACCTATAATCTCTTGCATCCAAACATGGCCTTCCACTTAGAATTTTCTCTTGACCCTAAAAGATGGAATGCAGTAGATATCTTAAATGACATTTTGAAATTTGAACCACTCAAAATCTCCAAAAAATGAGCAAGTTATGACTTGCTGAAGTTGGCCAAAAATCATGAAATGACCTATAATCTTTTGCATTCTTAAGGCAACTTCCATCCATTTATTACTTTGCATATAAAAAAAGGTATGAAGTTCACATCCTTAAGATAATCATGGAAAAAAATGGGCTTAAGGTGATAAAAATTGACCAAGTTATGACCATTTGAAGTAACATATGGAAAATTAGGGATTCATCTGGATGACTTGTATTCTTTCTTCTTCACCAAGTTCTTTCCACGTGAAAAATCATTGGAACTTTTGAAGTGATTTGTTGGTAACTCTTTGAAGAGAAGAATGTTTTTGGAATCACTCAAAAATTCCAAAAGGTGACCAAGATATGCCCCTTTGAAGTGCAAAACCCTAGCCTCTAGATCAAGAGAATGCTTGGTTGAACTTTGCCAAGTTTGAACAAACTTTTTGTGCCAATATTCTTCCTTTGTGAATAGGAATTGTTGAGGATGATGATAAGGACCTATGGCCACCAAAACCAATTTCATACCAACTTCAAAACAACTTCAATGGTGAGGTTTGAATCTCTCAAGCTTTTGACTAGGGCATGGAAATAAACTCATGAACCCATGAAGCAAACTTGCTAAACCTCATTGCCTTTACCTACATTATCAACAAGTAAGACAAACCAATATTGAATTTTGTTAATTAGAGAAAGATCAAAGTACAATATCTATGATCACAAAAGCAAACAAATCAAGGTGCTTGGTGACTCCTCAAAGAGCAAAGCTAAAGATAGGGAGAAGAACCAAAGTCCCTAATGTGATTTTGTGGTGATGGAAACAATATGGTATGATGAAGGGATCTTAGGGGAAAAAATTGGGGTACAACAGATGGTAAAATACCAACTCAATAGTTGAAGGTAGAATCAAAAAAGATACCGATTCACAGATGAGGGTAAACTACCAACTCAATAGTAGAAGGTAGAAAAGATAATAAACTTTTCCACGACGAACTGGTTCAAGTTTCTTCTTTATCAAGTCTCCCACTTGAAAAGGATAATATACAAGCTTCTATGTGGGATTCTTCCGGAGAGATACCATTATTTGTTGATGAGCAAACTTCTCAAAAGAGATGTCATTTGATGTTGATGAGCAAACTTCTCAAAAGAGATGACATTTGTTGTTGAAATAACATATTATTGGGGATACACAAGTTGCTGAAATAAAGAGGTCGTCACTTGCTATCTTCCAAAGATATCAATAATTCACAAGTTGCTTATGAAGAGGCCGCCACTTGCTATCTTCCAAATACATCAATAATACATAATTTACTCATGAAGAGTCTGCCACTTGCTGCATTTCAAAGATATCAATAATACACAAGCTGCTCATGAAGAGTCTACCACTTGCTGCTTTCCAAAGATACCAATAATACACAAGCTGCTCGTGAAGAGTCTGCTACTTGCTGCTTCCAAAGATATCAATAATACACAAGCTACTCATGAAGAGTACGTCACTTACTACTTTCCAAAGATATCAATAATACACAAACTGCTTATGAAGAGTCTACCACTTTCTATTTTCCAAAGATATCAATAATACACAAGCTTCTCATGAAGAGTCTGCCACTTGCTATCTTCCAAAGATATAAATAATACACAAGTTGCTCATGAAGAGTCTGCCACTTGCTTCTTTCCAAAGATATCAATAATATACAAGTTGCTCATGAAGAGTCCGCCACTTGCTATCTTCCAAAGATATCAATAATACACAAGCTTGTCACAAAGAGTCTGCCACTTGCTTCTTTCCGAAGATATCAATAATACACAAGCTGCTCAAATAAAGAGGCCGCCACTTGTTATCTTCAAAAGATATCAATAATACACAAGCTGCTCATGAAGAGTCCGTCACTTGCTGCTTTCCAAAGATATCAATAATACATGCTCATGAAGAGTCCGCCACTTTCTATCTTCCAAAGATATCTATAATACACAAGCTGCTCATGAAGAGTCTGTCACTTCCTATCTTCCGAAGATATCAATAATACACAAGATGCTCATGAAGAGTATGTCACTTGCTATTTTCCAAAGATATCAATAATACACAATCTGCTCTTGAAGAGTCCTCCACTTGCTATCTTCCAAAGATATCAATAATACATAAGTTTCTCATGAAGAGTCTACCACTTGCTGCTTTCCAAAGTGTCAATAATATACAAGTTGCTCATGAAGAGTCCGCTACTTGCTATCTTCTAAAGATATCAATAATACATAAGCTGCTCATGAAGAGCTCGCTGCTTGCTGCTTTCCAAAGATATCAATAATACACATGCTGCTCATCAAACGCGAATCAAGACTTGACTGGGGATAATGGGATCACCAACCTAATACTGTACCTTGTACCCACTGATATCGTCTTTAACTATCTGAGAACACACAAATATTGCGCACACCAGCAAAATGTCCTGAGGAAACCTTTATGAAGGAAGTAAATCTTCTTAAAGCAACCAGACTTTGTTCATCCTTGGAATCACCATTTTTGTTGTCATTGTTTCATCATAAATCCCAAAGTAAATTGAATTGTAAATATCTCTTTTTTTTTTTGAAAAGTCAATTTTGCTTTTTAATCTCTTTGCTTTAAAAGTTATTATCAATAATAAATGAAGTATTTGCAACCTAAATAAAAATAAGAACACAAAGAATTGGAGAAAATCTCGGATTTCATTAATAGAATGGTAGTCTGCGAATGGGGAGACTCCATGGATGATTACAAAGTTTGGGAAATGGTAATACATAATGGAAAATATACATTGAGATACAATGACCATTATTCCCCCTAACAACTTTTGAAATCCTGAGCAGCAACTTTTGTTGAAGTATGGTGAGGATCCGAGATGATTGTTGCTTCAACGATCAAGTCTTGTCTGACGTAGTTACTTGCCAAGAAAATCCCTAATTTTTGCTTAAGCTGCCCTTGCGTGTTTTCAACTTAGCGGGAAATTTATTTTGTTTATGTCTCTAAGTTTTTCCTAGACCTCCCTTTCGGGTTTTCGGCCTACCGAGATGCTCCTTTTTGTCTAAGCCGCCCTTTCGGGTTTTTAACTTAGCGAGTTGTTCTTTTATTTCTTTAGGAGAAGTATTTCTTGACTGCGTCAGCATTCATGGGACGTGGGAACTCCTCGCCATCCATAGTTTCAAGAATTAATGCACCACCAGAGAAGGCTTTCTTGACAACATATGGGCCTTCAAAATTGGGAGTCCACTTGCCCCTAGAATCAGCGTTGAAAGACATGATCTTCCTGAGCACGAGGTCGCCTTCTCTGAATTCATGAGGTTTGACCTTTTTATCAAATGCTTTCTTCATTCTTTTCTGATATAACTGCCCATGACACAAAGTTGTCATTCTCTTCTCTTAAATCAAATTCAATTGGTCAAACCTGTTCTGAACCCATTCAGCCTCTGACAATTTATCCTCCATTATCACATGCAACAAGGGAATCTCTACCTCGACAGGGAGTACAACTTCCATTCCATACACTAGGGAAAACGGGGTTGCTCCTGTTAAAGTGCGAACGAATGTTCGATGTCCATGCAGAGCAAAAGGGAGCATTTCATGGCAATCCTTATAAGTGACAACCATTTTCTGGATAATTCTCTGGATATTCTTATTAGCAGCTTCAACAGCCCCATTCATCTTTGGCCTGTATGGAGATGAATTATGATGGACAATCTTGAATTCTTCACACAGCTCTGTCATCATCTTGTTGTTCAAATTTGAGCCGTTCTCAATAATGATTCTGCTTGGCACACCATATCAGCATATAAGATTGTTTTTGATGAAACGCACAACCACCCGTTTGGTAACATTGGCATATGAAGCAGCCTCTACCCATTTGGTAAAGTAGTCAATTGCTACCAAGATGAAACAGTGTCCATTCGAAGCCTTGGGTTCTATCATCCCGATCATGTCAATCCCCCACATAGAGAAAGGCCATGGGGAGGAAATCACATTGAGAAGTGCCGGAGGCACATGGATCTTATATGCATAAATCTGGCATTTATGGCACTTCTTTACAAATTTGTAACAATCAGATTCCATTATCAACCAATAATAACCTTCCCTTAGCATCTTTTTAGCCATTGAATGTCTGTTAGCATGAGTGCCAAATGAACCTTTATGAATCTCATACATCAACATGTCTACTTCGTGTCTATCCACGTATCTGAGCAAAACCATGTCAAAATTTCTCTTGTATAACACATTCTCACCGAGGAAGAAACTGCATACCAATCTTCTCAGTGTCTTTCTATCTTTCTTTGATGCACCAAACGAGTATTCCTGAGTTTGAATAAAATGCTTGATATCATAATACTAAGGTTTTTCATCAGCCACCTCCTCTGTTGCAAACACATGAGCGTGCCTATCTAGCCGTCGAACTGTAATTCGGGGTATATCATTCCAAGCGCTTACTTGGTACATGGAAGCCAGAGTTGCCAGAGCGTCTGCCATTTGATTTTCATCTCTAGGAATGTGATGGAATTCAACTTTATTTAAGAATGGTAGTAATCTTCTAGCATAATCTTTGTAAGGGATCAAGCCAGGGTGACGAGTGTCCCATTCTCCTTTAATCTGATTTATTACCAAAGCTGAATCACCATACACATCTAGAATCTTGATTCTGAGATCAATAGCTTCTTCAAGACCCATGATACAAGCCTCATATTCCGCCATATTATTAGTGCTATCAAATGTTAACCTCGCGGTAAAAGGAATATGTGATCCATGAGGTGTAACAATCACAACACCAATTCCTTTACCGTAAGCATTCACAGCTCCATCAAATACCATACTCCAACGAGATTCAGGGTCGGGGCCCTCCTCAAGAAGTGGTTCATCACAATCTTTCACTTTCAAGAACATCACATCTTCATCGGGGAATTCATATTCTACAGACTGATGATCTTCCACTGGCTGGTGAGCAAGATAATCTGCCAACACACTACTTTTAATAGCTTTTTGAGTGTGGTATTCAATATCATATTCAGATAACAACATCTGCCAACAGGCAATTCTCCCAGTAAGAGCGGGCTTTTCAAAAATATACTTTATTGGATCCATTTTGGAGATCAACCAAGTAGTATGATTCAACATATACTTCCGTAAACGCTTTGCCGCCCAGGCCAAAGAACAACATGTTTTTTCTAGCATAGAATGCCGCGACTCACAATTAGTGAAATTTTTGCTGAGATAATAAATGGCGAACTCTTTCTTTCCCGTTTCATTCTGTTGTCCCAGAATACAACCCATAGATTTATCTAACACTGTCAAATACATAATCAACGGTCTTCCTTCTATAGGAGGGAGCAAGATAGGAGGTTCAAGCAGATATTATTTAATACTTTCAAATTCCCTTTGGGAGTCATCTTTCCCCACACAACCTTGATCTTTCTTTAACAACTTAAAGATCGGTTCACACGTATGAGTGGGAAATAAATCCGGAGATATAATTCAAACGCCCGAGGAAACCCCTGTTTTGCTTTTTAGTTCTTGGTGCTGGAATTTATTGAATTTCTTTGACTTTGTCAGGGTCAACTTTAAGTCCTTTCTGGCTAATAATAAAACCCAACAATTTCCCCAATCTAACTCCAAAGGTGCATTTATTTGGATTCAGGCGGAGAGGATACTTCCTCAAACTCCGAAACAACTTCAACAAATCTTCTATATGCCCTTCTTTAGTTTGGGATTTTGAAATCATATCATCAACATATACTTCGATTTCTTTGTGCATCAGATCATGGAATAGGGTCGTCATAGCCCTCTGGTACGTTGCACCAGCGTTCTTTAACCCGAAGGGAATCACACTGTAATAGAATGTTCCCCAGGGTATGATAAATGTTGTTTTTTCCATGTCCTATGGAGCCATTCTTATTTGATTATACCCGGAAAATCCGTCCATGAACGAGAATACCTTGAATTTTGTTGTGCTATCCACTAACATGTCAATGTGAGGCAATGGAAAATCATCTTTTGGACTGGCTTTATTTAGATCTTTGTAGTCTACGCACATGCGGACTTTTCTGCATTTTTTTCGGTATTGGGACAATGTTGGCAATCCATTTAGGATACACTGACGTCACAAGAAAACTGTTGCACCCCAAAATTTACCCTCTTGTTTTAGGCTTATGTTTCATCATGAACATCATAGTGCATTGCATTCATACATTGTGATAGGATCAAAGTACTTTGGTTGTCAAATTTTCCTCAAGCTTTGAAGGTTGATTGCATGGACAATTTGCTCAAGAAATATCTTACCATCCAAATCTCTGGATCTTTTGAGCTCAAAGGTTATGACATATCTCAAGATGTTTTTACCCATCTCTTTGGATTCATCAGCCAAATTAGGGTTTCCTTGAGCAAGGTTGTTGGCCAATTTACAAGACTTAATTTTAATAGCTACAACATTTCTTTGATATTTGAAAGGTCTTTGTACAAGGAATTGGTCAAGGTGCCCAGAGGATTTGAAGTTTTGAAGATAATTCATCAGTCTCCTATTGTGTTGGCCAAAATTAGGGTTTTGGTTTTCATCAGGTTTTCTTGAGAATTTTGAAGTGAAACTTTGCACATGGCCTCTATATGTTTTGAAGATCATATGTTTGAAGTTTTAATCATCAATTTTGAAGGGAAGTGGATCAATTGATTCAGAGGGGAAAAATGGTCATTTTGGTCATAATCAGTCAAAGTAAAAGTTGACCAAGTGAATTTTTGGCCAACCATCAATTCAAGGATGCACTTTTCATATTTCAAGACCATTTTTGTCATTGGATTAAAGAGATTGAAGTTTGGGTTGAAACTTGTTCTTGAAGAAACCCTAAAAGTTTCTAATTTTGGAAAATGAAGACTTAATTTCAAAAAATCATATTTTATTCATCCTTGATCAAGGAGATGTAAATGAAATAGGCTTAGAAAGCTAAGAGAATTATATTTCACCTCCTTTTGGTATCATGTCCAAATTGGAAAGGAATCAAGAGTTATGGCCTTTTGAAGTTACAAAATTATAGGTCATTTTTCAAAATTAGTGAACTTCGAGCTAGATTTTGGGAGCCTTAATGGATTAATTTGCAAAAACTATAAATTAAGGAATTGTAGATATTTTAAAGGCCTTTCCAAATTGTGATAATTTGTGCCAAAATTCCAAAGTATGAGCAAGTTATGAGTTTTGGAAATTTGAGGCATTTCATTGAAATTTGGCAAATGTGCAAAATGGCCATTTCTTGCAAACTCAAGTTTTAGCCATTCTTCTTGTTTCTAATCAAGCCCATTGGTAATTTGTGACATGCTGAGGCCCATCATACTCACTATTTCGTGCCCCGTATAGTATTGCACATGTTGGAATCAAAAATACAAAAACTTGCTCAAAATGGCCAATTCAACAACACTCTCTCATTTCAAGTAATCGTGGGCTGGCATTTTGAGCGTTGATTTCTGACTTCATTTGGCTCACAAAATGCATAAAACGCAGAAGAATGCACGAGCAAAACACATGATCCAATATACACTTCATTTTTGGCCAAAATTCCCAATCCCGCCCTCCAACGGATTTAAGGACAAACTTCCACTTCTAACCTTCGCTACAAGCTCTATATAAGTGAAAGCAAGCAAAGAGAGAGGGAGAGGACGCTCCATTTGCAAGAATTCCATATCTTCCATTTTCTTCCATCTTCTGCAACTTGCTTCGATTCTCTCAATTCCTTGGTGTTTTCTTAAATTTTTTTATGGATTCTGCTTCATCAAAGCAAGTAGATCAAGCTAGCACCCTTGGATTGCAACTGGAGTGAAGGAGACAATAGATCCATTTTTGAATCAAGCTAGCACCCTTCTATTTGATGAATTGTGCATGTTTGAATGTTCTGAAACTCGCGATGCAGAATGTTTTTGTTCATGTTCATGGCTTGATTGTGGATGATGTGGTTGATGATTTGATTTGATTCGAATTGCTATGTATTCCTTGCCATGCTAGCTTTGATTTGCCTTTGATTTCATCAAAATTGATGCAAAATTGAGTGCGTTGTGTTGATCTGAAAGTGAGCCCTAATTCGGAGTCATGCGCGTGCTTTTTGGATGTTCAGAGGTTGAAGATGATGTGGTGGCACATCAGGATTGGTTCATTTGAAATTTTGGTTTATTTGAATTTTTGTTTTATAAATTGATTTCCATAATTTTATTTCTTGCTCAAAAATGATTGGAAAATTCTGAAAAAATTATCATAAATTCAAAATAATATTTCTGACTTTGTGTATTTTTTTGATAATTTTTTGAAAATATTTTAATTGGTTCAAAAATGGTTAGGTTTAATTAATTAATCTTTCAAAGTTCATTTTTATTTTAATAGTTCTAGTGATCTAAAAAATCCATAAAAATTATTTGAGAACCACAAAATAATGAGAAAATTGATACTGACCTTGGTTCATCATTTTTCTTATTTTTGTTTAAAAATTTAATTTCAAAGTTTATTTGTCATATTTGTTTGTTTTTTTTTATTTTTAATACTTTTATTAACTCAAAAATTTTAAAAAAATCATATAATCTTGTTTTTAATCATAGAACCTGATCATATTTTTGTTTTGCCTTTTTTTGTGATTTTTGGTTATGTTTTGCATTTTCTTGCCCTTAAATAATAATTCCATTATTAATTGATTGTTTTTTTGTTTTTAATATTTTCCTTTTATCCAAAAAATTCACAAAAATTCAGGGATGTATGTTTTTAGCCCTAATATTTGATTAGAATTTTAGTTGGCCATTTTTCTGACTTTTTGATTTAAATATCATTTTGACATGTGAATATTTGTTAAGTAGATAATGGTTTGAATATTAATTTCTTTCTTGACTTTTCTTAATTCCAAAAAATATGAAAAGTGTATATCCTGACTTCTAAGGTTTCTTGGTGTTTGGTTTGACCTTGGTTTAATTTGTTTGAGTTTTAATTCTATTTAGTTAATATTTAGGATTAAAAGTCAAAATCTAGGGTTTTGTTGATTATGGTGCAAGTTTCATGTCCAAAATCTTTGTGCCTTGGACTTTTATTAGATTTCAGGTCTTGATCATAGTTCATGAGTGTATTGGGAATTTCAAAACTATTTTTCTTGAATTATTTGACTTGGTTTGACATTTTTCCACAAATAATTTTGAAAACTTGTCTAGTTTGGTGGTTTTGCCAACTAGTCTTAAACTTTGCACTTCATTTGGCCTCCTCCCCAATCATTCATGAACTTAGGGCTTGCATTCTGACTTTTAAACACTTCCAAGATGTTAAGATTTTTTTGGTTTGAATTATGGATCCTTGTTTCTATCTTTGGTGTGATTTTGAAGTGAAGGTACCCAATTATGTTTGCATGTTTTGTTGCAATTTGTTTGATGGTCAATGAACTTGAGTGATGCCTATAATTGGGAACCTAATGATCATGTTGGTTCTGAATTGTCCTTATTAGCTCAAGCCATTTCACTTATAAGCTTCATGTTTGAATATTTTGAACCATCTAATGCATTATATAGGTTTCATTTTCCTATTATGTTCATGAAGTTGTGTTTGAATCCATTGTGTATGATTGAAATGTGATTGCTACTGACTTTCATGGCCTTTATTCATATTATTCTCAAGCTCTTATGATCCTTTATTGACATTCAATTGTCAATTCAACATGGTGATAGAAAGGAGCAACACTCCCCTGTTTTTCTTGACCTAATCTGTGCATATGCTTGTTTATCATGTCTAATATTGATAATTGCCACCATGTTTATTCTCACTTTTACACCTTATGGAATAC